>UFQX01000879.1:45648-109234 GCA_900497675.1 Arapaima gigas | reverse complement strand
GTAGCCTTAACCCCCCCCCCCCCCCGTGGGAACATGGGTGCTGTGGAAAAATAACAGAAAGCGGCAGTGTATGTGTGATGGATCCTTACAGAGGTTTGGGAAGTGAGGACATCGGTTTTTCATCCATCTAGTAGATGACATGAGATTGCATCAGACCAGGATGCTGGGCCTGTTTGAGTTGGAGCATTAGGTGGCGTTGTCTACCACCGCAGCAGAACTTCCCAGTCTTCAGCACAGCTACTGCCCTGAAAATATACAGCAGAACTGGACACTGAGCTGTTGTGCCTGAATCTTCATTTGAACGGAGGATTAATTCAGCGAACATCTCAGTCAAGTTCAGTAGACAAATAGCCGATAACTGCTGTTCAGGAATTAGGCTTTTCAGGCATTCGAATTTTACAAGACTTACAAGTATGTATGTCCTGTAACCTGTACTGTACACACCTATCCAAAGGATGAGTCTGAATCTTCACAGTGATTTCTGAGATAAGATTAAATGAAATGATCATCACACCAGCAACTACTACATCTGTGTTTCTTTTACACCAATTATGAAAGACAATATGGTTCCAGTAACTAAATTTACCACAAATTGTTGGCAACCAGCAGAACCTGTTTGATCTTATTAATTGAAATGACGTGTAAGATAAAATGTGAACTTTGTATAGAGTTGTGTAACTCTATCTGGAAAAACTGGAATTATTGTTAAATGAAAAACTATTTAACTAAGTGGTGCAATGCTTTTGATGAAAGGACTGGAACAATGCAGCACCTATAAAGATGAACAGTAACCTGTTGGAAAAATCATGTTTGTTCTTTGTTTAACAGACGGGATAATTACGGTGGGACTTCTCATAGTTTTACAGTTCTTGTTTCCTATTACTTGGGCACATTTGTTTTAAAATTCTGAAAATACAGATGTCTAGGTTTTGAAATGCAATTCGGGTGCAATATATGTTCTCCCCATGTCTGCCTGGGTTTTCTCCAGTTGCTCTGGTTTCCTTCCACAGTCCAGCAAAAAGTGTTTCAGGTTAATTGTGGATTCTCTTCAGTGCGGACAAACTTTTCTGTGAAAGTTTGTGGCAACCAGGCCCTTGGTGGACTTGGTTATCACAATACAGGTTTGGTTTACCAGATTTTTTTGAATTTTCCTTTTTTCAGCTGGAGTCACCAGATTAGTTTTCAGTCGCTCAAAGTGTACAAACATGTTTTGGTTCTATTTCCAATTTTTAAGCATGATTTTTTAAGTAAAATGAATATTTTACTTTACATTTTTTTAAGTCAAAACGAACATTAATCCATAAACAGGGTTCACATCATGCATGGTAAGCTAGTAAAAAGTTACATCAAATACGTCTGCTTATGAACAAAAGGTTAGTAGCAGTAATTTGTATGCGTGTGGGTGTGTGCATGTGTTTTGCTTTAATTTTCTGAACAATGAATCAACTTTATGGTAAATGGAATAATGTGACTAACTTCAGAGTTGCTGCATTCAAATGATACGACAACCTGCTTTAAGATAACCTTCCTGCTTGCTTGAGGCTACCTTGCCCTAGACCCTTTAAAATACGTTTATGTGAAAGCTGATCCTTTCTTCTTTCTGATAACAGCATATATTTATATGTAAATACATACCATCACCTTTTATTACAAAATCAACCAAGATATTAAAAGTTACTGTGACTCACGAAAAATACAATTTTTACACTCACCTGCGAAATGTCTGGTGTCTTTCTCCAATGACCAGACCAATATGATCAAGACAAGAAGGTGCTTTGATAGGAAAATTATTCCTCATCACACTGATCAGCATCCCCTGTGACAACCAGTCCTGGTCCCTCTACATTTTCTACCACTGTTACTTAAGACTTATACTTGTGTTTTTTACTAAATAAATCATATTTGGATAAATATTTTTTAAATGTATTAAGTTTCTAAAGCGCAGAATTTCACTAAATAAGTTTTGCTTACCTAATTTTTTGTAGAATACTATAAATGGTTTTCAGTGTTGGTGTTATGGAAAATGTGCTGATCGCTTGAAAAAAGAAGTAAGAAAGTGAGACAAGGCTGTATTTTAACCTGCAATTTCCTGTAAAAGAAGGAAATTGGTGTTTTTTATCTTTAAGTTGAGGCTGTCAGTGTTAGCTGACAAACACACAGCTGAGCTGCTTGCCTGGTTGTCCACAAGCCCGCTGGGAGTTTGTCCCCGTGTTATTTTTTATTTTATTTTTTTTAAGTATGCGAATGTTTTAGTTTAATATGACCCTCGTGCAGCGCAGCGCAGCCCCCGCTCATCCAGCCACTTACTTGGCGCGTGTTTCTGCGCACAGCGTTAAAGGAGCAACTGGGCGAGGCGGAAACCAGACCCTCCAACACACACCGGCGGCTCTGCGCTCTTACGTCACACCAACGTGGTTTGTGACACAACGAGCAGGGGGCGGAGCTTCGGGCTACGGTGCACGTCAGACGCCTGTCTCGTGCTGTAACGGCGTAGGAAGCCCGGCGCGAGGGGCGGGTTCGAAAATTGTATAACTGGAGGAGACATGAGCAGGTAGATGTATTACTGCACAAGAGAAACGTTATTGTTAAATTGACGTTTAAGAATTTTGTGTTGTAATTTGTCTTTTGCAGGAAAAAGTCTGAAAAGAGGTAAAATCTGGAAAGGGGAAAGATCCATTTGGCGGGTCTCGAGCACTATAATCAGGTCAGATTTTGTACTGTAGCGAGAATATACAATAACGTTCCGTTTTAAAGCACCAGGTTTAGATCAGATATGTATCATTTATTCTCATTATTGTGGGCTGTGTGTTTTAGTCGCATTATTGTATGGTTTAAGGTTCGTGTTTCGGTGCATGTGTTTGTTCAAATCGACACCGGCTCGGAAGGGTCGCAGACATTGATTAATTTCACTAAAAATCGAACGTTTTACTCTTATTTGGCATTAGTTTGTGTCGCAATGGGAGTCGGAGCGGAGAACACAGAAGCCATATCGAAGCTGTCGGCCGGCGATGGGGGCAACCAGCAGGAGACGGGGCTCGTGAAGCCGCGCGCTGAGCCCGACCTGGAGGTGGGGATGGAGGCGGAGGTGACGGAGACGCGGCGCGAGGACAGAGGCACGTGGGCTCGCCGCGTCGAGTTCGTCCTCGCGTCCATCGGCTACGCGGTGGGGCTTGGCAACGTGTGGCGCTTTCCCTACCTGTGCTACAGGAGCGGTGGAGGTGAGCGCGCGCTTCTCCCTCCCCCCCGGGGCTCTCTCAAAACCACCCTGAAAACCTTTCACAAAGGTGCTGTTTACTGTCACAGCGACATTTGCTCATGATCGAACGAACCCCACGTGTGACAGAGGTGTACTGTTATAACTTTAACATGTGCTGCAACGGAAGTAAAATTCTGTAAATAATACTACATATTTCGAAATGCACTATATATAATTATATATAGTATATTGGAAATATGCAACATATTTTGTACCTTAAATTTGTTTCTCGTGGTTTATATTTATATCGTTATCTTCTAATACATGAAAGTACCAATAACGTGCGCGTATTTTAGAACATCATTATGCAGTGTATTTTTCTCTTATAGTTTTACATTGAACTTTGATGCTGAAGAAAGTAACTTATTTTATTTTTTTGTAGTCCTATATTTGGGATACACTATTTATGCTGTCTCACCGACATTGATAGATGTATAGATATTTTTGCAGTTTCATTAAAAATGTTTCTAAAACTCTCTTTAGGAAAAGACATTTTAACTGTTGAGCGCCCAACATTCCATACTGGAAGTCCATATATTGTCTAATGCAATATAACTGCATAAGGGATGCAGATTCAAGTACAGTTCTATAGGGCAGAGGTTCTTAACCTTTTCTAGGCTACTGACTGAGACAAACTAAAAAGTCTGTTTTGTAATTTGACAGTTTTGTGATGATTTCTGTTTATTCATCTACCCGTTCAAAAGAGCAAATGTGTTATTGAAGAATTAATTGTAAGAATTTTAAAAAACTGCCCAACACACCATAAAGTCACGTTACTTTTGCCTGGCATCCTGCAAAAATTTTGATGCTAGCAAAAGTTTGTGGTTGATCGAGGAATTAACATCAAAACTTTTGTCTAAAATGAATAGAAACACAAATTTAAGAGTTTGTGTAAGCACACTTTATGGTTTCAGCACGCAATGTGTTATGCTAGGCTGAAATACAAATTTAACAGAAGTAATGTGTTGGGACACTGATTTTGACTTCATTGACAAAGAATACATGTATTCATAGATAAAATCAGACGCTTTTGCTAAACACTTGTCCAAGTAAGAGTGATGGCAGTCAGGAGTGTATCTTGAAAGCACAGGACTGAGCTGGGTACACCCTGGAGAGGGTGCCAGTTCACCTTAGGGTATATTCATGTACCTTAGGGTACATAGATGTTTATACTGTCTCACATCAGCATTTTAATTGACTGTGGAAAAACAAAAAAACTGCTAACAATAAGTATTAATAACAATAATAAACATCCAAATGATTAAATTTTTCGGTACTGACGAGCACTATTTATTCTGTTGGTAAACCATATCCATGTAAATGTTTTGAACTTGCTTAAACATCTGTAACGACATGTTTAGAAGTTACGTTTGCTCATTTTTAATTTGTGTTTTTGTCAAATGTTGTCCTCAGCTGTAATGGGGATTGAACTGCGATAGCTGTACGCATGCTCGTAAGGTGGGATTAATCTAGTGAGTTCTGCCATGCAGTGGAAGCATATTCAACAACCTCCTTGAATTTATGAACTTCCAGGAATACAATGTTGATTTAAAATTGGCTTCTGCTTGAGCAAATGTGCTACTTCACTGGCAAAAGGTGTGAGAATGACTTGGTCATGTAAAGAGGAGTGCAACAAAATTCCCATCATTCACATCATGCCAATTAAGAATAAATACTTTGGTTGAGAGTAGAAGAGGAGGAGTGGCATTCAAACCCAGGTCGTTTCAAGACAGCAGCTCTAAACAGCAAACCATCTGCTGCCTAACATCTTAGGGTCACAGTGGTTTGGAGCCTATCCACAAATCGCAGGGTGCTAGACTAGAAGGGCTGTGCCCTGGACAGGCCCACAGTTCATCACTGAGTAGTCAGACGCACAGTCGCACACTGTGGACAGTTTAAAGTCATGAATGGACCTGAAGCACATGTCTTTGAACTGTGGGAGAAAAGCACAGCACCTGGAGGAAACATGGGGTGAATGCTGAGAGGACATGCAAATTCAAACCCATGATTGAAACCACTGCCCAGAAGCTGTGAGGCATCAGCACTGCCTGCAGCTCTATTGTGCTGCCCACTAAATTTACACATTCTTAATATTATTTCCATATACAACATTTTCCAAAGACGATAAAATAGCATCCGGTATAATAGCTGTCTCCAGTATTTCAGCTGACAATTTACAAAAAGCATTTTTATAAACCCTCTTGATGATCATCTGAAACAAGTATTTAGTTGAACAAAGTAGTGATGAAAGAGGTGACAACTCTAACAGTGGAAAGTATTTTCTTGGTAGTACAAGTTCTTGAAGGCCCTTCATTCTTCTGCCCTTCCTCCTCTCTCTGAACCTCAATGTTATGAAACATCTGTAACAGTTTTACCAGCAGCAGTTATTTCTAAGGTGATTAAATCCTTTGTTTACTGTTGTCTTAAAAATTCAGAAGTCGTTTTGTGAAGGATGTAACTGTCAAATGAAGGTAAAATTTTGTCAAGTACGTTTGTCATGTTTTTGACACCTTCACATTTATTTAGCAGTTTGCCATGTGTTTGAAGAGGGACAAAGGGTTTTACGGGCTTTAACAAGGAATTGTTTACATCACCACTCCTGAAAGTGAGTAATCGTAGCTTTTTGAGGAACTATTATAAGTATATTAATAAAGATAAATCTTGCATTATTGTTTAACGTACTGATGACTGCAGGTATGTCCTTGGGAAGCAGTTAACCGATAGAAGTCAGCTCGTCTGATTCCTGTTATAAATTACGAGGTTGTCTGTTTTATGTTGGCAGCAAAGGCAGAAGTCTCGTCTTCCTTGGCATGGCAGTTGCCAAGGCAATGTCAGTTACAAAGCCCATTTTTTAAAACTGGACTGTTAAGAAATGTAGATGAAAAAAAGATACACTTGTTCCTCTACTTATTTTCAAGGCTTGTTTAAAAATGACTTTTAAACCTGGACATTTCTGGTGGCTGGACTCTGCAGTGCACTTTAAACGTTTGTCTTAGCCATAGAAAAACTGAAAAGAATTTTAGTGTAAAGTAGTACATATTAAATGTTTTCTATTCTGTGGTTGTCAGTTAAGCGATGGTTGTGTGTTGGCAGAGGGAGGGTTCGAGTGGTTTTTCTTGCTTAATGTAACCTCGGAAGACTCACTCCCCACTTTGTTTACTGTGCCTTAAAAGCGCAGCTGCAGCTGACCAGCTTTTGCTGTACAGTGACACAGCAAAAATGAGGTTTCCTAGCAACCGGCACTCTGATTTGAATTGTAAAGTGTCCTGTGGGCGGTTTGGTATGGGGTTTTTACCATAAGTTTACTGCTTATTTCTGACACTCACCTAAGAAATACAAAAGCAGCCCATTGCAATAACTATAGTTTATAATAATATTATTTATTATTTTGTCCACCTGGTTCTGAGTTATGATAAGGAAAACCCTGTACTGTATTTAAGTCCATTTTTGGTCTCTTAAGTCAAACAAATGCAGTGAGTACAGGACAGAATGTTGTCTCTATCCCCACAAAGATCACCAAAATATAAAGCGGAGATTTGACTCAGCACCTGATAGTTGGAATAAAATATTAAAATGCTATTTGCCATGTTCTGCTCCTCAAGGCCCCAGAACAGGAGTTTAACCTTCACACTTAATGACACTTTAATTAGATAAAACAACACATTTGTTAGTAATTAAAATTAAAGTAAGTAAATTTTGATTTCTGAAGCAAAATTAATTAGAAATAAATGTTAGCAGCGTTTGCCCTTGTTCATTTTTCTTGCTAGTTCCGTCACCCAAAAAACAACAGATGAGTTATGAATTCACTAAGTAGTTAGTACACAAACTCCAGTGCTTTTCTAATTACCAAAAAATAATTATGTCCACCAATTTGCTCACTGCTGATAAGCACTTTGCAAATGGCTTACTTAATAAGAATTGCTCATGTTGGTACCACAGTGAGCCTGTCCCAAAGTCGTCGTATGTTAGGCCGGCAGGGTACACTTTGGATGGGACTTTAGATGATGATTTTTTTTTTTTAAATTAAAATGAAAAGTTTAAAATTGTTTGTTTGATTTGTCAGCTTTTCTTTTGCCCCTGGAACAAACGGCAAGGATAAGACCTTGTTCTTTAGTTGTCTCTAGGACACACAGACCTTGAGAAGGCTGAGCCATTGCTTTGTTAGTGGTGCAGAAGATCCCAGACAGCGAAGTCACACACTTATACATGGTTTAGAATGAGCTCGGGGAAACAGCATCTTTCTGCCTTAGCATTTTATGTGGTTTTAGGATTTACATTTGTTTATTCATCTGTTTGGTCATCATTTGTTCCATGTTGGAACTATGGAATGAAGTAGAATATACATAAATTCATTCAAGCTGTGTTTCCTTTGAAGGGATTCTGGCGTTTCCTTTCAGGCCACCCAGTTGGTGCATCTGGGGTCTTGAGATAGTGACCCTGTTAGATGAGAATATGGGTGAAAAGCAGACTTGTTCTGAAATGTGTTTTGTTTTCCAGATATTGTACAGGATTGAAATTGTGAAAGGATCTTTTGTGTGATTATTGTGTGCAATTAAGGGCCGTAAAAGGTACCTCATTACCCCACAACACCTCATACTACAGCATTATTGTACTCGGGCTGGACCACAGAGAACAAACACCAGCAGAAGCCCTTCCAGGAACCAATCCAGGAACATGCTCAGCTTTGTCCAGCTCACTTTGCTAGAATTCTTGTGACAAAGGTCTTGCCAAACAAGTATGTCTGTCTGTTCCACAAAACAGATGTGTTAATTTAAAAAAAAAAAAAAAAAAAAAAAAAAAAACCAGTATCTGCTGAGAATTTGACCAACACCCACGGTTTTTTGCACAACCATTGATTCAGTTTATTGCGTAGAGCAGTTTGGGGTGACATTGTTGGAAGAATCTTGATGAAATGTCATTTTTGTCCTTCCTTTTGATAGTGGCTTCCCTGTTTGTTACCTGGGACACTTTAATGGTTCATTAGTTCAAGGATCATGACTTTTGGGACACATCCACCCAGCTCCTGCCTTGTTGAGTGAGAAAGTTGTGAACTACTGAACAAGTTCGTACTTTGTTGACATTTCTGTCCAAAATAGGAATGTGTTTGACTTTTTATACACTTTGGTATTTTCACAGGAAATCCATTGCTACAGTACTACAGCAGTAGGAGGACATAGAGCTTGAAACAACAGTCTTAAAGGTTATAAGTCCATGTTCTACCCACTACTCCTGTAAAAACTTTGTCTAAATATATAATATCTGTAATCTGTATAATACCGTATTGTAGTGATCAGATCAGGATATTGTTTTAATCCACAGAGACTTCTTTCATTTATTTGGATTATTTTTTCTTCTGTTTGCTAAGCTTATGAAAATCAGGGTTTTACATGTTTGGATGTTAGATTTTAACTGGGATTTAAACAAAAGCCAGAACTGGGTCACAATGGGCCATTTTCCATCCTAACTTTATGGGATTACACATCCTCTTTTGACTTGCGAATCTGCTATTACTGTCTAATTTCAAAACAAAAAAAGTTACTGCAGCAGAAATCAAGGGGTCACTGAAAAACATGCTGATGGCGATAGGATTTGGTCCTGTGTCTTGTAATTGCAGTCAGGTCATGTTTTCTGATGATCTGGTGCTCTGTCACGGTCCAGTTCTGGGCTCTGAGTAACTGCACATGTCCCTGTTTCGTGTGCTCTAGAGATTCCACTGGCCCAGAGTCACGACAGATGGGTCTCTATAGCTCTACTGTGGTATGATGGGTAACGGGAAAGTCTGGGGTCACTGAGAATTCACTGAACACGCTCAGACATCGGGCTTGGAAACAAACAGATGCATCCCCAGGCACATATGAAAACTCATCCTTCATTTACACCTGCAGTCCAACCACTGAGCCATAGCCTGGGGCCAATAGTGAAAATGATGAGTTTGGTTCTTTTCCATTCAAAACTGTTAAAACAAAAAAAAAATTGACACTGTATACAGCCATCCATCAGGAGACACCCGTTCTGATTATACGAGTTTAAGTTTACAAGTTTCATTTAATGCCTCGATTTTTGGTTTCGAAGGCATTTCTTTGCGTGTGTGAGGACTAAGTTTGAATTTTGTCCACCTTCTGACAGACCAGCTAATGGAGGGAAACTGCCTTGTGTTGGGATAATATTGACTGTTAAAGTAATTGTGCACATTTTGTATTTGGTGACATTTTAGGATAAATGGGAGTCAGCACTTAGTTAGCTTAGGAATGCGTACAAGTTTTTAATATTGAACCTAATGTTTGTTTCTTTGATGTATGAGAATTGGCTCTGCAAAGGGTTTCCTAGCAATGGAACACCTTCCTAAGGAACGGGAAGGCTGTTAAAAAAAAAAAAAAAAAAAAAAAAAACTTAAAAGCAAAAGTTGTTGTGTGTCTCTGCCTGCCCCTGTTTCTATTGCAGGTGCGTTTCTCATCCCATACCTGATCATGCTGTTCCTCTGTGGAATCCCACTGCTCTTTATGGAGTTTGCCATTGGGCAGTACACTCGCCTGGGACCAGTACACACACTGGCCAAAATCTGCCCTCTGCTGAAAGGTAAGTGCATTCTCTGTTCACTTCACCATAATGGGATAAGTGTAAGTGACATTCCAGTGTGTTTTCATCTCATTTCATATTTATCCCCTTCCCTTCACACCCCCCTTCACCTCCATCCAGTTATCATGAAACAGTCCAGCAAACAGGTGACACTCTTTCCCATGAGTGATCTGTGACTTAAGACAGTTTGAGTAGCCAGGAAATAGAACAGAAAGGCTGGAATTGTGTGTCCAAGGAGGACATTGCAATCCTGTTTCATTGCTGATTTTTTTGCTAGGATAGCATGCTGTAGGAACGGAGACCTAATTTTATGGACATTCTTTCCCTGCGCCACCAATGAGCTGCCCACATAACTTTTTGCAGAACCTAGACTGACATCACTGTGTCAAATGCCAAAGTACGATTGCCATCAACACTTCTGTGCTTTTTAAAAAATTGGTTATTTACTGCGAATAAATACATTAGGGTTTAATAACCACTCACATCACAAGAAAGAACAATTATATTATAGTCCTGCGGTAGCATGAAAATGGTTTCAAAACAACATATGCAGAAAGTGACAAAAATCTGGATGTTTGAATGCTTAAAGTAGACTGGCTCCTCAATTTATGAACACAGGTGGGACTCTAAGGCTGTTTGCAGCTCACTAAACCTTCCCTTCCATTTGTCCATTTATGCATCCATTGTCAATAGTCCAATAGTGCTGTAAAAGCATAATAATACAAATGCCCCTCTGTTTCTTAATAAGTTAGGTGAAAACCTTGTATGGAGCTTAAATAAATAGGGTACAAGACTTTTTTTGCATCACTTCTTCCTTATCTTTTTCTTTTGCTTCTTTCTGTTCTATTATTATTATTATTATTATTATTATTATTATTATTATTAAAGGTATCCTTCATTATCCAAACAAATTTTTGGATAGAATTCCTATTCCCCTGTTTAAAATGAGAAAAATAAAAATGTGTTCCCAGCCGTCCCAAAACCCCAACCAAACATCAGTAAAACATTATCAGTAAAACACCTATTTAACCAGCAAGGATTTCTGCCTAAGCCTTTCCAAGTTCTTACTAAATACATTGTGTGAGCTGTAAACACTGTGGAAATAGTTTGAATAACATGGTTTATTCGGTTTCTGTCACAAGCAGTTACTGAAAACAGCAAATATGCTGTGTTTGAAACATTTATGGAGAAAAATAAATTTGTATCTCCTGTAATGTGTAAATCAAAGGTTCATAACCTGAGGAGCAAGTGTACCTAAAGGTTTTGTTTATATGGTGACGCTTGAATAGCGTTGCACTTGTTAAAATGTGTTATTTATTGACAGGTCAAATTAAAAAGGGTAATTAATCTGAGAGGCAAGGAAAGGTATAATAGAAAGGTGGCAACAGAATAATTCAATGTGTAGCTCAATGCAATAACAAGTCACCAGATCAGCTGAATATATATCTGAATGTTAGTGACTCAAGAATCTTAAATCTTTAAGTTGAATATGTTGGTAGAAGGATAAAAAGTGGTTATGCAATCACACTTTGTTTAAGTACTGATGATAAGGAAATCAATCTCTCGTATTGGTAATAAAAGTAATAATTTATTAAAAATGCTGCTGTTTTAATTCCAAAATTCTGCCTTTGTCCTTAATTTAAATGTTATGATTAATTGAACAGCCCTGGAACTAAAACTGCTTTGAAATTGATGAGAGTCATTGCATGACTGCTGGCAAATTATGCATGTTTTTTGATCAGTGACTTCCCATGACTTTCAGTTCCAAAACTTAAGAAATCTGTTCTATTTGTCTTTGAAGCACTCATTTAGTGTCATTTTGCTGGACTGCAGTCAAGAGGACTCAGGTGTAGATTTTTCCACAGATGTCATCTGAATTTGTGTCCATCCTTTTAAATTAATTTGTTTGTTTTTATTTTTAAATAGCCAAATATCTGCTTATCTCTGTGACGATTGTTTCTGATGATCTGTTGATGGCTGAGGGCTTCTTGAATACTTCCTAAGGATGATGTTCTTGGCTCTCCTTTTCACACATGAACTCTGTCTGACCTTTTTTAGATCCAACCTTGGTTCTGTATTTCGTCTTTCACATAATGTAAAACGGGAAGATTTCAGCACAGGGTAATAATGCTGTCGGTTTACAGTAACTGATAGGAATGCAGCCCTTATAACTGTAACTCAGTACTATTATGTTGAACTGACAGCAAGCTTTCTGACTATAGATTTTTTTTGCAGGGAAAAAGTAATAAACATTGCTGCAAATCCATTTCATAATGCAAAATCTGCATGAAATCAGGAAATGTAAATGTAATGTAAATACGGGTATTGCACCTGGTGTTCTGGTTCTCCACAATATTTCAGATTTCTTTTTATCACTGGGGCTTTATGTCAGCATGTTAGAGCTGTGTTACAAGCCAGTGGCTGCTTTCTTCCCATGTCTCTAAAGGGGTTTAGAGTTCATAGTGCTGCACTAAAGACATCTCAGCAGTGTGTCCTTCCATGGGTGCCATATGCTGTGGCCTGCAGGACACGCACATCAGCTGGTGCTCCTGAAGGACCTACAACTGCTGTTTGTTTGTACTGACACTTTAGTTTTCAGCATACACTGAAACTTAGACCAGTTACCTCCAGATGGCATGTCTGTGGTAATATCATGGTACCTTCTACCCTGAGTAGTTTTGAAATTTGTGGAGCTCCAGAACCACTGCCAGGTGTGGTTGCATTTTGCGTTGGATTAAAACTCAGCCATCAACAGGCATCATCTTTCTGGGGCACAGTATTTGGTTCTGTCAGCTGTTCTAACCTACAGATTTCTCTCCTTAGTTTTTATCTCCTCAAAGACAGAGATAGTCTACCCGGTCAAAACATTTGGGTCCGTCACTTGATTTTTCGATCATTTCAGCCTGATATTGGCTCAGTGCTAAGCGAGGGCCTGGAGCAGGTAGTCATTTCTGTATATTCTTTTGATCATGTCACATGGTTGTTGTCATATTATTGTACTTTCAACAATGGAAGCCCAAAGGTCTGATTTCCTTCTTCTTGCTGCTATTTATATATATTTTTTTACCTGGTTTAATCGTTCCAGTTCCAGATGTTGCCATACTCTGTATAAAACTACTGTGTAAGGTTTGATTTGTCATAAATTCCCTGGGTTTACTAATTGAGGCTTAGTCCAAAATAATTTACTGTTCAGTGATGACATATATTGTTATCAAAATCCATGAAAAATCCAATCCATTGTTTGTCATTTACTGCTGGCATCAGTGCCGTATGCCAATTTCCTTTAATTTGTAATTAATTAAATTTTTTTTTTTTAAAAATTGGACTCTTTTTTTACCTTATTGTGATTGGCACAAAACTCCTGGGAAATAACTACTTTACCGAAGAACTTGTGTATGTGTTTACAAAACAACAAAATGTTCTCTTCACATTGTTTCCTGGTTCCATCTCCTTGGTTTGGTCCAAGTCTTGGGTTTCTAAAAGAGATGGATGAGGTTGTTAGTTACTTTTTGTAATGTATGTGTTTGTTCAGTTTCACCCATTTATTGCTCTTATTGCTGATGATGGGTGATTATTCTCCAGTTTTGTAATGTCAAATAACACACGATTAGTTATTCTGTAATATTGTTAACTAAACAGTTTTCATTTGAGTCCAAAATATGCGTCGTCTTCCGATTGGTATTATAAATTTTCACTTAAAAAGTACCCCATGCTGAAATTGTCCGGGGATAAGTTAACCGCTCCTAAAAACAACTTAACATTTCTTACTGCAGCGTTGCAGCCAGCTTTGTTAATTGCTAGAAAAGGAATATTAATTTTAAGTTCAGGTTTCTGTAGAGCATTTGTTTAGAAGATGTTACTTGTAAAACCAGAAATTAAATACATTTATAAAATATAAATTATCGCCAATTATTTATTTATATAATTAGCAAATTAATTAATAATTATTTATAATTGGTACAATAATCAGTAGTTTGATTTGTCTGTGGGTTACTTTTACAAATTATGAGTTTTGTAATATTGCCATACATGGGACTGCTGTTTCATTCTATAATTCAAATGTTTGTTTTAATAACTTTTATACAAGGGGGTTTACCCTGTTATTTGAAATGAGCTCCAATTTTAACACGTTCGAACCTTGGATAAAAGACATGTGTTAATGTCCCCCACTTGTCTGCGTTATTCAGCTTATTTAAACAGCGGTTTGGAAAGTCATAATGTGGCTGAAAGGATGGGAATGTGTGCTCGGTTTTCTTTGTGATCTGCTGGACAGTTAACAAAAAAGGAAGATGGGTGCCTGTCTGTGTCTGTAGGGCAAAGAGGAGAGCTTTAGCTGGGTAAGTACTCAGCGATTAGGCCATCAAACATGGTGTGACAGGGTGATTCAGGCGAGGACATTTCCCCGCCTGCTAAGAATGACGAAAAATGTTTCTGGGTAGTTAGGCTTTATTCAGCTTTTAGATTAAACTGAGTGGAGGGAGTGTGAAATTCCAAAACATTTCTATGTCAGGTGAAATTGTGCTGTGGTCTGGTCTTTAAACCTAGACTGGTTAGTGGTCCAAATTTCTTTGCACCCTCTGTTGTTGTGAGAGACAAACCTGTTCTGGGTCCCACACTGTCTTTTTAGAAAAGCTCCTAAGATTTGATCTGTGGGTCGCAGAATGGTTTGGTCTGATGTGAATCAGGACCTACACAGCACACCGCTTCCTCTCCTATTATTTTAAATGTACTATAGAGAAATGGGTCTTGGTGATTTTTGTCTTTGGTCTAATATGGGTTTTTGGTTGCTATGTTAACAACCAATATCTTCATTTTAAACTGAATACAAAGTATGAACTCATTTCAAGGTTTGTTACAGTTTGCATCCAATGAGAAGTTCAAGGTCTCCAGTTGTCGGTATGTCCTTGCATACAGTCAAAGAGGAAAGGTAGCAGAAATATTAACACATTACATGCTGGCAGTGTTTCAGAAGCTGTTTCATATAAAGAGTTGAGGAAAATATCTGTGAAAGCATCATCATTTTGATGCCAAAATATGAAACTGTAGCACATATTTCGTTCCATTGTTTATATTTATTTTCTGTACCGGCCAGGTGTGGGGCTTGCCACCGTGGTCATTTCCTTCATACTCTGCACCTACTACAATGTCCTCATGACCTGGGCACTCTATTACCTCTTCAACTCATTTGGTGCTACCCTGCCATGGCAGTCCTGCAACAACACCTGGAACATTATGAGCAACTGCTCCACGGGCTTTCCTGGCAACACGACTCACCTTCGATCCGCCAGCCAGCAGTTTTTTGAGTGAGTAATACCTCCAAGTGCGTTGTCTGTTGGGTGCATTGGTACTGATTCTTCTACTGACATACTCATGGTCTGCTCCAGTCCATTGATACACATATCTGATGGACTCAGAGGCCAGCGTGGCCTTTATCACTGTTTCAGAGGTTACTATATCTATGAATTACGTTGATTAAAAAATATTGATAGCCTGGTTAGGAAACCGTAATGAACTGATTATTTTGCTTGCTAATATGTTTTATGGCCTCATCGCTTTACTTTTATTTCATGCATGGAACAGTCTTGTCTTGATACTGGCGCCCATTTTATTACAAGCTGCTGCTGACATTTGCTTTTAACGTTTTCTGTTTCTCATCTGCCGATCTACAAGTTTAGAGATGTTCACTGAATGTTTGCATTGGCAGTCTTGGACCAGACAGTATGGCCAGTTTCGTACAGAAGCTTCATATGTTTACAGCTTCGTTTTCAGACCTCAGGTTGTGTTTGAACTTTTACTGTTCCTGTCTCTCAGTTACAAGCTGCTGGAAATAACAGAGGGGATTGAGCAGACGGGAGAGATGCGCTGGGAGCTCTTCGGCCTTCTCCTGCTGGCCTGGATCATCGTCTATCTTTGCATCTTCAAGGGAATCAAGTCCACTGGGAAGGTCAGCAGCTTGTGTACCATTCCTAAAGGTTCCCTGCTGATGTGTCCTTGAGAAAGGTCCTTAACCTGTCCTTAACCAGTATAGACTGTATGGTGTGGGGGGTGGAAGGAGGCAAAGAATGCTCTGTCCTCTCAGGGCCAGCGACCCCAAAGCAGGTAGCACAACGGACCAAAGTACTATTATGTGGAATAGAACCGTTGTAGGTTGTTCATTTAAAGAGCCATGATGCTGTTTCCAGCTAAAGCACCCATCGTCATACAACTGAGGTGCAGTAGTTGAGGTGTGAAGTAAGTCTGCAACTATGTGATGTTTGGGTTCCTTGTGTTGTACACTTGAAATCTGAGGCCAAACTGGGACAGTATTTACAGGACAGTGGAGACTGATGAAGTCACTGACAATTTGTGTAGTCAGTGATAAAGTAAAATGTACAATGCAAAATGTCTCAATTGCCTGTGATTCATTTTGAAAATTAGAAAAGAAGGAATTTAGACAGTTTTACTGTTCTCACTGATTCCTAAAAATAACAGGATATTAAATACTAAAAGAGGGCATGTATTCATGGGAGTTGACTCCCTTCACACTGCAACTTAAAATGTACTTGGAGAAAAAAGGAAGAAATAGATGGACGGATAACAGTCTAAAAAAGGAGCATAATGCTTCTTAATACCAAATATACAGAACTTTTTGGTAACTTCTTAGTAGTGATAATACTATGTATTAAACATTATCGCAACCTAATCGGGTGTATAGTTGAAATACATCTGCCAATGAGCAGATAATGTATGTAAACAAATAAAACAAATAAACATGCACAAAAGATAAAAAAAAAAAAAAAAAAATTAACTGGTACAAAAATAAATAGTGAATGAAAGAAAACACAATAGAGAATCTCCTGTGCTTTGAAGTGAGATGAAGATCTTGTGCGGTTCTTTGTGTGTGAAGAATAATTTTATCGGTGGGGTGAATGACATTTTATTCTGCTCAAGGATATGAAAAAAGCTTATCTGTCGCTGTAAGCGGCTGTGTCATCTGCTCTAGTCTGGGTCTGTGTGAACAGAGGCTGTTGTTTAGAAAGCAGACAGAAGGGAGGTGGGAGATAAGATTGTTCTGGACCACATACTGTACACCTCTGCTGAAGGACCTTGGTAGCGAGACACAGCCGTATTACCAACAGGGAGCCCAGGAGGAAAGAATAATGTTGGTTAAACACGCAAACTAGAAACGTACAAATATACGGTTCTAAGAATTGTACTTTTTATCAGACAATCACATATTTGCATCTGAAGCACTTCTGCACTGAAGCCAGTTAGTTTACTGAGTTCTGTGACGTTTGACAAAAGTTCTAAATGAGTACATGTGAATGTAATGATAGTGTTTCTTTTACGTATCAGTTTTTGAGGGCGGCACTGAATCACGTTCCGCTTTTCCATAAACAATGTTGGTGCATCCTCTTTGAGGACTTTGTCTCTGGAGTTCCCTTCTGTCTCTGAAGGCCAGGAGATGATGTCTAGAATCACATGCAGACAGCAGCATGGCAACAGGGCGGTGGAGTAACTACTAGTGCTAATCTCCAGAGTCAGCAGTACCAGCCTGCATGTGGTTGTCTTTGATACGAGCGCAGGAATGAGAAGAAGCTGTTTCAGTTAACCTTTGGTCATTTTTATTTCTATGTTAATAGATACCCAGCTTTAGAGGAAAACTCCACTGAACTTTGCTTTTTAGTACACTGATACAGGACAATGAGGCTATGCACACTAGGGAACTGTAGGCTAGGATTAGGATTTTGATGAATCGAGTAACTGTACATTTTTTGTTCCTGGATGGTGTTAATTCAGACATTTTAGAAACCACAGCAAACAATTTTCGTTCCTTTACAGACCTCACCTAACCTTTATTCACTATATTTTGTTTTCTGCCTTTATAGTGGAAAAAAGTACATTGCCCAATATGTTTTATAGGAAGTTGTTGTATATCTGAGAGGACTTAAGTTATGTTTTAGATGTATTTTTGTCAAAACAAAATTTTTATACTGAGTGATCTGTATTTCAAGTGTGTAAGCAGTGCTATGGCGACACAGTCATTTCATAGCTGCAGCTTCACAAGAACTCTCTATGAACAATAGACTTTAATCTCTTTTCCTTTCAGGTGGTGTATTTTACTGCCACGTTCCCCTATGTTGTACTGTTTGCCCTGCTCATCAACAACGTCCAGCTCCCTGGGGCCAGGGATGGGATACTCTACTTTCTGATGCCCAACTGGGGCAAGCTGCTGGAAGTTCAGGTAACCGTGATCTCCTCTGTGGGCCGGTAGTCTTTATATAGCAGCAGTGAAAATACAGTCCACTGTTGGATTTTATAGCTATGACATGAAGCCCCGTTTGCAGCTCACATGTTGCATTTGTGCTGCTGTGTGTGGAAAACTGTGATTTGGCAAAACACAAATGGGGCATAAGTCTGTGACACTTTCCCCTCCCCCCCAAATTTTTATTTTAAGGTGTGGGTTAATGCTGCTGCCCAGATCTTCAACTCCATTGGGATTGGCTTTGGCAGCATGATTTCCATGGCCAGTTACAACAAGTTCAACAACAACATCCTCAGGTGACCAGCATCATCAGCGCCAGCTACAGCCCGTGGTCAAACCGACCACAAATGACTCAGTTAGTCAGTGTTGACAAGGGAACTTTAACACGTTGACCTATTTATAAAATTGCACAAGCGTGAACTTTTGCACTTTGCTTTTGTAGTAGCCTGTGGCTGTTTGAACATGGGCATCAGCCACCTTGAGATTCACATGGACTCTTCATTTGGTTTTTCAGTATAGTGTCATTCAGAATTTTTTTTTTTGTGTGCTCATGTTCTGTTCCAGAATGCCCAACAGGCAATGTGATACCCTCACTCCTCGCGCCTGGAACATTTCTATTAGGAATTCAAAGATGCAGAACATTTTAATTGTTTTTTTCTTTGTTTTTCTGGAGTGCAAGTGACCTGTGTTTACAGGCTGAGCTATTATGGCAGTAAAAACCAGCAGTGTGGGACTGGAATAATTGTGCTCACTTCCACAGTGTTTCCAGCTTGTGTTTGCCAATGTTGGTGATTAATAACAAGGTGATGAACTTTACACGTTTTTATGGGGTAAACCACTCAACTATCTGCAGTATATACATTGTGGGCATGAGTTTTTTTGTTCCCCCCCAGCTTATATGATATTAAGTGATATTAATACTTGAAGTTTTAAAAAGAGAAATGTCTTGTTAAGACTTTATACTTAAATCTTTAGATTTATAGAAACGAATAAATAAGGGGTCTGTATTGGTGACATTGTCCTCTCCCACAGGGACACTTTGGTTGTCGCTTTGGCAAACTCAGCAACCAGTATCTTTGCCGGCTTTGTGATATTTTCCGCAATTGGATACATGGCACATGTTCACAACCTCCCTGTGAATGACATTGCCACGGACGGTAAGGACCTGCCACAGACCACAGGCCAGCTAATAATCTCGTACTTTTCAAATCCCTCTTATATTGACGGTTTTACTACCAGATGAATCTCTGCTTTCAGTTATTGGCTAACTGATTTTTAAATCTTCCTTGCAGAGTTTCATGGGAAAATAAACATACTTGTGACTAAAGTTTTCCGTAGGATTTTGACAGCTGGAAACATAATCCATATTAAAAATACTTGTGTCTCTCAGCTGCCTAACTTTAAGTCCACTTGATCTTTCAGGTGAATTTCAAATATTGTTTTGCTATCTTGTGAAGTGGTTTCATATGTCCTGTTATAAAAGTAATCTGCAGTGGGAAACAGTTGTGATACTAATAATGAAAGTGACTTGAGGATTTGTGTATGATCAGTGATTCACTTGAAGGCTCATTTTCTCCCTCTTGCTGCGTTGTTTCTAGACTGGTATGTTTTCACAGGCCGTCACTCCAGTATACAAGAGATGCTGTTTCGTATCACAAATGATTCCCCATATGATATTAAGCAAGTTTAGGTTCAAGTAACTGTCTTGAAGTGAACCGTTGCCTAGTTTTTAGGAATGAACTGAAGTACCTTGAAGGCAGGGTGTTGCTCTTGGGACAGTGGTTTAAAACGGTCAGGTTACCGGATTACAGTGGTGTCACCGTGGGTTGAAATCACCACAATGCAGTATTTATGCCTTGGTGTAAAGCCCAAATGCTATGACGTTTTAAAAATATGCTCACATCCCTTGGGTGCAAAAACAAACAATTTTGAAAAAACGTTGCTGCCAGGACACCCTTACTCTTACTGAGGCCTGTATTACGGTTTGGTTGTGGTCACATCAGTTTTNTGACGTTTTAAAAATATGCTCACATCCCTTGGGTGCAAAAACAAACAATTTTGAAAAAACGTTGCTGCCAGGACACCCTTACTCTTACTGAGGCCTGTATTACGGTTTGGTTGTGGTCACATTAGTTTTAGTTTTTTAGTCCTGTTGTCTGACAAAAACATTTCAGTAGTGTTAGTATGATTGTAACAGATATCACACTTTGACTTTGATTTTGATAGGTGCCAACATATTGGGTTAAACTGCATGAATCGTTGGCCAAAATTGTTCTTGTACAGCCTTTGCGTGATTTTTAGGACATAGTCCAACCACTGTTACTCCAGATCATATTACTGCTGGTGTCACCTTTCTCAGATGTGTCCTTTTGTTGTGATGGTGCCAATTTTTTCTGTTCCTTTTGTCAGTGGATGCTGAACGTGATACTTGGTTTCTCAGGAGATGTCGAGCTGTGTTTCTGGGTGTGTTTGCAGGGCCTGGTCTGGTGTTTGTGGTTTACCCAGAGATATTCTCCACTTTGCCTGTACCCCAACTGTGGGCCCCCCTCTTCTTCCTGATGCTGCTGTGCCTGGGATTGGACAGCCAGGTATGCACGCACGCACGCACGCACGCACGCACGCACGCACGCACGCACGCACGCACGCACGCAGGCTTGCGTTCTCTCTCTCGCCGTTAAACTTATGGAAACACACACAAAGTCTACACATTCTTTCTTAAAAACATTCCCCAGAACGTTAAAAGAGGAACATTCAGACACGTATTCATACTTTATAATCTAGAGAAGGCCAAAGCATCTGCTATTTTTAGCAGCATAAAGCAAACAACTGTTTTGAGATTGTCGAAACAAGTGGTACATGTGTGAAAATTCCTGTTTATAATGAAAGCTGAACAAAGTGTTCTGAAACTCAGGGCTGCAATTCCCCCAGATTCTAAATATCTTTCAGGTATATTAAGTAAGCTCAGATACATCTTCATGTCTAGTCCTGAACATTACTAAAACAAAGCTGCAGTTGTCACACTACTGTTTTGTTCTAGCTTATTTTTTAAGTCTGTTTTTGATGTGTGGTATTCTCACCTGTAGCTTCCTGGTCATATTGTGCACCCAAAGAACATTGCATCCCTCTGCTTTATAGTGATATAAATATGAAATCATGCAAAACCATCACTACATGCCTCCAAACTTTCCACTTTAGTATAGTGGCACCATTTATTTGGGCAACAACACCTCAGGAGTTTGAAGACATATTAGAGGAAATGAAGGTGGATGCTTGACGACTGGTAGTACTTTTAGGTGCTCCAGTCCAGGCTGGTATGTAATCCAATCTAATCCTTTGTCATTGTTTGAATACTCAGCATCAGTGGTTCTTTTAAATTACAACCCGTTGTAACTGTCAGTAACAGGTGAACCTGCATTTCAAAACATGTCATTAGGGGTGGCGTGTAGAACAGTTTGTGGTGGTAAGTATCTCTTGACAGAAGTCTTGCTTCTTTGCAGTTTGCCATGGTGGAGGTAGCAGTGACGTGCATTATGGATGGCGTTGGCTCAAAGCTCCTCGAGGTCTTCAAGCACAAAGAACTGGTTGTACTGGCTGTGTGCGCCGTTGGATTTCTCCTCGGAATCCCTCACATCACTCAGGTGAGAGCATCTCCCTGAGACTGGCTGTCCACGTGGCTGTCAGATGGCCTCCTCATGCACCTCAGCAGTACCGTGTGAGTGTGAGGTGGGCCTGGTGTAACGTGGCTGTTCCAAAACAGGGAGGGATCTACGTTTTCCAGCTGATGGACCACTACACTGCTGTGGTGTCCCTCATGTTCCTGGCCTTCTTTGAAGTACTCGCCATCTGCTGGATCTTCGGTAACAATGACACCTCGATGCATAGGGTGGTGTGGCATTTCAGGACAATGTGCCCAGTGTGGTTGATGGGATATGGTTATATGGATGAGGTGAGGTTAAGGTAACGTACAGATCTTTGATCTTGTGTGTAAAGATCTGAGCAGAGCAGGTGAAAGAGTTTACATTTTACGTAATATTGTTGAGGGGTTGAAAGGATTGAAAATTTAATAAAATAGGCAGTTTTAAGTTTAATGAAGTTGTAATTTTCTCCATGCACCAGGGGTGTTACTTTGTGCGATCTGTGTTGTTTTAGGACTGTTTGTATCTGCAGGATAGAGGGGTCTTTTGTATGTTGTAAAAGCATACAGATTTATTTAGGGTCTAAGCTGCTGTGATCAGACGCAGGCCGCTCCAAAAAGAAAAGATAAGAGTGGAAAAAACGAGCCTGTGAGAGAGTCATTTGCATGTATTTGACAGCTCAAGGTTTGCAGTGCTTGGGGCGAGAGGTGTGGGAAGGAGCAGGACTTTCAGGGTATATAAGTGTTCAGTGTAATTCATGTTTACTGTAATGAGAATATGAATTTTAAAACAAAGAACAAAAAAGTTAGTCGTGCTTGTTGATAAGCATATCAGTAACACGTTGGATTCTCCTTCACTCAGAATTAGTGTCAATGTGAAAATGGATAGTTCTGGTTTCTATTAAAAATTGGTCCAAAACAGCATTCAAACCACTTTCCCATATAATGGCAAACAGAAACGTTCGCAATATTAAAACACTCACTTTGAGCTACATGCTGTTTATCACAACAGTCATCGGGAAACGGAAAATGTTAATTATTCATGTGAAAGTTAATGACTAGCAGCGTATTTGGCAAAGGGCGTGTGTCCTTGTGGGAAGATATTTGTAACGTTATGTTGAAGTAAAGTAATCGGAAATGTCTGAGAGCAATCAAAAGCAATACAGTGGCTCCATGTGGTGTAAAAGTTATGAAGGTTAAAATGTTAATGTGAAAGGGAAAAAAAACGAATTGAACGGGTGAAAGAAAAGCGATATATTTTATGTTCGCAAATGTCTGTGCAAAAGCAGAAATTATTGATGCCTAAACCTACAGTGGAATGTACGGTTTCTCCAGAAAAAGCGTAACAACACGAGGCTGGAGAGACTGTGGGTTTGCTGGCTGCCTTGCTGCGTAGGTGTTTGGATTGTAGAAATATCTGTAGTGTTACTGCTGGAATAAGCAAAACTCGGCAACACACGTTTAGTGCTGTGAAAATCCTGGCCATCGCTGTCCCGAGGCTCTGAATGTTGTTTCCAATCTGACACCTCATAGGAGTGCGCCGCTTGTCTTCCATGGTGGAGAAGATGCTGGGAAAACCTCCAAACGTCTTCTTCCGGGCCTGTTGGATGGTGCTCTCTCCTATGTTGGTCTTGGTCAGTTCCAGCTGTTGTACCCTGGGACAAGATAAAGTCCTTTTGGTTGGAAGTGTCCACTAAGAAGTATGACCTCAATCCTGGGTTGGTTTCACTTTGTGTCCTGCAGTGTATCCTGATCTCCAGCATTATCCAGTACACCCCGGCACGCTATGGCAAGATGTACATCTACCCGGCGTGGGCAGAGGTGGTGGGCTGGTTCATCTCCCTGCTGTCCATTGTGTGGATTCCCCTGGGAGCCATCCACGAGCTGAGCACCAGCAAGGGCAAGCTTCTGCATGTGAGCAGAATGGTCTTGCACACCACACAGGGGCACGTGCACTTCATCCTTTCTGATGCCAGGTGGCGTTATGCTGCTGGCCGTGCAGAGGAGCACTTTCTCTCACACACACACACAAACACACACACACACGCAAACAAACGCACTTGTTTTTTGTGGAAATAGTACATAAGGACTATAAAAACTGAAGAACATACCTTATGGAGATGTGTCCATTAAGCAAAATGATTTTATTCTTACAGCTGGAAAAAAAAGTGTTGGCATTCATGTGTTTTTGAGTTTTGTTGCTATTGATCTATGAATTATTTAATTACATTAAGGTGAGAGTAAATGTGAAATCCCAACCATGAAAGAAATATCCACACATACATATTATTACATGTCTTGGTTAGATCTGAATACGTGCTTAGAAGAAAAGAAAAATTCTTTACATCAGTATTATTTATTGTAAACTGTCACACACACAGTTTCAGATGAAGTTGGTTTTGCTTTGTTTCTTACCTTTCAGTTCTTTTACCTTGTCTGCATGCTCAGTACTAAACCCAAGTTGGCACTAATACTGTAAAGAGCACAGAATGACTTTCTTCAGGTAAGGTACAGGTGTTGGAAAGTTGATGTAGATTCCTCAGACTGCAGCATGAGCCAGGAGAGCAGATTCACTCATATCTTGTTCTGCCTGTCCAGCCCACTCCTACCCCACTCTGTCTTGTGCTCTTGAGAGAACATTTCCAGTCAAGTCTTGACCTGTAGTTTCTCTGTCACGTCCATTTTTCTTGTTTTTACCCCCCCCCATTCCGGTAGTTTAGTTCAACCACGTTGAAAATGACCTGCAATATTTGCAACGGAGATGTAGCACATTAAACTGCAGTAGTTAATAATGCAGAGGTCTAGCAGTTCTCTGATCTCATGTACTCCCTTTACTGAATCATTTATAATAATGTTATTAGATTTGTTCAATGTAGACTTCTATTTTAGTATATAAAATTGCTCAAAGCACTAAGACATGCTTCCTGAATTACTCAGGATTCATTATCATAAGCAGTATTTTTGTATTTTAGGACAAAAAAAACATATGAAGGCATTTACTTAACCACTGCAGGTGCTGCTGACAAAAACATGATTTTTCAAATGGTACATTTGCTATCATTTGCTATCATGCTAAGAAATGTGATTCGCTCAGTGGGCAGATTAATCCGGGTGGGAACAAAAGACCATCTCTACAAGGGGTCGTCGTGATTAGGATAGAGACTTGCTCAAACGTAATTGAATGTAGCTGAGACTCATGGAAGGTGATAGTTTTACTGGTTAGTAGTCATTAACAAGTTGAGTAAAAACACTGCACCTGATAGTATTAATTAACTATGAATTGCACACACCTGCTTTCTTCTGTTTTTCTCACTGCAGGTGGATATTTTACTTGGGACTGTTGCAGCTGTAGCTGATATCAGCACATATTAGATTAGTAGATATCAGTTATGTGATGATGAAGAAATGGGGGCTGGGGAGCTTTGTCTCTCTGAAACACTTGTGTTTTCCCTCCTCCTCAGAGGCTGAAGGCGTCACTGATTCCGTGTGTTGAGCTCAGGGATGCCAACGGACGGTTGGAGGACAGCAGTCTGCAGAGACCAGAGTCTGTGCCCCTGAAAGGCTCTCTTAAGAAGCCTGGTCTGGAAAGCTGAGGAACGTGCCATTGTCAGCCTTCACTCATAGGGCTGATGTAAAGTTATGAATTGTTCTGTTTGGTTGAAAACTTTGATTATTTTTTTATAAGCTTTTCCAGTTCTTTGTTAGATCTCTGTGTATTTTTATTAGCTTTTTTTGATGATGACTGTCCTGTAGTTGGTATGTATGAGCTTCAGCAGTTGTGTGGTTCCCTCTCAAGCAGGTAGACTGTAATGAGGCCTGTGAGATCATCTGTAAACTATTAACATGTATGATAGCTACCAAAAATAATGTAAGTTTTTTTTTTTTTTTTTATTGGATTATGTGGTAATACTGATTAGACATACACAGCATGATTGGTGAAGGGGAGTGACAGCCGAATGTGGACCTGCTGAAAAGTCGGCAATCCGCTGCAGCTCAGTCATCCTCGTTGGTCACACTGTAGTTCTGCTCTGTGCAGTTGGTCTCTGTGGTCTGTCTTAATCACCGCTAACTTTTTTTATAGTGCGTTAAGTACCTTGTCCTGCTGATATTTGAACGAATACCTGAACTTGAGTGCTGGCTTCTGAATCGAGAAGTTTCTGACAAATGTAAGCCATTTCAAGCAAGGTAGACCAACCTGCACTTTACCGATTGAGGGTATCTGATGCTGAAAGAGCTGAACCAGCCAGTGCACTTGGGTTATATCGCCAGTGGCTTGCCTAGGTGCATCTCAAGATGTGGTGTAAATTGAAATGAAGCACAACAGTTAGTTTGATATGCAGTAAAGTGGTTGCAGTGAGTAGCACTGCTGAGCTGGTCAGGCGTGGGTTCTAATCTGGCTCTGTGTGTGGAGTTCCCATGTTCCCTTCTTGATGTATGGACTTCCTGTGGTTTCTTCGTACAGTCCAGAGATACGTGTATCTGGTTAATCACTATAAATTGTCGTGCGTGCGTGCGGCCAGTTGAAGTCCCGTCCAAAGTAGGACCAGAATAAAGAGGTTAATCACGGATAGATGGTTTTAATAGTTTTTAACATAACTAGGAAATGCAAACATTTCAAGACCAATTTTTGTGTAGATGATCTGTTGTAATGAAACTTGCAGCAGCACAATGGCTGCTTAAAAGCACCTCCTCCCAGTCCAGATCGCTGGTCAGAATAACTGTTCAGCAGCTACAATTGCTGGCAAGACACAAAGACGGATGGCGAAGTTGTAAAAACTTTCTAAGTGGAAAAAGTTATGTTCCTTTCACTACTTATTGTCATTTATTGGGCTCATTGAGCATCCTTAACCAGTTGCTCAAGGCAGGGTTGCCACAGTCCAGGATCTGTGGCGGAAGAGCGCCGCGCGTTCAACTTGAAGGAAAAATTCAAGTTGTTCGACTTTCACAGCAGTTATGTGTAGAAAGTAAAGTATTGGGTGTTTTCTGTGTGTGTGAGAGTTGACTTGATAATGATGCAATGCGCCGCCCCTGGACCGTCGTGGTGGTGATTCTGGCTCTTGGCCGTTCGGATCGGAGCCCCCTGCGCTGCAGCTGTTTGTAAACATTGCTTCTGTCTGCTTTAGAAATGCAGCACAAATGCTGAGATCCCTCTGCTTTCAAGTGGCCTGTTTCTCAGCCTTGCCTTATGATGGGGGTAGTGAGAATAGGGTCCTGCTACATGGAACAGCAGTGGTTTGCTGTAAGTGTCTAAAGTGCTTCATGCCTCAAGTGCTTTGTCTACATGTTTTATTTGTATGTTTAAGATAAGACAATTTATGAGAAAATGCAGCATATTACTACTTTCCGTGGATTTAATAAGAGTTTAGCTGTAATGGATAAAAAAATTCTGTGAAACTTTGTGTTTGAGCTAAATTAAAAACAACTAAGTGACTGAAAAAATAGTTATAACCAGTGGTAATTATTGACTTATTAATGCGTCTGGCTGTTGGTCACAAACCCTCGCAAACGCTAGCGGGGAGCTGTAAACCGTGTGCCGCGGAATTGATCCTCCTGCGTTTGGCTGCCGGAGACAAACACGGCTCATGTTCACTCAACTAATATTTGAAAGTCAAGAAAACGCAGTTAAATAAGTTGAAAAATGTATTTTGAAAGTTTGCAAATTGTTCAACACCTCATCTAGTTGTTTTTAGAGACTCTTCAAGTACAAGAAAAGCTAAAATAACTTAACTTCCTGTAGAGACTAGACTGTCTTTATATAAACTTTGACAGACCCAGCTGGCCAAATGCATCAGTCTGACCCCAAACCGTTTGCACTATTGAATTTTAAATAGCCTTTAAGTGTCTGTTTTAATTTGAACTTCCACCTTCTGAAGCTTATTTTATGTTTTATCCACACACTGCATGCACCTTTTAATTTGTGAAATTTTAGTTACACAATGGATTTTTTGGGTGGTGTTTTACAACCCAGTAATGTTTAAAAAGTTCAATAATCCAGTCATTGTTTACGTTTAATGATGTAGAACAATGTTCAGCCTTGGAAATTATTGCACTGCCAAGGTAAATGTGAACAAGGTGAAATTGTGGTAACTTAAAGTAATACAACTGCACCAACATTGCAAATAAGTTTGCTTACAACTGAGGACTGTATTTAGCCCGAGTTACAGATGACCACTGAAGTGTGTGTGTGTGTGTGTGTTCGCGCACACGCGCCTGGAGGGTGAACCTTGTATAAATGTAGTTGTAAAGAATTCAGTCTTCAGTTCTGATCTTCTAGTCTCTCCAGAACAAATATGTATCATGTCAAGTTCTCGCTGTTTTCTGTACCATTTGACCGCCTCCATTTCTGGTCGTTTCTGTGTGTTAACATTGGATTCTTGTGCTTATTTTTTACCCGCTATATCCTGCACGTAAGTGCTGAAAGTCTACATTCCCGCATTCGTTTTTCATTTTTAATAAAGTGCCACCTTTAAAATTAAATGGGTTTTTTTTCATTTGTCTGACTTGGAAAGTGCTGTCATTGCTCCAGCCACTTGGTGGCGCTGTAACTAAGTCTTTAATGTGACGCTGGTAAACAGCCCGGGTGTTTATCCTCATCACAATACCGTCAACGCTGTAAAGTTTACCTTTTTAAGTTGTTTGGTGTGAAATATTGTTTTCAGTGCTAAAATTGCAGAATTCTAGCAAGATGCTTAAAAATATAACTTAGATCTACTGTAAATAACTTCACCTGCTGCTTGTACAACACTTATGGTAATTGTATGAAGTGCGTGGTGAAGGACAGGCAAAAGTTGGAGTAATGAGCCACAGGACCGCTGGGGGCCAGGAGCCCGGCGGGTTCCGCTGCGCGTCTCATCTGGGGAACGGCGTAAGGAGAAGCGAAAGTGCAGCGAGGGAATCGGTCGCCTTGGTTGCAGTCATCTGGCTAAAATGTTTACGTGTGGTCGTTTATTTCCTCTTGTGACACGCTGTGGTGCTGTCATGAGATGCCACTTCCTTCAGGCTCTCGCTGACCTTTGTTGTTTTTCAGCTGAGGGGAGCATCACCCCTTGGGATCTAAGAAGAGCAGTGAGAGGATGGAGGTCCAAGCTCTGTCAAACCGAAGGGGGCTGTTTGTCCACATCTGTAGGCAGACCCGCATCCTCATCAGAATGTGACCTCTGCTCTCTTCCTCTGTCTTTAAATGTAAGACCACTGAAAACCGGCAGGAGATTGAGGCCCCGAAGTCAGTAGCAGCTTCCTCTTCCATGCTGTGTCTCCAGTCTGCTACATGGGGTCTGCCCTTACCTGGCCTCCTCCTCTCACTGCTTACAGGACCTCAGAAACCCTTTGAACCCCCCCCCCCCCAACATTCAAATACATCGGGAGTCGACATCCAGAAGTAATGGAGGGACAAGATGGCCGAAGCCTGCAGGCATCCTCCCCCTGGAGGTGAGGTGAAGGCCTTCACAGGAGAGCTGGTGGAGAAGGTGTGTAAGGGTCTGTATTGAGAGGACGTGCGAAGGAACGCAGGCAACGGGGAATTTTAGTTAACGTTTTTGGGAGCTTCTCTAGGTAAAGCACTTGAGGGAACGTTGAAGGCCCGAGTGTTGTGTTGGGGGCCCAGACAGCAGCACTGCAGGTTGCCCAGAATGTGAGATGTGAGGATTGTCATCGCTGGAGCTGAAGGCCAGGGGCCTCGGTCAGAACAGGGACGTGAAAGCGCACCACCGCAGCAGGCTTGACACCTTTTGGAAGGAATCCGGGACTAGTTTTCTAACCCTTGCATGCCTCTGGAAGCCCTGCAGTCCTGTAGGAAGGGAGTGGAGAGAAAAAAACCTGGGAAAGGAAAGCTGTCTGTCTCCTGTGAACAATGATGGCAGCCATTCAGTAATTAGAAGCTTTTTATTTGAGGACCAGGTGTAGAATGAAGGGCTTTTTAACCCTAACCCAACACTCTCTGAGGTGGCCTCACACCTTCGCTGAGGACAGCAAGGCCATCAAGCCACGTGTCACCCGACCGAAGTTCTCAGCCAGCAGGGGGTCCTCCTGCCCTTGGAACAAACCTGCCTGGCAAACTGCCCTTACGAGGACACAACATCCTACATGTGGTCTCAGCCTGATCCTGACATCTTCTTACCACCTTCAAGTACATCCTCACGCTTTTTAACCAGCTCTGTAGGTCTTACGAAAGTGCGCTGACCAGAGCGATGAAGATCCTGCCAGCTGTTGTTTTACTGCTTATGCCAGAATAAATTTTTTGTGTTGGTGACACTGCGCATGAGGACATTTACTTTCGGTCTAAAAGTAACAGCTGAACAGGAAATCGCCACCCGTCTTCAGTTTCCCTTCTCCACAACATCCTGCAGCAATCTCTTCCAGCAGGTGCCTTGTGTGCTGGGTCTCCAGGCCTCACCTTTCAGAAACACACCTGTCCACAGCAAATGAGATTGAGGGGCTGGAAAAGCTGCAGCATCACACACATATCGAAGGGGGGTCCAGTAGCGCGGAGCCATTTTTACCACTGAGAAAAGGCCGCATGAACGTTTCGCCGTTACGACATCTGGTCGAAGTTGCTGGAAGCAAGTGACAGGACTCAAAATCCAGTAAAAGGCATGACCTTTCGCATGACCACGTCGTTTTTCTGCTGTCTGCGGCTTTGCAATTTTCTTTCTCGGTTCGGAACTGTGGCTTTTCATCAGACTTTTTGTTGGTCGTGCTCATGAGCGACGATGGGTCATGTGATACAGAAGCATTACGAGGACATTAATGAAATGAATGCAGAGAATATTGTTTGTTTGGTGTGAAATGAGGTTTGAAAGATGGGTGCAGACGGTGATTCCCGACTTCTGAGTTCACACCTACAGGGAAGCCACGTGTACCAACCTCCCTCAGCACTGTTGAATCCCACTAGAGCATCGAGAAGGTTTCAGAAGATGTCTCTTAGGTGTGATCTGTGTCACTTTAGTGCCCTGATGTCATCACAACGTGGCAAGAGTTTCAGATGGGGGAACATTTCCCTCCCTCCTGTCCAGTGTTGGGGATCAGTGTCTGCCAGACTGACAGGACTAGAACCCAAAGTGGTCCTACCTGCCTGGAGATCTGCTGCAGAAGCTTAGAGCCACTCACGCATCAGGTTGTACGATGTTTGTAAGATGGAGAGAGTGAGCAGAATTCAGCAAGTTTTCTGGTTAATGGGCCCATTTTAACTGCCCTGAACAAATGCAGTTATGTACTAAACCTCATAAATGTTAGTTTTTCCAAAAGGGAAGCTGTGCCGCGGACTGTAGGTTCCGATCCGGCTCAGTCAGGGTGGAGTTTAGATGTTCCACCAGGTGCTCTGGTTTCCTCCCACCCTCCAAATACATGTTTCAGGTTAAAGGGTCACTGTGAATTGCCTGTAAGGTGTGGGTTGCTGCAATGGCCTGGTGTCGCCTATGGGGGGTAGTTTCACAGCCCGGTGGTTGTGGGACGATTCCTGACCATGGAAAGTGGCTAAGGATAGCAGAGGGAGACGTGCTGAACTTGTGTTCCCTGTCAGGCTTTGTGTTCTTGGCTGTGCTGCTGAAGGTGTACAGGTAAGTGGGTAAAAGACAACCTGTGAAACACGAGTCAGTGGTTCACGATGACGGCGAAGGACGCCGGCGGCTGAGATGTTTGCCGGCATCTCGGCTGCCGCTTTGCTATTCCTCTCCTCTCCACCGCAAACCGGCTGTCAGATAAACACTAGGGAGCCCTGTTTTCACAGTCGCAGCTCAGAGGAGTAACTGACGCCAGTTTCTGTTCCCTGTAGTTTCAGCTGCCGCTCACTTGAGGGAAACGGGAGAAAAAATGTGAAAATGCGACTGAGAGGTCATTTCATTTGTTGTTGTTGTTATTGTTGTTACTACTACTACCTAATGACAGTAGTTTGTTTTCCTGCTCCCAGTCAATAAAAGCTGCATAATTCAGGTCCCTCGGTTCATTCACAGGTTGGGTTGTGGAAAAAACCAAAAATAAAACATCCATGAATTTAAACACTCTGCACTCCCACCTTCCTGGGGGTCAGCAGTGGCCCATTTTCCCTCTTGCAGAAGCACAGGTAGGAGGCACAAAGTGGCACTTGGTGTTTCCAGCTGCTCAGCCAGGTTTGGATCCCAGCCCCTCCTGTATGGCCCCAGGTCCTGACCCTAAACTGCCAAGTTAAAAATCAGTGTTGCTGTGATGAATAGAAAATCCTCTGTGGAACTTCCATCCATTCGCATCCAGGGGCCAGGAGCGAGACGCGCTTCCGCCTCCCCCTCAGCGTCAAAACATATAACTTCTGTAATGTAATAAACGTGTCGTCTCTACGAGCCTCCTGTCAGAGCTGCTCGAGCTCTTCACATCTGCGTTTGACAGATAGAATTGACCTCCTCCTGAAAGAGTCAAGATCAGCAACCCTCAGCTTTGGGTGACTTTCAGCTTCATTTCTGCAAAGCCAACAGTTTGAGCTGTAAAGTGTTGCAGTGAGATTCACTCTGGTTTGGTTCCCTCTCACCTTTATTCTCCATAAACTTTGGCTCACGTCACAGCTTGACCCTCCTACTGGTCTACTGAGGCACTTTGGCCTAAAATTTGCCAGAGTCCTCGTCATCTTGCCAGGATGCGACTCATCACAATCACGACGCAGCAGCAGAATGAAGAATAATCGTTCACTTTCGGTTCCAGGAGAATGATTTCAGCAGCTGGGTGGATTCCGTTACCGTGCCCTCGCCTCTACGGAGCTGACTTTCGTTCCTGTCTGCTGGGGTCTTAAAAAGCTTCTACCGAATCAGGAGGCGGAGCAGTAAAAACCGCTGCCGTCACTGGACTGTGGACTGTAGCACAGAGAGCGACTGGGCCTGTTCCGGCCTCCCTTCTGCCGACAGCACGAAAATAGGCCAGTCTCTCTCTCGGTGCCCCCCCACCCCGCGGCGATAACATTGATGACATAAAAATGCAATGAGCTGGAGAGAGTCCAGCAGTCGCTCATGCATTATCCATTGTGATTTTTTTCTCCTCCGGCCGCTGATGGCCGCTTGTGAGGTCGCGGGCAGGCTGAGCTGTGCTGCCTGGTGGATGCAGATGCATCACATCAGCAAACAGCACCGATAAGACTCGAATGGACCCGTCGAGACGGTTCCGGAGGACTTTGAGATACTCGCAGTTTCTGCTCCGCCTTCTCCTGCCTGTGGATTTTTCAGGTCCTCCTGAAGATGATGAATAGTTCATGCACTCTAATGACCTTTAAGATAATATCATCATTAATTTACTGTCCTGCTAATTAAATCAACATGTAGCGAATAATTCATGGCCTGTGTTTGTACCACTTGGAATGAAGCTACCAAATTATTCATACGAAGTTCCCATCCAGCCTAATCATGTGCTTCTCGGGTTACTTTCCCTTCACCGAGAGGAAAGTCCTGGTTTCGGGAACGTTTGTTGTCTGTATTTTTGCCAGATCAAACATAAAGACCTTTTTCTGGAGTCGTGTTCTTTGAGCAGTAGGAGATCCAGCATGTTCTCCACCTCTGCTGGTTCTGAAAGTCAGGCGTTTGGTAGTAGTTGCTCACGTAGATCAACACTGAACAATAATCACAGCCAAGTTTACTAACATTTCATATCCCCCCCCTTAAAGGATAAGATATACAAATATTTCCATACGAGTATTTGAATGGAATCGGATCCCAGGAATCACTTCAATGCCAGTGAAAGTGCTGCTTCTGTTATTTCCCAGGATGACCTGTGAAACCCCACTTTCCCCAAAATCTCCCCGACACTTGAAAGCACCAATTTCAGCACGACGAAGAATACTTTAAGCACCACTTACCTGATGGCCAGGTAGCGGCAACGTTAATATTCCGTTGTGCTCATATTCAGTGAAACGTTCCTTACTGTAAGTAGCGGAAGCAACAAACGCCCAACAGTCAAATTTGGGTGGAAATGAAGGAAGATTGAGGAGGTTCTCCAACACATCCGTCATCACTTGTGGAAGATGTTGCCTATTAAATATTATATAATGTCCTGTTAAATATGTTGCAGGCAGTGCTTTCAAGCATGTCAAAGGTGCTTTTAAAAATGGCAGAACAATACAAAATGAAACGTCACAAACACTTTTCAGATCACGTGGGGATTATAAATCCACAAAGACACCGCTGGCAGTGCCGGTTCGGCAGGCCAGTTGGGTCTAAAGGGGAGTGCGATGTGTCACCATGCCCAGAGCATTCGGCACAGGTTCCACACACAGCCCGAATCGACGTTGGAGTTGCGTGAACCTCAGTTGTTCTTGTGTGGACGTCACGCGAAGTCACCGTGTTTGTGCTCCTAACTTGAACATCCTCTCCAGGCTCTTGGCCACTCCAGCCGTCATCGTCCGCCTCAGGAGAGTTTACCCTTGGCTGAGCTTCCAGACAAGGTGGGTGAATGAGGAAATGTCTACCTCACCTGGCAGGTAAAGGTGTCTAAAACTTAGTTCACTTGGTTTGCTTAAAATGGACGAGTGAATCCAGAGAGTCAGAAGAAGAGGGGAACTGCAGATCGAACTGCAGTTTACCTCCTTCTGAAACATCACTTTTGCTGAACTGAGCTGCAGCCCCTGAGGCTCAACATCTGGACTGTTATTATCAGCACAGTTTCTCATCATTGCGGTGACCATCTACTGAGTGTAGAGGTGGAGGTTCTGTGGTTGAACACATCTAACATGACTTTACTCAACTAACATTGTTATTTACAGTGATTTACCCACCTGTACAGTATTTTACTGAAAATACTCTAAGTGCCCTGAAGGGAACTGCAGTGGGAGGTGGGACTTGAGCCTAGGTTTTGACACAGGGCAGCAGCTGTAACCCCAGCATGACCTGCTGCCCACTCACCTCCAAACAGTCTAAGAACATCAGAAGCAGCAGCACAGAAACGTGTTAAACAGCCAATTTTGGCAGCAATCAGATCCTTTTTATTAGTACAGCTGGAATTTTCACTCCCTACACACTCATTCTGCCGATATATACCACCCCCTAGAGGACACAGGTACAGGTACAGGTAGAAGTAGGGTAGAGGTACAGGTAGAGGTAGGGGTACAGGTAGAGGTACAGGTAGGGGTAGAAGTAGAGTTACAGGTAGAAGTACAGGTAGACCCAGCTCAGAGACTCACAGCTCCCTGCCTGACAGAACTGTCTACTGTGACCAAAAACAAGTCCGTCCCTCAGAGGAAAGAGGTCCTCAGCATCACAGACAGGGACTTGGTCAGGTTGTTCCTACCGTCACGTTGAAACTTCTCTGCTCTGTGATGCCCTGGATCCACACAACTGACATCCTGCTCTTTTTCTCTAAAAGCCCCCCCCCCCCCCCCAACACTTCTCCATCTCCCCACAGCCATCTGCATTCATATGGAACAGGGCTGAGTGTGAAGGTTAAAAAGGGTGGGGGGTGGGGGCTGCAGACTCACAGGGCAACACAAACACTGCTGTAGGACAGAATGGGGCCCCCACTCCACCTACGCTCAACCTCTGCTCTGCCCCCCTCCTCCAGGTCTGTTTGGCCGCCCATCACTTTTGATTTGTCTGCTGCAGATGAAATGCCGGCTTGCAGAGGCGGATGTGGGCAACTGGGTTGGTTGGGGGGGGGGTTTGCTGAAGCAGAAAGCAGCCCCCCCCAAGGTAAAGTGGAGTCAGCTGGTTTCTGATCTCAGGAGCTAATGTGGACTGTCAGGCCTTAGAAAGCTGACCCCACCCCCCAACCCCGGGACACGTGACACTGGACACAGAACATGGGACACCGACCACTGGACAAGGGACACGGTCTTGTCCTGCACCCCCCCCCCCTCCCCCCAGCTTTTGTTTACAGTCACCCAAATTGTCCCGAGGGGAACATTCCGGAAACTGCAATGTCACTTATATTGCAAATGAATGTTTACAGTTTCCTCCTGCCATCATGGAAACTGGACGTGTCACTTGTTTTACTGCAGTGCAGCTTATCATTTACTTTTCTCTTTACCAGCCATTTCCCTTTACAGCCCACAGGGGGCCCGGTGCAGATGTGTGTTATTTTACTCACTGCCAGTCGGGGGAAAAACCCTCCAAATATTGCTAAATATTAAATGCTTTTCTTACTTTAGTCAGAAAAGAGAAGAGAGACAAGACCTCATCTGCAACAACCATCTTATCTCTACCATCTCCTGAGTAGATGGCCTCCCAGCTGCCTCCTGTCCTTCTTTTCTTTCGCTCTTGTTCACGGCCACTGCGACATGTTTCGCCCGCGTTTTAAGATCATCTTCGTCCTTATTTTCGGGGATCTCCCTGTGCTGCAGGGAAGGAGCAGCGTTACCTTTGTAATGATGGCAATGGTGACAAGTGAGGACGAGCGGCCGAACGGGACGATGAGGTCAGGTGAACGGGAACTGGTTATGCTAATTGGGCCACCAGGTACTGCAAGGGTGAGATTAGAGCTGTCGGGGCCTCGGCGACATCGGCGCAGGATTTCTTCAGCGCTCGGCTGCCGTTTTATCGAGGTGAACCTGTTCTGCTTTGTCTCACTTTGTCTCACTGGCCAAAGTCCTGGAGAATTACGAGCTGCCCAGACGCCGCCCGCCTGTTTGTGGTCAGGCTGGACGGCGGCGGCAAGCAGGGAGCAGTTTCCGCTGGGTCTGGAGAGGAAAGTGTGTGTTTTTTCCCCCTCGTTTCTCTAGAAAGTGCTGATCATAAGGAGGTGGGGCTGTGAAACGCTGCTTGAACAATGGTGCCCGACAACTGGAGGACGAAGTTTCAGGAAGGGAGGGTCCTTGCTGGGTGACGATGGCCTGTTATCGGGAAGCTGAGACCAATTGTGGGACAGGGGCTCTAAATAATGTACCAGTGCTCAAGTATGGGGGGGGGGTCTGAGGGACAACAGAGCCCCCCCTACCACCTGTAATCTCTAGTTGCCTTTTTCGTCCATTTATATTTTCTCTACAGCAGCTGACAATGGTTTTCCCCAGCTATCCAGGAATTCTGGGTAAACCTGGGTCTTTTGAGGCCGAAAGTTACAGCTGTAACCACCGTGCTGCCTGCCAACCCCCTGCAGTCACTGCAGCTGTTCGTGTGTTTGTTTTCTGCACAGGACATTTGCTGAGATTCTTACTGAAGTGTTGCCACCTGCACAGATGCGTTGCTCAGAGCAGCTCAGAGTAAGTTGTGAGCTCAAGGGTCCTTCAGCAGGACCTGTGTTTCCATAGCTCCAACCATCTCACCTCCTGCTGTCCCCTGAAACACGATCCCCCGCTGTTAACTTTAGGAACTAAACAAAAAGCAGCGCTGAACGTAGGGGGCAACTTCCATCTTCTGACAGCTTGTGTTCCAGGATCGTGGGTGCTGAATTTTTGCTAAAACGGAATTCATCTCAGGCAGAGGTTCCGTTATGTAATAACTTGTTGGATGGTCTTGCTCTCGATACTGCAGCATGTGTCACTGTCACTCGTCCCGTCTGATGGGCATCACGGGTGATTGCAGCAGGTGGACTCAGTGGAGGGGGACAATTGAACGGGTAGATGTGCCGTACCTAAGGTTGGGCATTGAGGGATGTGCCAAGTTCATCACAATGGCCATTTTAAATCTTCCAGACTACAGAAACCGGGACTGCCTAGAGCCACAAGAAAGCTGGGAGCTGGCCTGGAGGAGATGCAGGTATGGAGGGTTCAGGGACCATCTGAGAGGGATTTGCTAAGAGGAGCAAAATGAGCTGCCACCTACTCCTTATGATCAAGCTGTCCATCACCACACTGCAACTCAACCAGGTGATCAATAGCTATGAAACCAGGGGTGTGGGGGTGTGGGGTTTAGACCTGACATCATACTGAGAGACAGACAAAGAGGGGTGGAGGGGGCAACTGAAAGGAAAGAGAGTGGATTAAAGGAAATCAGTCACTGGGACTTGGCCACTGTGGGGGGTCGTCCAGAATCCCGGGGCGATTTCCCACACTTTTTCATTGTCCTCGAATGTCTCAAACTGAGTCACGGGACACAAAGTTTTTTGCTGCTGTTCAGCAGAAAAGAAGGAAAGTGATTTTCCGGAAGTGGATACATTGCAGGAGTAGCAGCTGAACTGCTTCTGAAAGAGGACAAGAAATGGGCAGTATTGCAATTATATATCATTTAACAAAAACATCTGTTTATTTTGTAGAGGTGTTTTAACTACAGCCTCCCCCACCTGGCAGAAGGAAGGCGCCTTGCAGGCTGAACTCTGTCACCATTGGTGTCAAAGGGGGAAACTTTTATGTACTATGAGTTACAGAAATGACTCGACCCCACTGCTAAGTCCCATTAAAATGCACACAAACACTTCAGTAGTGACATTAGTTATGAGAACCCAGCACATCAAGGTGGGTTCCTTTCATTAACTACTCTGCAATACCAGCTCTCCTCTGGTCAACTGCGGTCTGGTCAGTTACGCCCCCGATGTTTTCCTCTATTTTGTAGTCTCTGTCTCTGAGTTAATATTTTCAGGCTGGAGATCAGTGTTCCTCATGTGACCAATGAGAGATGACAAGTCACAGGATTGGCGCTCCAGTGCGAACCATGGGAACCAATCAGTGTTGGAGTAGGAGGAGCCTGGCTGATATAAGGAAGACATTTAGGAGAGACCAAAGCTTTGGCTCCTTCTTCTCTTTGTGTCTGCCACCCTTTGCACAAGTATTTGCCTGTTTACGTCAAGTCTGGCTTATGTCCTGCTCTTCCCCTGTCCTGTACCCCCCTGTGAATACTCGGTGCAGGTATAAGCAAACGTAGCAGGTAAGAAAGTGCACACACACCTTTTCCCAAGGAAGATGAACTACTGTTAGACACACTAGGTAAGAGGGCGAGTGCCACACCCGTACTTTTGATTTTGGTAGGTTAGCTTAGTGTAGTCAGATTTTTCTTTTTCAGTGGTTCATTTACATACCAAGATGAATCTCACTAGCCCAGGGAAGGTGTGTTCTGTTTTGTTTTGTTCATTTCTTTAGCGCCATCCATCTCGTTTCCTTAATATCGCTCTTCATTTTGGGTCATCCTATTGTCTAGTCCTGCTTCTATGTTGTTTGGTGTGGAAGTAATAAAACTTTATAGTAATTAGCATCATAGCTAGCCTGGCTGGTTCAGTTTCATTTTCGGTTTGCTGTGCATCCACCCAACCCAACCTTCATTGTATTTTATGTTAATGGTCCAAACTCTACCCCCAGACTTGGGCCAGGCTCGTAACATGTGGGGGCTCATCTAGGAGGTAACTGTCTGTGCATCAAAACACCACTGTCCAAAAAATAGTCAGACCAGAATCACACAGACAGGAATAAAATTCAGACTAAGGTCAGCCTTTTGGGCAGAAATGAGCTGAGTCCGGCCGACAGCTAGCGCAACCTTTTCAACAGACCCATCAGTATTCTTCTGTGGCTGCACACATGGAAGTTCCTCTTTTTTCTCCATGGACTCGGAGACTCGGAGGCAACTTTATTGAAGGTGCCAGCGAGATTTATCCTATCCTCAAGACTTACGGGACTGAGAGAAAGTGACTACACAAGTTGAGAAGGCTTGGGGGTATTTCTGCATCAAATTATCATAGGTTAAATCTGACGGTTCATCGGGAACCTCGGGGATGGGTAAAACCTTACTGCATCATTACCCAGAATGAAAGTAATGCCAGGTAGTGGTGAAGCCCGATGTACCCCCACTCGAATAATGCTGAACTGGAGCGTAACTGTATGCAAGGCAAAGGTACTTTAACTCCCATTTCAATACCGCAACAAAGAACACAGGTACCACTGAAGGACTGAACTGCAAGGGCAGCACCCCAGCAAGGCGAAAAAGACCACGCTGCCCTGGCATTACATTAAATACGGACAGGAAACTCGGATTGGTTTTCGCCAAGAAGCATTACGGAGCCAGTTAAAACAAAAGGCCGATAACTAGGATCAAGATCCACATCAAGTGTCCCTAGAAGTGTCTCCACTAACAGACCCTCAACCCGTAAGAGCAACACTCTTTCTGGCCTCCGCCCACACTGACACTCTGCTCTTGTTTTTCCCACTTGCATTTTAGAGCAAGGAATTTAGCAATCGGCTGACCAGGTTTGCAGCAATAGAAATATTTGAAAGAAGGTGGAGAACCTGGATGGACGACCTGCGATATGTTAGGTTGTAAAGAAATCTGTGCAGTGGGATCTGATCTGGGCTGTTTAAAAATGCTTTTAAGCATAAAGCACAAACTCAGCTGCTAACACAGCAGCCCCAGATAAAGCAGTAACTTTTCGTTTGTTTAGGTACAACACAACACAGCCAGCAAGCTGTTTTTAAGTTCTTCCACCAAACTGTGGCATAACATGTAACGTAACATCTGCTTGGCTCTGCTGTGGTCTGGTCATAACTCAAACGGACGTATGTCAGGGTATCAGCACCCCCATTCTGGCTGTGCCTGGTATCGTGTAACCCTTTACCCACAAACAGCCCAGGTTTAAGAATCTTGTTCAGTCACACACAAACCCTCCTGCGAGCAGGTGTCACGTGTTATTTCCCCCCATTTTCTTTGCCAGGATAAAATCTCTGTATTAGTTCGTATTTCTGCACCTTTTTTAAGAGTAAAGGATAAGGAAAGTAAAAAAGATAATGTGGAAAGTGTAGTTGACAGAAACACTCGCCTAAATGTGCTGTTTTGCTGTTCAGAAATCTCCGGAAATCCCTTCGGTAAAAACCCGAAACACAGATAAGTCCATAAACAATAAATCGGACTGATAGGTGAAGTCCTGCGTTTTATTGTGTGACATGACAGCAAGTTCTCCATGTGCAACAGGGTTCGATCCCTCCGCCGCGATTAAAACCTGCATTAGGAGATAATGTCCCAGCGACAACATTCACTTCTGTTGCTGGCGGGGGGTTGGGGGGGGTTGTAGCTTCACAGCCTGCAAATCCAGGTCCTCCTGGAATCCATTAGGAAATTGTTCTTGTCCAGCTCTAGCTGAGAATAATCCCTGCTGTTCTGCAGCTACCAGAGGGCTGGAGCTTCTGAGAAGCACCGTGGTCAGGACCCCCCGTGGGCTGGGATGGTCTTCTTTGCGGGGAGGGTTGCATGTTGAAAGAAAGAGTGACTCCCAGAATGCAGGGCAACCGAGCACCTTCAGCCTCCATTCCACCAGACTGTTTTTCCTCCGATCGGTTTTGCAGGAGGAAGGAAGGAGAAGCCGTGAAGAAGCGGAGATGCCTGCAGCGGTTGAGTTGTCCCGCCTCACGTGGGAGGTGTGCAGAGGTGTGGAGCTTAAGGCTGGAGAAAGTAAATCCCCATATCCAACCCAGGCCCCATATTCTAACCCCGCTCTGTCTAATTTTTCACCATCTTATTACATCACAGCCTGTTTCGCTCTGTTTTCTGTCCATTCGCCTGCATATCTGCAGGGTAATAAGTTCAACTGGCTCCCAGGGAGGAGGCTTTGAAAGAGCTCTGCCGGCTCTGGAAATGACCACCAATCTTCTGTCTCCCTGTTGACCTGTAAACCCAGCAACCCCCTGCCTTCCGTATTTCCCCCCACACATTCGCTTGCATTTAAACGAATAAACTCACTGGAACTACAGAGGCGAAGGAATGACACTAGGAGGTAACGTCAGGCCTCCGGGAGGTGACGCAAACAGGGAATAAATGCCCTTCTGCTAAGCTGACTGCTCACATGTCATACGGTCCCAGAAAGCGTGACACACTGTGGGTGCAATGGAGACGGTGTGGGTGGAGTGCCCGGCTCCCTTCGCCTTTTGGCGTTACCATGTTTATATGTTTCGTTAAACTGGTTCTGGGCTTCTGAACATCCATATAATCCGCTTTATCAGTTCAGTTCGATCACTGGTTATAAACACCCACTTATTGGCCTCCATCTTCTTGTATTTGTTTGTGTGTCTGTCAACTGCTACCTCAGTCTTTCAGTGTCGTCTTGTTGTCTAGTGGCTTCGTTGTGAACTGGTGTCCGGGAGAAGCTGCCGCTTCTTTGCTCTTGTTCATCTTTTAGGTGAATAATGACAAACAGGCCTTGAACCCTGAGCCGCAAATGCTGCATAACCTTCGCTGTGCGCAGCCACCTCCTCCCTCACGCTTCTTTGTCTAACGTGGCTCCTTCCCCGGCGGACGAGACATAAGACGGCCGAGTCTTTCACCTCCTGGACACCTCGACCCAATCCTTTCGTTTTCCTCCTGCTTGCGGCTGGCTGGTGGATCTGCGACATCCAAAACAGACGGACATCAGAGGTCAGGAAAGCAGGAGTCCTCAGGGACACTACATCCAACCAAATAAGGTTGAATATAAAGCTGTTTGCAACTGTCTGTCTGTCTGTCTCTCTGTTTGCAACCATCTGCTTCCTTTCCTTCCAAACCCCTCCATCTCATCCCGTCTCCTGCAACAGACCCTGCAGCTCCGTGGTTCTAGACAGCTCCAGGTCTCAAACAGCAGCTCTTCTCACACTCATCATGGTGGCTTCCCTTTCGCTCCCAGCAGAACCTCGTTTCTTCACATTGAATGTTGCGCTTTTATTTCACTGGTGTAAACGGAATTAGACCCGCTTGTTTTCACTGAACCCTTATAGTGTCTTCAGTTCTGCTCCATGTGGCTTACAGGTAGAATAGGAAGAGGCTGGAAGTTTTTTCTCGACTTGAAGCAGCTTCAAAATGAAGTCTACTTTAGAACAGCTGAAAATAGAAATGTCTTCTGCTCATCCTGAGCAGTTGGCCCCTCGTTCCACAAACCATGTCCAGTGGCATCTGGCTGCTCTCCTCTCTTTAGCAGCACAGGCCTTGAAGACCTGACAGGTGTATCAGATGACCGTGAGTTTCAGTGTCTCTGTCTTCCAGCTGTAAACACCGTGGAAGCAAGCTGAAGGAAGTTCACACTGGACTGCCGCCATTTCGCCGCTCCACCAGTCTTTCCACGCAGAAACACGGGAGTCACTTTTTACGTCGGAAAGTACAGTTAAAAATAAGCAAACGAGCGTCAAAATGATTTTTTGAAAAATCAGCTGAGGAGCAGGAACCGCTGTGTCTGGAAGAAGACTGGAGAAAAGCGCACAGCACATAAAACTCAAACTGTACACTTACGTTCCGCCTTAACTGGGTCAGTGGAGATGAAAAGCAACAGCGAAAGGAAAGTTTATCTCTGACAATCGGATGGGTCAAGTTATTCGGTGTGTGAAAGAAAACAGCACCTCTGAGCCCCACGGTGCCGTGTGCAAAGGCACGGCTTAAAGCAAAAACATAGCGCTGGGTATTTTGGGAACGAATCCGAAAGGTCAAGTGACACAAGCTTTTTTCCTTGTAGGAAAGGCCTGCTGTGGAGGGGGACAGAAACAATGAGCCTGACAGAGATGCTGTGGAGACTCTTCACACAGACCATTTCTCTGCCAAAGGAAACCTGCCTGGGAATCCAGTCCAGCCGCGACGGAGGAGGGTTTTCCTTGTATCTCCTTCCACACTGACAGGTCTTCCCTTATTTATTCATCCTGTGTGGAGTTACAGATGTGCTGAGACTCTTTAAAGTGTTTCTTTTGAAGGCTGTTGGCCCAACAAGCGAACCATTCATTTTCAGGCCTGAAAGATCTGCTGCGGTTTCATTCTCATCTCTGCTGCCTCAATGCGGCAGGAAATCTAAATCGTCTTATGAGGTAAAATCGTCTCGGTCATCCGCAGCTCTTGAGGTCCACACAGCTGAGGAGCTGGGATGGATGAGCAGGTTGCCGGGGGGGTGGTTTCGGAATGTCACCTTGAGCATCTCTCCTTTTCTTTGAAGCAACATATGGCAGACCCCCACTTTCTTTAAATTAGGGATCGCCTGTGTGATTTAAATTCAACATAAAGCTGTTTCTCCACACCAGATGTTCTCAGAAACAGGTGCGACATCATCGGCTCCAACTTTAAAGTGTCAGTCAATAAACTTTGTGTGTGAGGAGAATGACTTTCATCCGCAAACACTGAGTTCTAAGTAAATTTGATCAGCAAATGCATTTTCCAAACAGCTCCACGTTGTAACAGAAGGGCCCCCCAGAGGGAAATGCAGGTTCATTACTGCCTCCCCACAAAGACCCCTCACCTGCAGGTCCAGGCCGTGGTGACCTGGCACCTCGGCTACTGCAGTTGGAAGCTCAGGTCAGTTCCATCTCCCTCAGGAAGAACTTTGGAATCATTTCCACATCTCAGTAACCAAACCTGCACCAAATCTACACCAAATCTACACTAGACCTACTCTAACCCTTCTCTCGTGAGCCACGTTGAGCTGTTTGGTCAACTGCCATCTTGAAACCTGACAGCACCACTTTATGGCCACTGAGGTACCAGGACCACAGACGGTTGCCTCATGGGAGAAGAGGTGTGTGAGGTGCTGTGTTGAGTCAGGCACTCCTTCCTATCTTTCGCAGACCTGCTCACCTGCTCCGGGGGAGAGGAGATCAGACAAATGAATAATGAGTTACATTGTTGCCGTGGAAGTTGTGCTGAAACACTGCTGCAACATGGGCCTCTCCTGATTTCCACAACCCCCCCTCACCCTGTGCTCCAGGATCAGCTGCTCAGGCCATCATGTCTGTCTCATTAAGACTCAGAAGCTTCGCTGTGCGGCTCGGGGAAAGTGGCTCTTCAGCTCACGGGTCGACCAGCAAGGATGCTGCCTCAGCTTTTTTTTGCCGGGGCCATTTGTACTCAGCGCTCGAGGGACAGTGGAAACTAATACGACATGGAGAGGAGATCAGCAGAATAATGAAGACTGACATTTATGACACACGGATAATAGGTAGAGGTTGTCTTCTGGACAGCTCCATTCCTGCAGAGAATACTGCCGTACAGCGTCTGGGCTGCAACTAGTGAGAAACTCAGCTGTTTTCCAAGTCTGCGGTCATCTGAGGGATGCTCGAGAAGGACACGAGGAGCCCTTTGGGAGGCCTCTGAGGAGGCTGCTTAAGGAGGATCCTAAGGAGGTTCCAGGGATGGCCACTGAGGAGTGTCCAGAGGAGGTTCCCATTGAGGAGGCCGCCGAGGAGGTTCCTGCAGCTACACATACAGCAGATTAGCCATGTGTGGGAACACCATGAATGCACAATGCTGACGCTAGAAGAAAATGCTCTGCTTGAAAGACAACTCAGCAGATCATATCCCTATTTTCCACCACTCAGATGTTGGGGTTTCTTTACTCGTTACATTAGAAGATGTGTTTTTATTGCTGCACTTCAATAGAAGCAATTTCCAAACTGACCACAACTTGAGCTTTATTAAGGTGAGGTCAGGTGAGGTCTGGTGTTCACAAGGATGCGCTGTAATTCTCAGTAGTCCTGTGGTCCTCAGCACAGTCCCTGTTAAAGTCTCACTCAGTCTATCTGTCCCTGTCGGCCAGACCACAAGTGCCACCCATGTTCTTCCTTCTGATGCCCTTTCAGCCCCTCGTATCCTGCATGGTTTTTGAAACGGATCCTTTTGAAATATTACGTACTTTTTTTTACATTTTTCTGCATTTCCAGCACAGTCTCTTTGCTGCCTCACATTGCTTCAGAAATGTCTGTCATTTAAGTTGCTACTGTATTTGCCTCTTTCACTGCCAACTCGTGTTGTTGTTCTGCTGGATGTGACTCACCTGCCAGCAGCCTTTTCAATTTCATTTAATTTTGCTCTATTTTTGTCCAGTGTTGCTGTGTCCATTATTTTGTTCCTTCACAGGTAAATATCAGAAGCGTTCTCCCTGTTTTCCAGGCTGAAGATTCAAATTCCCACAACAGGGATGTGACACGTTGTTTTTTTTTTGCAGCTGGACAGCAGGAAATGGGTGGCGTCAATGTTCACTGACGTTCCGCTCATCTTCCGTCTTCGTTTCACGGATCTCTATTGATCAAAGCAATAATTGTTTGTCTGTCAGTGAGTGTCAACCTTGCCGATGACATCAGCAGGAAGTCTTTTTTTTAAATGTTTACATTTTCAAGAGCTGCGACAGTTATGGCAAGTTTGTGAGATCATGACATCTGGGCCTTCATGATTCACCTTGGCTGTTATTTCTTTGTTTTGCTGATTTTTCAGTGAGAACTTGAACCTCATCAGCAGGGAATGAAAGGAATCAAAGCACCTTGACTTTTCACTTTTTTTGCACAAAATATTGTGATGCTTTCTATGAAATTAGGAGGCAAATTTGGAAGTAAACTTTAGAAACAGACTGATGTAAATGACTCTGATAAACAGTTTCCCGCACGATAGAGGACCCTGATACAGTGACAGAAACTTTCTGAAAAAACAGTGCTGATTTAAAATCGCGGCTGAAACGCGAGCTTGTAGGGCGTGACGTTGTGCTGTGAGAACCTGCTTTCCTGGTCGAGGTTCTCCTCTGCAGGCCAGGATGTCAGCAGGGAAGCACATCGCTGTCGGGAAATAAACAGTTTGACTTACAGACCCCTGTTTGCATTTAAACCAGAAGCATCAGCTGAGATCTGCAGGGGGTTTTTCTAAGGTTTTTTTTTTCTTTTGTTGTCTCCTCTGCTTAAGAAACTCAGCTATTGTTTTGCACATAAATGTTTAGCTGGCAAGTGTGTGGGTCGTGTATCTGGCACAGTGGACTGAAAAATATATATACAGCAAATATAAAACTTATAAACTTACATGACACAGCTGAAAGAGGCCTTTTTGTGTGAGAAGTGTTGGCTGTTGCTGTGGAGCAAATGCTCAACACTATTCTCATTTGAAACCCAAGGAAGGTGAACATTTTAAACAGAAAAGCTGAGATTTTTTCAAAGCGACATATTGATGTTCAGGACACTGTGTGAACATGATGGTGCCAGCGAACCTGGTGCAGAAGAAGCTGGAGACGGAAACACACGCAGTAGAGCTGGAGAAGGGACATGTCCCACGTTTCCCTCAAAACACCTTTTATTACCTTCATTTACCCGTTAAAACACATCTCTCTGGGGGGGGGGTCTCTGTGTCTCATATCCAGCAGGCTCATAAGAAGGCGGAAAGTTTACCTGAGACAAAATATCCCGGGGGGTCACATAACGGGGACCACCTGTCCTGTGTTTTTACCCTTATTCCTTTTAGGAAAACTTCATTTTGACACCTTTATACACGTGGGCCGCCCGTCAGCCTCCAGAAGAGCATCAGTTGGTGCCTGAGGTTCAGTAAACAACACAGCACTGGAACATCGGAGGGGGGGAAAATTGTGGCTCCCATCATGCTTTGCTTGTGCATCGTTAATGTGTCCAGCTCTGGTGGGAAGTCCAGGGATCGGCCACGAACCTGAGGTTGCGGGTGCGTATAGTAGATCCGTGGGGGGGTGTGTTGTTAACCACGCCACGCAGGAGTAAAGTTCGTGTTCCCGCAACTCTGCCTTCCGAATCCGTAACACGGATTGTTACAAGTTCTTCTGTCCAACATTGGGGTACCGGCGGAAGCAGCGGCTGCACGCGGTAAACATGCGGTAAACATGCGGCTGCTGACAAGGAACCAGGCGGGATCGTCACGTGACTCAGCTGGGGAAAACGCACATTTCGAGGGGGGATTTGTGACGGGTGAGTTTTCGGGCGGATGAATAAACAGGTTGATAAAAACGCGGACCTTCTGTCTGTGTGTCTCTTTAAATCCCGTAGGCAGCGGTGTGGAGCGGGGCGGCGCGCGCTCTGTCTCCCGCGCGGCGGCGGCGCGCCTGCGGTTCTCCGGGAGGACCGGACCTGTACCTACACCTGGACGGAACAGGTGAGCTGAAGTGAGGTGAGGTGAGGTGAGGTGAGGTGAGGTGGGGTGTGGAGGAGGGGAGCGCGGTCATCCAACCGCCCCGGTTTAAACGCCGCTCTCCGAGCCGGCGCGCCAGTGTGAACGCGCGCGCTCCCGGTGCGGTCCTCCGTGCGGGCGCGCGGAAGACCGGCAGGAACCGGCACCGAGCCTCGGGAACCTGGAGCGAAAAGCGGAGTGACGGCGGGCCGGTGAGTGCGGGGCCGGGCTCGGTTCGTGTGTCAGATGCGGCGGCGGTGTCTGTGGAAGCCGCGCAGCTGCTCCTCCGTCCACGGAGGGTGTTGCGATTTGCTGAAATTGCTGCCCTCGGTATCGGGGGGTGAAGCCCGGAGCGGAGATGGAAAGGAAGGGGGGGTGGCGGGTCGCGCGCGCGGAACCGCACTTCAGAGACGTGATGCTGATGGTCACCAGCTTTCCTGGCCTCTGCGGAACGTCAAGCTGCGCGTTCCGTGGGGGGTCAACTTGTCATGGAAAGGGGGGGGGGCAGCAATATTGGCGGCAGCCCGGCAATGAGCGGGTTTGTACTGGGGGACTTGCGTGAACTTTGATTTTTATTTATTTATTTTTTAGTTCATTACGCTTAGGTGCGTCAGTCGTCCACGTTCGTTTCTAACTTCCAAAGTGTCAGCTGAATGATGCGAGTTCATCAACCTTCTCCTTCCACTGATTCCCCCCCCCCCACTCGCCTGCTGTCATACCTGGTTTTACCCTGGTAATATGTGTAGGATTACAGTGATCCAAGTACAAGTGCGGCGNCTGATTCCCCCCCCCCCCCCCACTCGCCTGCTGTCATACCTGGTTTTACCCTGGTAATATGTGTAGGATTACAGTGATCCAAGTACAAGTGCGGCGACTTGAACTAAACTGTGACTTCAGTTTTGGATTATTTTGCACGTCTGAAATATTAACGGCCAAGTTGCACCACTCAGCAGATCTGTTAATAAATAATTAAAAGGTGCAATAAACGTTAAGATACTGCAGAGCCTGTTCTGGACTTGGTGCCTGAAGGTGTGGTGGGATCAGGTGAAGGCGGAGTTTTAAACACACTGACTGAACACAGGCGACCCAAACCCGTCACCTGATGGAGGAGGATGTGTCCTGTAGTGAGGATTTTCAAAGATTGGCGAACCCCCCAAAAAACGAAAGCTAGACATTTGTGTAGGGTGGGTGGCCACAGATTTGGGGGAAAAATACTTGAAAATGTGAGAACTGCACCTCCGAGGGGGTTTGAGTTCAGTCCTCTGGGGAAAAGCTGTAGTTCAGGTGGGTGGCAGCCGGTCCGGAGGAAGCCTGGCCTCAATCTGGAGGGAGGTCATTGGATCGAGCTCAACCGCGGGGGGCATTCAGTGGCAGGTCAGGTGGGCCCTGGTGAGCGCGGGCCGCAGGATCAACATGTTTGATCGATGCTGTCGGGATGGGATCGGATGGCTGCTGCCGAGCTCCTGCTGCACTCTGACCGCCGCAGTTCCCTAATATTGAAACAACGTTAGAAATCAGGGTTTGGCTGGACACATGGTGCGTGAGATTCTACACGGGGTTGGGGTTGTGGGTAGGATGGCAGGTGGGTTAAGTACATCCTCATGTTTAAGAAAAGAGACCCCAGGGTCTGCACCATCTACATGGGGTTACACCCCTCAGTCTTGCCTGTGAACCACATTCCTGGGTGGCGTGATGGAGGTTCCACCCAGTAGCCTCTGATTCAGGTGGAAAATGCAGGTTTCCTCCCAGCTGTGGCGCAGCGGACCCTCTCCTCTCCCAGGAGCCTGAGGGGTCATGGGGGTCGCCAGTAGTCTATAGGTGTTTGCGGCCTTGTTTGGGAATACGGGGTCCTGAAGTGAGCCATCTTACCCCTCGGCAAGCAAAGTTTGAGCTGCATCTGTATTCTCGGCAACACGTTTGATGTGGGCGTCCGACCCCTGGGGAGCAACGTTTCTTCTCCGTTCTTGTTCATGGATACGAAGGCGCAGCCAAGGTTCAGTGGGTGTTCGGTTCGGGGGAACTAGAGGCGGCGTCTCCGCTTTCTGCAAAAGACATTGTCCTTTTTGGCCTCCTCTGACTTCACCTTCCACATGCAGTGGAGCAGTTTGCTCCTTGTTGTGAGACTGCAAGTATGAAGAGCAGCACCTCTGTCTGAGGTGAGGATCCTCTCCTGAATGAGTGGGTTGTTCTCACCACCTGAGGGGGGTTCAGCTGCCACTAGTGCAAGAGTTTGAGTATCTCAGGGTCTCCTTCGGAAGCGACGCAAGGGTGTCGGTGCAGCGTTGGCGGTCCTATGATCACAAGAGTTTTCAGACAAAGCTCTCAGCTCACCACTCAAACTACCTCCCCACCCTCACCTTCTATATCCAAATTCTGGATACAAGCGATCAAAATTGGGGTTTCTGCTAAGGATTTCTGGGCAGACCCTCTGTGATGCAGTGAGAAGCTCAGTGATCCAGCAGAGCTGCTGCTCCTCCAGATTGAGAGGAGCCCGTTGAGGTGGTTCAGACATGTTGTAAGATGCCTCCTCTGGAGGCACGTCCCACTGGGAGGAGAACACAGGATGCACTGGACAGGTTCCAGCTCTCAGTCTCTCAGCTGGCCTGGGGATCCCCCAGGAGGCACTTGAGATGATGGTGGGGAACAGGATGGTCTGGACCCGTCTTCTGAGTCAGCGCTCAACATGTCCCTAGACAGGAACGGCAAGCAGGAAACTGGCTCATTTTTACCATATCAGTTTAGGACATTTACCTCAGTCGAGGGATTCAAACATGGGTCCATCAATCCAAAAGCTGCAGCTCTAACCTCTGCACCTCCATTACACCCTTCTGCTCAGACCATCGAACTCAACCTGCCCTTAAGATTCTCCTTTACATTTATGCACTTACACATTTATTTACTTTTTTGTGATGCCTGAATCTGTTGATCTTTTCTTTCACATCACTGCTATAATTTACTTGTTTCATGCAAGTTTGCAAATGCTGGTTCATGAGAGGTTCGTACAAAAGAACAATAATTTCCCTGAGGTGAAGAACAGCTCACTTCTCCTTCCAGTCTTCACTGGGTGGCTCAGCTGTTCCCAGACCTGTCCTGGACCCTCGAGGACAACCCTTCTGGCCGCAGTGGTGTTGAAATGGCTGTGGACAAACGTGTGGGGAAGCGGGGGGGGTCCATCCAGTCGATGGTGGCTGAGGACGGGGATAAATCAGTCTGCTGTTGGGTTAATGACCGGTTTTCCCAGTGAAACGTCAGGACTCAGCAGATGATCCACAAAAATTGGCGGTCGCTCACTTTAACAAATTAAATTGTTGCTGGGCCGTCCCTCCCGACCATGACTGCAGTCTGTCCCACCCCCCGCCACACCTCCCTGTCCGGCTCAGTGGCTGCGGATTAGGGACTGCAGCTGGGGGGGTGACTGGAGGGGGTCCTGTGGCGCATGCTTATGGGAATAGCTGGATGTTTCCAGGCAAAATTTGCTTCAGGTTCATCAAAGCCCCCCTTCTACTGCCAGACAGAAGTGGGCTTCCACTGTGCTGCCCCTCTCTTTTGTCCTTTAAATGCACCTGTTTGATTATTTGGTCCTGGTGAGATTTGTGTTGTACTCTGTGTCTTTCCCTCTTATTCCCGTCACCACCCGGTTTCTTCTGTCTGCCTGCTAATGTTTGCTGCTGTGGGACCAGTCGCTCATCCATCCGCCCTTTAACTCACTCATTGACCGAAGTCTGATGTGCTTCGGTTCCACAGGTTACATCATCATCACTGTTGGCTCAACTTTGCCCCGTTGCCATTTCTCTGCTTTTTTCTCTTCCTGTCTGGTCCTGGACTGTTGTTCTCCTCTGTATTAAAATATGCATTTGCTGCGAAGCTCGTAAATCCATCTGGGTGATGCGATTTTGTTGAACGCGATCCGGCCTCTTCTTGGAGCTCCTGCTTTGTTGGCGTCACACACACGTTGTCCAGCCGAGGGCCGATCGGGTTCACCGTGGTCTGACGTCTCCTGCGTATGGGAAAACTATCCCGGATTACGACGGGTTGCTGATGTTCTACGGGTCTGTTTGTGAGGGCTGTCCTTACGGACCTCGCAGGACTCGCCCTCCGTGACCCATCTGACGGACTTTGCGAAAGCACCTCTGGCTGTTCAAGAGCAAACTTTAAAACAGTCGTGTGATGCGTATCGGTTAAAGCTGTTTAACAATGAAGCTGTGGCAGAATCATCCAGGTATGAATTTTCGCAAATGATGTCCTTCTGCCACGAGCCTCTTCAAATGCGCACACTTATTACATGACTGTTCAGAGGGCGCAGAATGTGGCAGCAAACATTTACTCTGCACCAACAGTCCAATATTTATTGGTTCAAGTTGCTTCTAAACACCTTTTGTGCTATTTTAGTGAGCGACTCTCCTTTTTCAGTAGAAGTGCTGCTGATGTGTTATTTCACGCTTGAAATGAAAACAAGTAGCGTCTCCATCTTATCACTGCACACACTTGATTTTCCCCCCCCCCCTTTTTTCTTTTTAAAGAGACTTATTGTTGCCTCAGTGGAGGAGAAATGTGTTAGGTGACCAGCAGGTCAGATCATGAGATTATTGGGGTGGTTTTCTGCAGTATGTTGCTTTTTCAGTGAATGATGTTTTAGTAACTGCTCTGGCTTGGCAGACCAAACAGAAGTGCGGTTAGTGGCTGCGTGTCCCTCTGCTGAGGTTGGTGTGAACCACGGAGATTAAGCAGACAGTTGTGCCGTTTCACTTGAAGGCTGCAATATCAATGGCCTGCTGGTGACCTCCGGAGGCTGCTGTCTAACTTCACAAAGTCTAGTAGCAACTGGTGCAACTGGGCCTGGGCAAAAGTGTTGTTTCCTCTGGCTGAAAGCTACCGCGGCCATAAAGTAATGATCATAATGCTGGTCAGCAGTTTTTCAGTCCAAGTTCTGCAGACATGCTGTGTTGCTCAGTTTTTTTTTTTTTTTTTTTAAACCGAGTTTGTAATTTATTTAAATGGAACCTTAAAATGTTTTGGTCTATCGGTTTACCATTATAGATGTTGCTCAGCTATAGCACATTTTAGAATAATTCAGTTGAATATGGAGTTAAATTTAATTACCAGCTTGTTTTAGGATAAAACAATACATATGGTAATTCTTTACTGTGGTTCCGTGAATCAGACTAGACATCCATCCCTCTTTTCTGTGCTTTTGGACTCTTAGAGCCGCACAGCAGTTAGAATGAAAGGAGAAATAATGTGGCTTTTAAAACTAGTTTTGATTGATATTACAGCTCTGTAGGTTGTTTGCGTGCTGTTCCCCAGCCGTGGTGGAGACAGGGTTTGGCAAGGGACCCGCCGTGTCGTGCAGGGTCGTTTCAGCTGTCTGAAAATACAATTCTCTCCGAATTTAATGAGTAATTACTACTGTCACACAGACGTCGCTTTCTGACAGTGACATTCATTTTAATGTCCCCACTAATGCTATGGTTGACTGACGAACTTCACAGACAGAGTCTTTAAACGAACGAAATTTACATGGCACGAAGCTGTTCTTTAAAAACTTTAAGGACCTTGAGCTGAGGTACCACAGCAAGCTGAGGGATTTGACCCTGTCTCCTCCGAGTGCTGGTCAGCAGCTTCTACCACCGTACCTCCTGAAAGCCTTGAAATGAGCGGAGTTAAAACCTGCAGCTACAGCTGTGTCCTGTTCTCCACAATGCAGCACGAAGGCAGCAAGGCGCACAGTGTCATATCTTCTTCTAAAAATGGCCTTTTCCAGTGGAGTTTTGCCTAACTTGGTGTTCGTCTGGTTCTGTGTGACTTCCCTTGAACTGCACATCTTCAGAGCTGCTCCCTCAAGGTGGTTCCTGTGCTGCAGAAAGGCCTGCTGCTTGGAATGATATCTGTTCCACCCCCAAAGCACTCGATCTCATGCTGTGACACTCCCATAGAGTCCTACCATGGAAGTTGTTGCCTGGGGGGGGGTTGAAATCTGGGGATCTGGACTTTGCCGTGTGCAGCTGTCGCCTTCCATAAAGAGGGTCTCGCTGGCCATAGACCCAGCGCTGTGCTTGGTCAAAGCAGGCATTTCTGCTGCTGTGCGTGAGTCACCACTACAGTGAGGGTGGGTGGGAGTGGGGGGGGGGTACCAGAGCCAGCCTTGGTTAGTAACCCCAGGGCTCTGAGAAGGATTGCTAGACTGAAAGTGGATCAGGGTATGGTGCCCTTGCTAAAATGTTGGTCATTGCTGTAGAAGACTGTGTGTCCCAGTGGTGCTGTAGCTGTTCTGCGTGATGCTGAAAAACAGATGGCTCATGCAAACACCTCCAATTTACACTGCTTTTGCGCCGCCCCTTTTCCATACTGCCTGATGTATTCAGTGGGGAAGGGGGATGGGGGGGTGGTACACTAGTCCCGATTCTGGAATGATGTCAGTATTTGTCCAATCGCTGCTAGGATCCCCCAGTTGAATAATGCAGTTCGCGGCACAGATTTCAGCCGTCCATCTCACGCCCGCATATAAAGGGGGCACCTTAGCCGGGCTTTTGAAGAAGAAGGAACGGTGATGTACGCACTGTGCATGCGCTCTTCTTGGGGTTCGGTACCTTCGTATTCACTGACAAACGTGAATACGAAGGTACCGATGCGCTTGTGTATAAACTGTCTATTGTTTTCCCAACAGATGCTGCAGGTGCTTTTGTTCAGAATAACTTGCATGGCTCACAGTTTCCCCATTTAGACAGGCATGCAAAGAACTTTCTTGAAGGTTCACCAGTAGCATTTACTGGTACTGCTGTGTTTAGGGTGCTGTGGTGATTGCGGTATTTCCTATATCCATTTACTTGAAAGTCCATTGGATCCTGGACTGGAGTGCTGGTGTCTGTGGATGGGAATTATGTTGGTGTTTTTTCTCCTGATCAGACAGGGTTGTTTATGAATGTGTGCGATAGAACAGCAGGATGTCTTGTAAATTATTGTTGATATGGCAGAACAAGTAGGTTCTCAACCTGCAACTGTTGAGAATATAACGTAGCATCACGGAAATACGGCCGACATTTAAATTAGGCTTTATCTGATGTGGAGCATAACCAAAAAGTCCACATTGTACTTCCATTGATGTTATGTCCGTTGCATAAATGTGCCAGACTGGTTCAATGTATAATGCAATAGAACGTATGAAATAAATACATTGCCGTTCAATCCGCAGTTGAATGTTTCTTTCTTTAGTCCCCAGTCTCCTGGCTGCTGCTATGCCACGTAGTTCTGCAGTCATTGTGACCGACTGTGTTCTGTAGCAGTAAATCTCATGTGATTTTTTTTTTTTTTTTTCACACTTCTGAACAAAAACTCCACTCACAGGTGGCATTGCTTTATGCAATTAGATGCCTTACGAAATTAAAAGGCATTGATTTGAAGAAGCAGGGGCCAGATGAGACTATTCACACCGTGTCCTGTCATGGTAATCTGCACCTCTGCGATGTTGACATGAAACAGTTCAAGGCCCCTGTCTGTGAAGCTGTGAAGATCACAGCAGCAGGCCCTTAGCATCCCATAGTGCAGCTGGCTCTGCGCTGAGCAGCAACACATCAGAGACGTGTTCAGATTGAATAAGGCTGCGTGCAGATAAAGCTGTTAATGAAGATTACCTTATTTGTGGCGAAGGATTTGTAATCGCTTGCCTACAGTAACAGGCCTCTTGTATCTTCTGACTGTGTTCATGAGGACAAGACTTCTGTCTCTTTCACCCTGGGATTTAGGAGAATGGTGGATACAGCTTCTGCAAAACAGAACTTACTGGAAGGTACTGGGTTTATTAAATTTATGTGTCTGTGCGTGTGTGTGTGTGTGTGTGTGTGTGTGTGTGTGTGTGTGTGTGTGTGGGGAGGGTGCTCAGCAGACACCCCCCTTTTGTCTTTAGCTCGCTGGTGCTTTGCTATGAAAGCCGTATTAATATTAAGCAGCATATCAAATGCCTGCTGATTTTCACGGGATTATATTCCGCAAATGACTTCCCATATTGAAGCAATTAATGCCTCCTTGTATGATAAGCAGCCATTAATTTGCAAAAACAATTAACACCACCTAGTTTAATGCCAAGGATGAAATCTTTTTCTTAATGAGTGAGATGGTGACATCCAAGATTAGAACACACGCTGGCGTGACTAAAGCCGCTGTTTACCGTTGTGAAATGAAGCAGAAAGCCTTTAGGCGTCCTACTGCACTGTGTGCCAGAGATGACAGGCCCTCTGATGTCGTGGCTGCACTGACACCGGCTTAGAAAACTACTGATGACAACTGAGTTTAATGTCCCTCGAGCTTCGTGGCCAAAGTCGCAGGAGGTGAGGTTTCCTCCACAAGGACAGGAACCTGCTCGTGGCCTCCTCAGAAATGCCTCCCTATACAGGCCGGGGGGCATCCGAATGGGACACGACTGTGTTTGAATTTCTTTTTCTTCCGGAGTTTGGCTGTCAGCGCCACACAGTCCATTTTGCAGAGGAGAGGCGGCTGTGCGCATTAATCACACGGGGGAGCAACCGGTATTCTGCATGCTCGCTGCTCGTGGCTGTTGAATTATATTACCTCCTGGCATGTGGCCCAGAGTGGAAGCCGTCCCTCAGGTTTGGCCCCCGTTAAACACAAGGACTGTTGTAAGGCAGCAAAATAAAGACGACCGCATTGTACTGTGGTGCTGAGGGTGAGGCGCACTGGGGATGTTCAGCCGGGCGGAGTGAAGGAGAAGAGAGCGGCTCTCCTGTATGGCGCCGTGTTACTTCACCACGCCTGAACAGTACATGCCGATCGCCTGCATCCAGTCAGCTGTGGGACCATTAAAGTCATCTGCTTCAGTATCAAAGCCTCTTTGTCAGCAGTTTTGTACAGTGAATATGTAATGACCTTAATGAACAGCTTTTATGTCGCTTTAGTTTGCATTATTTCTTGTGGAAACTGGATGACAAATATGTCACCTAAAACATTAACCAGTTCCTTTTTTTTTTTTTTTTAATTCACGTCAATAATGACGCGATAAAAAAAACAATATTTGCGACCAAATTGTTGAAATCCATCAACCATTTTTTAAAAATTATTACAACTCTTACCATACATTGTGCCAGAAAGTGAAAAGTTTTTTCATTGTCGGTGACCTTCTAACTCAGACTGGCAAACCTCAGAGGAACATTTTATTTTCAATAGCGTTGATGCTGTAAAAGAACTTTAGATGTTTTTCACATCATTTTACATGGTTATGCATTTGTTGATGTATTTGTGCTGAATTCGATGTTTCAATTTTGAATTTGCGCAGGTTTAGAAGAGGATGTGACTGATGCAGTCAGTGGGACAGGAAGTAGGAAGCAGGAAAGAGGAAGTTAATTTTTAATGGAAGAACCACAGCTTCCATGTACTTTTCAGACTGAATCACGTGGTAAATAATCAATAAAATGCCTGTTGCAGGAGTAAAACAACCCCATTATAGAAATAATAAACCCATTTTATTAAAACTAGTACATATTTGCATAAGCCATTGTACTTGCATGGTATTACACTAGGGAATGTTATTCTTCACTCGCTCTGAGAGTTTCAAAGCGTTTTAGTGCTGATACCTTTTTAGCAACCTATAATGTTAAAAGGTGTCTGGAAGATCCATCCTGGTGGTGTCTGAGGCAGAATCCTGGAAGATGATCACAGGTAAGTGTCCCTCTCAATCCCCGAGCATTGCTTTATGTGCATTAACCCAGGTTGACCTGGCCGTTGAAAGCATCTTATCGTCCATCTGTTTTAGTGTCCATTAAAGGCTGCACGCTAGCAAGGCACATTTGTTAGGCACAGCCATCTTGTATTGGTTCATGGCTTTGGGGTCTCTGCCAAGGAATATTGCACAGGCTAATGGGCTGCAAAAAGACGATGCTGATGGGATATACGTTCCACCTTTGGCTCTGCATGGGGTTCAGCACCAGAATGAGATGGAGGTGCATCTCTGTCCAGCACTTCTCCTTTTGGTGCCAGCGGGATGGTAATGTAATGCAATGCATCATCCTTACAGCATTAGCATTGTGGAGGATTTGCTGCAAATGGGGGGGTCAGGCAAAGTGTGAATACAATGCTTTAATACAATTTTGTGGTGCGTGGAACATGTTTGACAGATAGAGGATGCTTTCCTTCAGGTCAGAGTCCATAAGTGAAGGCATGGTTTCTGTCTGTCTGGTTATGCTGGTCCTTTGCAAGCTGTACACTTTGGCATTTTCTGGAAAGTTTGTCAAACTGAGTCCAGTTCAGTGGTCAAGCTCTTCTGACCAGTTTGCTATTGGCATAGGATGACCATATTGCAGTATTATCGGAGGATGTGGTATCAATGCAAAACCTAAGATGTATATGCTTGAAAACTTTACTCTTCTTTTAAAGTGTTTTGCTTCCTTACTGCATGCAATAATATTACTTTGCTATGGACGGGATCGCAATGCCACACGGGCCAAAGGGGTCCTGTGGCCTCAGGGTGCCTGGCAGCAAGTGACAGGTCAGGCGTATTAAGATATGGGAGCACCTGTTAAAAGCTTCCTGTTTAGTGACACTTGTGCCTGGGTGTCTCCAAAGGGGCATCTGTGACATGATGCCCATTTGAGTTTTGTGCGACAGGCTTGCAGCCAAGTGCTGAGCTTTGTTCTTAAAGTATGTGTCTGCTGTATGCGATGTGGGTCGTAGGCTGGGGATCTCCCCAAGCATGAAAACGGAGGGTGTCGGATATATGCAGCCTATTCTCACTATCTGCTGATGTTTGCTATCTTTGAGGGTGTGGGAAATAAAGGGTAGACAGGCTGTACAGAATCCAAACATCACAACACCTCATATAGACTCAACAGCTGATTCATTGGGCTGCTGCATGTTCACTGAGGGTAGTTCAGATGGGCGCAAACCAATGCGCACGTTCTTCCTGTATGTGATTGAAATATTTTTTATTCAACCAAAGTAGGAAGACAGACCTTAAAGAAAATGTGTAAAAAATTTTTTCCCCTGAAAATTGTACAGTGTTGCTGCCCTGTGGGATTTTTGACTGACTGATGCTCCTTTGAGATGACAGCCTTCTCTTCCTAGGCCTGGTCGACATTGAGACTCCTGTCTGCCGCCTTTGAGGCTGACGACACTGGCATCTCTCTCCAGTGAAAGCGGCATGAAAGTGTATGTGTGTGTGTGTGTGTGTGTGTGTGTGTGTGCGCGCGCGCGCAGNGCCCTGTGGGATTTTTGACTGACTGATGCTCCTTTGAGATGACAGCCTTCTCTTCCTAGGCCTGGTCGACATTGAGACTCCTGTCTGCCGCCTTTGAGGCTGACGACACTGGCATCTCTCTCCAGTGAAAGCGGCATGAAAGTGTATGTGTGTGTGTGTGTGTGTGTGTGTGTGTGTGTGTGTGCGCGCGCGCGCACACGTGCCTCATGCACTATTCATTGTTGGACACTGCAGCTCAACCAAGGGGAGCCCAGCACTGGTCAGATGGTCTGCACTGGTACACAGATCAGATATGTATTCTCGCATAGAAAGCTTGCTGTTGCCTGTTCTTGTTCCACGAGGATGGGAGAAGAACATACATGTTTGTAATTGTCATCTACTGATCACTTGAGGATAGAGGTCATTGTGTCAAATGAGCTCTCCAGTGTTTAACTGGGACTATAAAAAGGGACAGTTGTCCTATTCATTCTTGTGCATTATGGTGACAAGCTGTCCTTAAATATGGAGAAGTGAAATGATGTGTGACCAAGTGGGCATGTTGCATACGGTGGAGTGGTGGGACCGACCTTAAATGAGTGCATCTTCTGGAAAGAAAGTCAGGCTGGTGTATCTGTAAGAAATGGCACAGTGAAGCCCCACACCTGCTTTGACTTGGCAGCCAAGATGCACCTTGTAAAGCAGGAGAAAAATAGTTTTCAGCTTTACACACTAGTCACACTGACTTACCTGCTTTCAAGTATGAAATGACTGTATACATCCTAAAGCTTCTTTTTTAGTTTCACAAGTAGAACACAATTTACATTACATTTGCATATGTACTGATATAGCCAGTATTGAAATTATGAACCCTATTCATTTTCATTTTTTTTTTTTTTTTTTTTTTTTTTTTCAGAAAATGGTTTCTGTAACACGGAAGGCCGGCAGAATGGTGTACACCCTATCCCAAGAGCAGATCCAGTGAAGGTAGGGACCTAGCGCCTAACAGACTCGTCCATTGAAATTAATTCAAACTTTCATTCATTTAGTGGCATGAAAACATTTTCTTGGCTTCAGTTAAACAGTCATGAGGCTTAACAAGATGTGCAGACGGCTCTGGACACAAGGAAACCTGCCATGTGTACAAAAGGCATCTGTTTGTCTTTAAAAGAGCTCCGTGGCAGTTGCTTCTCTCTGATGCTGAAGACATTGCTCATCACACAGTAGATTCCTTCAGCGCACATATCTTAAGTGCCAAAGGATTTATCTGACTTTAGTAACAAAAAAGTTTTTCTCCTAGTGAAAGGTGGACATCCTTTACACCAGCTTGCAGGATTCCCAGTTATCCCACCTTTCACTTCAGTATGTCACACCCTCTCGCAACTTTATATTCTACAAGTTGACTGTTTAGTTTATTTTACTCTGTTTACATTACTTATCGCCTTACTGCTGCAGGAGCTCTGTGCTGGGAGCTTGTAGTGGACTTTTGAATATTTATGTGCTTCTTTTACTGGGAAGTCACTATGCTGATAGTCTTTTTCTCTAGAAAATACAAAACTATTGCATTAAAGTGGGGCTGGAGAAAATTGTAATCAATAATAAAGATTAAAAATAACTCACCCTAAACAATGCCTAAAACAAGGAAGACGTTGTGTAGGATATTGAGTAGGAATATAAACAATAACATATAATAATAATAATAATAATAATAATAATTCTATAATATTGTTATTTGTTATATAATATATACTAGTAATGGACTAGCAATGAACTGGTTTAAGGAAGACAAAGCCAGACGAAAGGGTGACAATGGTGGATGACACTGTGATGCAGAAGGTGAAATTTTTACCTGTTGCTTTTATTTGACATCTCAGAATAAATAGTTGCAAAAGAAATATCTTCCCTGTGTTTTACCATGGGCTATAGCTTTTAACTATAGCCTTCTTTTTCCTTCTTTTTCTTTATGAATCAGACGTGGCACCATAATAAATGAATCAACAGTTACACGGTGGTGCAACACGGGTGTAACGGAGAGGGGAGGACAGGGTTCATTGTTGCTACTGAGGATTTTTATTGTGCTCTGGGATCGGAGGATAATGGGAGCGGGTGTGTCGGGGTTGGTGAAGCAGGGCGTTGTCAGAGCCGGCAATGACGTCTCCTCCTCCATCTCTGCCTGCCCTACTGAAGGAGACATATTGAAGTGTGAGTGATGAGAAAATAAAATACCGGTGAGGATTGTTACCTGACTGCTCCTCTCAACGTGCCTCAATGGCCGCACGCGTTACGGCGGGATGCGAATACAAACTGGCGGATATGAAGCCAGACTGTAGGATGACGAACAGCAGAACCCACCCTGCACCCACAAATCACTGCATCTCAGTCTTGCACAGCCGTTTGGCACATCTTTCAAATGCCGGGCCAAATGTTGCAGGCCTGAACTGGATGTTAAAAACCAGATTCCTGAAAATCTGTGCTGATTAATAGTGGCTAAGTAGATTTTTGAAAAACCGGACCAGAGCCAAAATTAGTGAATGAGTGTACTTGAAAGACTCTTAGTCTGAATTAAGTGACACGAGGGCTTGTGTCTTCCATAAAGGCTCAAAAAAAGCCACAATAAATTGCATGCTTTCTGCACAAATGGGGGATTTTTTTTTTTTTTAAATGGATGTCATGATTTCTTGTTGTGCAGCAGTGGAAAGAGTTCTTATTAATCTGAGTTATGCCATTATTAGCATGTTCACAAAAAGAAGATAAGTGCAGTGATTCTAACAATGACTGTTCCTAAAACAGATTGGCCTTTAGGAGTTTAGATGTTAAAGTGGACAATTCATTTTATAACAAATGCTGCGAAGAGCAGCGTGATTCTCACTGGAAATGTGGTTATCCATGTCTACACCCGGAAAACACGTGTGATAACACGGGGAATGTAAATCCAGTTCAGTCTTGCCTTCGGCGATCGCACTGAATGGACTTCCAGTTTGGTCAATAGGGAGAACCAGTTCTTCCTGGGAGCTGAAAGATATTAAGGTTCTTTAGCAGCTGCTCAAAACAGCATCACTTGCAGTGGTGGCTCATTGCCTTATTTCGCTGAGCTGCTGGTACCTTGAAATTTAAGATAATTAAAAATGGCAGGTAAAGTTACGCTACAATGAATAAGAATTCAATTAATGCTCCAACAGATTGGTTTTTAACCCATGGTTTGATTCCTGGAGAAGTAGTACAGAGGGGTACCACTGAGAACTTCAAATGGCACCTTTTGCTTTTGCTTCCTACCTTTCGTCACTGACTGCATGCCGATGGTTCGTCCCCACGCAGGTTTTGGTTTTCGGGTACTATGCTTATTTGTATTCTGCTTCTGTTCTGAACATAGTCCCGGGTTTCTACTAAGGAGATCAAAAATACTTTTCAATTAGGGTATTCTTGTCATTGCATTAAATAGTTTTTCAGTACAGACCATCAGTGCAGTCATGAGCGCCGTGTGTGAAAACCTGTTGAAAGACACGTAGTGGCCGACCTCCCAGTTCCTTATGCTGGTTTAGCTGCTGAATTTGAACAGAACTGCTTTTAGGTTCAGTGATATTGAGCAGCTGAGTTACTTGCCATCAAACAGGGCATTTGCTGTGGTTGTCAAAGTTTGACAAGAAAAAGATGATCAGAAACACACCTTTGACGTTAAAAATAGCAGCAGTTCAAAGACAAGTTCGATGGTCTGCTTCACACTTAGACTAAGTGTGAAAGCAATACTCTCTAAACTTAAGGTTCCCATGTTGTGCTGGTTGATTAACCAGTTATGAAAACTGGTCTTAAAAATCAAGAAAAATGGTCACATCGTCCCGGATGTGAAATATTACTATTGCCGCCATGTCACAGATGTCACATTTATTCATCCATAAAGTAAGACGGAGTCATTTCTTTCCATTTCTGGAGGGCTGGTCCTCTGTCCATTTATTAGGCATTTCCAGATGGGACCTGTCACTCTGGTATAGGGACAGTATTTCTCTGAAGTATTTCTTCTTTTTCTTCAGCTCTTCAGGGGATTCAGTGTCATAGTTGAGGGTTCGTCCTGGTTCTGAGCTCTCAGTTAGAACAAGGAGGTATCTCTCTGCAGGGTATTCCAGCATCCTGACTTTCATGTTCTCGTACAGCAGTGACCTTGGAGAAATGCATATCTCCCAGGGTACAAAGTGTAAAGAACAGTAGTTTTGACTGAGTAGTTTAGCTGTTTGAAGGTGAAAATGATATGGGTGTATAAGTAATGTGCTTGTACACACAGGCTCCAATGAAAGGTGAATAGACTGTTCACGTTGCAATTCCCAGAGTTCAGAATGCTGCTTTGAGGCAGTTGTACAGGGTTATTGACTCAAAACAAACAAACAAATCACATGCCTGCCTGGGGCTGGAAATTTAATCTTTTTAATGGCAACTCGTGGTTGGAGAGAACCGAAAATGTGCGGCTGTTTTTTCTTCTCAGTTTCTTATGACGAAACGCCAGCAGAGTCATCATTCTGCGGTGTGATGATCATCTGTTTCACAAAGCCTGACTTTCCTGCTCGTATGAATGTTCTTGTCCCTTCGAACTGTCCACATGTTGTTAGTCTAAAATGAATGTAATATTCTTTGTATTCCTTTTAATGTATTGTGTTTCTTTTTTCCTCTTTCCAATCCATTTGCTCGCATTGAGTATAATTTCAGTATCAGTTGCTTGCAGCCAACTTCTGTTAGGGGTTTGTGTTCAGGATTTAATTTCACGCTAGGTTTGCTGACCCAGATTTCTTCTATTTGTTATGAAACTAAACGGTTTGAAGGTCTGACAGATGTCATTGTTGCTTCACGACAGCCAGGAGAGCTCTGTCCATCACCACTCACGTTTTGCCCTGCTTGGTATCAGTAGGACAGAAAGGTTGTTCTAAGCCCTTGTTGTTGCTTTGACTGAGATTTTCAATCTTTTTTTTTCCCCCTCAATTCTCTCTACCCCCCCCCCCCCCCCCCCCCCCCCCCCCCCCCCCCCCCCCCCCCCCCCCCC
>UFQX01000879.1:0-45635 GCA_900497675.1 Arapaima gigas | reverse complement strand
CTCCCCCCCCCCCCCCCGCCCAGGTGATCAGATGGCTGCAGGTTTTACAAAGTTTGCCTGAGATTGTTTTCCTTTTGTCCTTTATGCATTTTCACTTTCTCAAATTATGTAATGCTGTTCGAAAGCCTTAAGCGAAGAAACAATTGTAATTCAATACTTTGCTTTGTGATACAATTTCTTAAATAAAGTGGACCAATATATGGGTATTTCACCATCTCTAGTACTGACAAAGGAGCCGGTAACAACAAAAAAGTTAACGGAGAATCACAGGCAACAAAGTCAAAGACCTCTGAGCTTATTTTTTAACCTGAACTTCAGTCTCTCCAAAAGTTTATGATTCTTCAGGTGATCTCCATTTAACTTCAGCACTGAGCTCCACTATTGCAAGAGCATCTTCAGACCCGGGCCTGTGTCTGGGGTCAGGAAGACGGGGACTGGGCTGCATAAATAAGCAACTTGGACGACTGAGGTCTGTGGGTGGCAGGTGGTGTAGAGCCACCTATGAGGTGTCCAGGAGAGCTGGCAGCGCCGCTCCATGTCGGATGCCACAGATCAGAAAGTGAAATGTGGCAGATAATACGATAAGGATAATTCTAATTTTTGACAATTTAAGACTAACCCTCTGAGTGCAGAACAACAGCTAAACTCAACTGTACCCTGTAGTTCATGAACCTGCTGCTCATGTTGAGTCCCATTATTATTGGCTGTAGCACGTTTAGGATATTAGTGCATATGGTTACAGTGGGGGAATGTAGAGGTTCTTTGCATCCCTTCTCTGGTTAAAGGATGAAGCTCTGACTAGGCTGTATCTACAAAATGGCTCTTCATTTATTCTTAAGTGAATGATTAAGGATCAAAGCTGTTCTCCTGCTCAAAACGTTGCTGCCCGTTGTGTTGAATGGAGCTTTTGTTCCTGTCAAACAGATATCATTAAATCTCCTATTAAGTGAGCTTTGCCTGTCTGAAGTTACACTGGTGATTTACCTCTTCGAGGGAACTGACAAAGAAGGCTGGTTTATTCAGCTCTGCATTAGCAGTCTTGCAAGTCCATTAGGGAACTTGTTTCTAAGGGGGGGAAAAAAGCTTAGAAAATGAGACTGTTTCACATAGAGCTGAGAAAGTAGACGGCATATTGTCGATATCGGAGGATATGTCTTTTCTTATGTTCATTGTAAAGATAATGTGTTTATACAATCACTTTGTCCTCATAGAGGGAGCCTTTTCGAAACTGATGTGTTTCCAAAACAGGGATTTGTGAAGTTTTACTGCATTGTCCGAAACAAGAGCTTACCAGTGTTTCCAAAACCTTTTGGCCTAAAAAGCCAGCAGATTTGTTTGATTGTACTTTAAAGATCTAGGCCTACTAGGAATAAGCAAAATAAAGCTTTTACCTGTCTGTCTGTCTGTCTGTCTATTCTTACAAGTGTTCACAGGACAAAAAAACAATATACTTTGAAGCTACATGCAGAAAAAGGAGAAGGTTGTTGGAGTTACTCTTCTTCTGAAAAAGCCCCTGTTGCAAGGCGATTCTGAAGTTTGCTTCCAGTGAGTATGGACTCAAAACTGCCGTTGTTATGCATTATGTGGTTATTATTAACCCTAATGTTGCCTCATCTTTTGTAGTTTTCAGTCTTTGTTATTCAGTATTTAATGGGGCTGTTTTGTATCACATTGTGCTACGTTTTCACATGTTTAAGCACCTGACTGGGTAGCTCAGTGGGTAACGTTGCTGCCTCCTGGCTCCCGGGCTGGTTGGGTGTGAGTTTGAATCTGATTCAGTCTGTGCAGCATTTGTGTTTTTTTTTTTTTTTTTTTTTGTCTGTGTGGTTTTCCTCCCGCAGTCCAAAGACATGCATTTCAGGTTAATTCGTCTCTAAGATGTGTGTATGTGTTGGACTAGCATCCCAACAAGCAGTTGTTTCATAGCCTGGTGCCCTACAAGCAGGTTTGAATGGATTTATTTAGCTGACACTTTTCTCCAGAACGACTTAAGATGTTGAGCTCTTTATTACTATCTACGTACCCATTTGTACAGCAAGGTAATTTTTACTGGAGCAGTAACTACTTTGGGTGCTATAGAAACTGAGGCGATTTGACCCTTTCTCCTGGAAGTGGAAGCCAGCACCTCTAACCACTATGTTGCCTACTCCCCCTGTATATAAAGTAAAATTTGATAGCTTTCCTCCACAAAAGAAACCAGGCAACCTTGACCTTCTCACCCTACATATTTCAGGTTGTCATTTCCTTCCGCTGGGCCGCTGTTCAACAGCCAAGCTCATGTTGGCTGTCTTGACTAGATGTTATTTGAGTGACAGATAACAGAAGGAAGGAGACATGAGCGTGACTTTCTTTTTCCCTGAAATCCTGCCGCTCTCCGCTAGACGTCGGGGGTTGTGCCACACGGCTGTGTGGTGGCCTGTCTCATTGTGGAGACACACATCTCTGGATCTACACACCTTTTCTCCATCACCTGTTTCCTCTACCCTGTGGTGGCACCATTCACGTATCAAGGGTCTGCTGTGATGGGGCTCCACAATTATACTATGCATTTGTAAAATATTTGTTTAGTCACTGTAATTCACATGTTTATACAACTGTGAATATGGGTGGACAGAGGATTTTTGGTGTTAACAAAGAAGAACAATAAGCCACACCTGCCTGAAAAATAGCAGCACGATGGGCAAGAGGACAAAAAGAGAACTGTGGGAATTTAAATTCTTTAAGGGCCTGTCCCAGAATCACTGGGCATTAGGCTATAAAAAGCTGCAAAAATTTGTACAATAATTAATATTTCTAACAAAATTATTAGTTTTATTGTTTTTTTGAATGAAAGATGAATAATTGTTTATTATTAATGGAAGAATTGAACTGATGAGAAGAGCCTCTTTTTATGACTTGCTTTATTTCAGACAGATGGAGCAGCAGTAAGCAGGGGGAGAATTGCCATTAGGCCAAAGGCAACCAAGTATCTAGGGCCCCAAGGACCTTAGGGGGCGGTGAAAGCGGATATTTGCATAGATTTTTTTTTTATTTTAACTTGTGCCAAAGTAGCAAAATTTCCGTCAAAGCTATTGTTTTCAGCAGCCCATCAGTGCGGACTCCTCCTTCAGTCCAGGCCATGGTGGACAATGCCACGTTACAGAGGGTATGTACCAGCTACGACCGTAGCTCATCGCATGCGTGTGAATTTCAGTGTGTACTGAGTATTTTAGCGATATCACTACACACCTTTTTTCAGTTTGGAACAGCAAAGTGGCTGTTGGCCGACTGCTAACCTGGTCCACGACTATCGGTTTCGATGTATAGTCAGAGCAAATGGGCTTGATTGGGGAAAAAGTCATGCAGCAGTGCGGGCCGCACTAGTGAAGAACAAGGTAACACGTGAATATCGGAGTTCGTAGTGGGTTATACTGTTAAATTCTAGATAAATTAGTTCTGCCCCTGCAAATAAGAGGAGTACGGAAAGGGGCAAAAGGTTGAGAATATTAAGACTGTTTGCAAAATAAACGTCGGCGGAGTTATTGACACCTGTGAATATTATTGCACTGAAAGGTTTTGTTTATGGCGCATTTCTGTCGGCCCATCTTTCCATCTGTTACCTCCTCACAAGGCCCGGACCTCCTGCTGTTTAAGTGCCCAAAGGACTGTTTGCTGCAAAGTTTAGATAAAGACGAGGATGTTACTGTGAACTCGACACAATTGTTTTATATTTCCTGGGTTAGTATTGTGAAAGCGACAGGAAGTAAACATGTTCCTTCTGGCAAAGTAATTTTTGCTTTTTTTTTTCTTTTTTTTTTTCCTAAAATTTTGAAGGACAAAGTAGTTAAAAACTAAGTGTGTGTGGGGCACTGTGTCAGATGTGTCCCGTGCAATAGCTACAGTTTGTGGCAGAATAAATGTATTTTAGAGGTCTAAAGGAACCAAAAGAACGTCTCTGTCTCAGTAGATTGAGCATTTGTCTAAAACCAGCCACTTGGGTTTTATAGTTTACAGTGTGTGTGTGTGTGTGTGTGTGTGTGTGTGTGTGTGTGTGTGTGTGTGTGTGTGTGTGTGCCTGTCTGTGTCTCTCTCTCTGCATGTGAGAGAGGCACTGAAACCCTTCACAATACCACCTTAGGGTTCTTTCTGAGCTCATGGAAAGTTCAGCACTCGCATTCTCTCCATCACTGATAAAAGGTAATTTCATCCAACAACATGCAGATTTTTTTTTCTTGTTGTTTCCGGAACAATAACTCTGCTCATTAAATGAAAGTGCATGGAGACGAATGTTTCCATGCCGATTTAAAGCCATGCTTGTTTGAACTGTGCAAACACTGCATTAGCCACATCCTGGAGAGCTGTCACCTGACCTCCTCCTTCACATCCCCTGTCTGTTTCACCCAGAGATGGACAATTTTGCACCGGTGTTGGATGTGTAGCTGTTGTACTGCACAGCTGAAGTGAAAAATTTTACCCGCCTCTCATATCTGTTATTCCAAAAACAGCACATCCCCAGTTTCAAAGGCTCAGCTCATAATCTAGTAATGACTTTCAATGGGTTAAATGTGGTCTTGCAAGGCCCTTTTATGACCAGTAGGTGGCACAATGGTTAGAGGTGCTGCCTTCATTCTAAGGACCCTGGTCTTTCTGCAGCAGTAACCTTGAGGAAGATACTCACCCTGAACTGCTCCAGTCAAAATTACCCAGCTTTATAAATAGGTGCATCACTGTAAGTAGCTTAAATTTCTAATTCACTGTCTACTAAACCACATTAAAGGGTCCAGCAGGTCCTGAGTTCAGAGAGGAAAAACATTAGTGAAATGAATCCATCTATTATCCTTGTCATGCTTATGGTGGTCAGGAGCCTGTGCTAGAATCACAGGCTCTGAAACCCCCCTGGATGGGAGCCCAGTCCATTGCAGGGCTACATAAATATATACAGTAACTGTATAATGTGCTTTCTGGTGAACTGGGCTTTTGACAGTTTCTAAAACTTTCCAAAAATTGCAGTGCCTATCGAGAAACCCAGGGGTTACCTCACTTTAACTTTTACATCAGGTACACATACAATCGCGGTTCCTCGGATGTCCATATAGAATAAGTGTATGTACTACAGTCAGCTACCCTGTTCAGCCCTCACCGTTGTTCTTACTTCAGATTTTATCCTGCTGCTGGCCAAAGGTATGACAGGAACTACTGGAGGGGAGGCTGTAATTCACATGTATGGAGGCTACATGTACTGCCCTCCAAAAGCAGGGAAAATTATCCACATTCTTTTTCAGTTACTCTTGATATACCTCTGAAACACTAGGTGTTTTCTGACAGGCTGTGCTTTAAAATGTTCTCTTTTCCCATGAGTTTGGACGTTTAAACATATTTAAGCTCCTGCAGTATGCGGTGTATCGTAGGTGTTGGCCAACTGTGAGAAGTGTCTTCTGGATGCTGCTGCTCTCCTCTTGTCCTGTAGTGAAAAGCAACCTTTAAGCCGTAAAGTACCCCGTGTCTCAGGTTGCCACCAGGACCCTCAGGTATCTATACCTGTCGACTTCTCTTGTGAGCAGAGTGGCCTTTTACGTTGTTTGCTTACTGCCAGGTCCCCAGCAGTGTCCCTGTTTCCCAGAAACATCGCTGAATGTGACTTGGTGTACATAAGATGAAAAGTTTTATTTTTATTTACCACTCAGGCTGCATACAAATGCTTGTACATAAATTTAACTAGATGAAGATGGCAAACGATAAATCGTACAATATTATTTCTCACACGGTATAAACAGTGAGAACATTCCATCTGAGAAATGGCACAGAAGCAAGTTTCTCCGTACAGGATGTTTAAATGAATCTGTGATTGTTGTGATGGTGATGAAAAATAGTCTTGTGAAAAGTACTTCCGTTATCTCATTGCACAAACGTATGAAAGCATTAGACTTCTTTTAAGGACAGACTAGTTTTTAAGACTTCTTTTTAACATGCAATGGCATGACTGCAGTGCTGAAGACGGCCTCTTAACTGTCTGAAGCCATTAGCTAATATTGCATATTTCACTGATAGTTTAGCATACCTTTGTTTTTCTTTTTGTTTTTTATTAGATTATGGTCGGTGATCTGTGGCTGGTGCCAAAAAATGAGTTGCAGCTTTGGTTTGGATTTCTGTTGCTCGCAGGCGCCAACACCAGTACACAGCCCCAGACTGAGGTCTGTGAGGGGAACCAGCAGGTGCTGCCCGCTGTAGTCGTGGAGGTCGCTGGTGCAAGTCCCAACCGCTGCATGTACTCTGAATTGCTCCAATGAAACCTCTCCAGCTGTGCAGAAAAATAAATCATTATTAGGAGCTTAATGTTGCTGTGGTGGAAAACGTTAGTTAAAGGAGTAGATGCAGGAAGGAATATCCAGTAAAAAGTGTGACTGTGGACTTCATGCTGACAGAGGAGGGTTCGGGTTGAAACACACATTCTACAGCTTTTACAAGGTAACGCCGCCAACGGTGCCCCCTTTCTCCTCCTCAGAGTTCATGTTATATATCTTGTTCAGCAACCTTCCCCTGGGACTTGAACATACGGTGCTGTAAGTTACAGGTTCGGCTCTTGAAGCGTGAGGTTTTCAAGAAAGACTGATGAAGCTCATATGTGACATTCCTGCCGCTGTAAGAGGCAAGTTTCCCTGGAGGGGCTCTGCTGTGATAAAGTTCACCCCCCACCTCCCAGTGGGGGTCTGCTTATTAAATACTGACCTGCTGAAGGTGAACTGATGGCCAGTCACAGCAGTCCTCTCACTGGATCATTCACTTATGTGTTTCCCTAATAATAGTCTTTTTTTATTGACAGGAAAGAATAAATGTATTCCTGTACAAGGTTGTACACATTCCAGATGTGTTTTTGTTTAACATCTGACAGAAGATGGATTGCAGACCCTGGATTGCAAAATAGAGAAAGCAGACTTTCTCCGTCCATCACCCCTGAACGTTCTTCCTTACATGCCGGCAATGTGAGAGTTTCCCAGCAGCCCACTGCAAACCTCGGCTCTCTACAGAAACTGCTGTGAAGCAATCTCATTGCCTCTTTTCACGTCCTCCTTTCCCAGTGGCATGCAATCGCTCCGAGCGTCTCGATGCATCTGTCTGCAGTCGTCTTATCAGTTCAGTCCGTCCACCGTTTCTGTTCTTCACGTGTCCTTCAGCCTCAGCCACAGTTGTGAAAATCCTATTCCAGAAATGACAAGAGTGCCATCAATCACTGCAGATGTAACCAGAGCCTCAGACTGAGTCTTCGGCCTCAGTGTGGCGAGAACCTGTACCTGGAAAGGTAAAAACTGCTACAACAATTACATTAATCATAATAAAGCTTTTCTTCTCTGAAGGATAAATCGCAGAACAAAGTGCACAAATGTCTAAATTCTCTCCTGGGTTCCAAATAATGAAATAGAATTTGACATTTTAAAGCACCATTAAAGGTACTGGCCATTAAACACTATTTTCCAGAGAAAATGTGTTTCCTGCACAGCTGTGACTGTATCATCTGAGAAGGGCAACCGAGGACAGAGTGATGTAAAAAGGTGTGTTTAACAGCCAAACAAAGTGAGGCAGGGAAAGGGAACGTCTGCTCTATTTGGCTGTTAACCCAGAAGGAGGCAGTACTGTCACTTTCGCTTGTCCTTCAGATGCTGTAAACTGTACAGTTTTTGCACATGCAGTTTTTAAAATCAGTTCCTATACTTAAAAAACTAAACTGCCATCACACCTGGTACAGTACAGCTGCTGGTACATCTGCAGTGATTTTTGTGTGTGTGTGTGTGTGTGTGTGTGTGTGTGTGAGACACAAGTATAGTTACTGTTCCCACAGCTGTAGCACATAGTTAGACCTGTAACCAAGAGCCTGAGGTTCTGAGCCTCAGAAATGCTACAGTATAAATCTAGTTAACAGTATAGATGTTCTAACTGTTGTTGTTTTGCCCCGTGCTGCTCTGTACTAAACAAATGTGTCCACTGCCCTCTTTTTTGCACACAGTTCTCCCCAGACGCAGAACTGGATCTGCACTGCATTTTCAACAGCATCACCTATAACTTTTCTGAATGAACTTGAACTTGCTTTCCGTTTCCTCCTTGTGACTCTTGAGGAGAACCCACTGGCTGAGATGAGTCACCACACAAACTAAAATTTCCCTTGCTTTTGCCTCTTCAGCTGTCCAAACCCTCTTTTTTAAATTTTTAAATGACCAAACTTTCTCAATTGTCATGACCTAAGCAGCTCTGCACAGCTGTGCCTGGGGATTTTTTGTGACTCCTCTATACTTTTCCTTCTCACTTCTGAGGAATATAGAAGCCTGCATAAATACTTCAATGCATTTTGTGCATTTACTTCCTCAAACTGAGGCTTGTTTTGCTCCTGCAAAAGCCGCTCAGCTCAAATCCTGTAAAGCAGAGTCTGACGTTGATTTACGAAGGTCATGGGGATCCAGAGCCCTCACGCTGGGGGAAACTGCTGTCCCCAGGGATGGCTGAAGGTCCCAGAAGCCAACAAGTTCAGTCAGTGTCAGTCTCTTCCTGTCCAGTTTGCTGTGATAGTTTTCCTGCAGTTATTTTACCCAGTTTTCCTATAGGTTTACTGTGGGTGTGTTTCTGGTGAAGGCAGATGAGCAACTCGCACACCTATCAGGTAGAACAGGCCTCTCCGGGCGGGACTTGCACACCACTGTACTTACTGTCAGTAAGTACTCAAGTTGCACATTTAAGTTCTTCTGGTACTGAAGTGTTTAAAATACAGCATTAATGCACAGAGAATAACAGCTTTTGAACTAGTTTCAAGATGATGCTTGAATAACCAGTCCCCTCTGTAAAAGCATTCTGAGAATAGAAATAATGGAAATGAGGAAGAATGGTTGTATGTTTTACTTTTTTTTTCCCAGTAAACACATCTATACATTTTTCAATGAAATCCAGTTTCTGTATCTGTACAGTTTTTTTTTTTTTTCTTTTAATACTGAAAGCAGTTCTCAAAAGTAAAGCAGAAGTAACCAGTGAAACCCTCAGGTCCAGTGCAGCCGTTTAAAAACACAGTTAAGTTTGATCCTCAGCTTTCCTCACTACGTCGGGAGAATGTGTCTTCATCTGGTAAAAGTCCACAAAATGAAGCACATTAAGTATATAATATTTTTGCTGCTGCGCTGTGTAGTCCTGCACTGTGTACTAAAGTAACTTTTTTTTTTTTAAAACCTGACATAAAAAGTAATGAACATGTAATGTGCCTGATAAAAGGAAGTCGGAGTTGTTTCTGAAACGTGTGCAGTGAACAATGTGCAAAAAACACCGAATAACTTGCCAATACGGCTCGATCAGATCGGGACGAGAGCCACTTTGTTGCTCTGGGTAAGCATTAGCGTAGTTATTTTCCCCAACTACCAAAAATGTGGTATATATGTGCATTTTTGGGGCAGCATAGTTCACAACACCTGGGTCGTTCAGACGGGGGTTCGGATCTGGCTCAGTGTCTTTGCATGTTCTCCCACTGTCTGTGTGGGGTTTCTTCTGGGTGCTCCAGTTTCCTCCCACAGTCCAATCACATGTGTTTTGGGTGAACTGCTCTGTAGTGACCTGGCCTGTAGTGAAGTGTCTGTGTGAGTGAGAGACGCTCACCTTTGTTGGAGATACTGAGACAGCAGCCANGCATGTTCTCCCACTGTCTGTGTGGGGTTTCTTCTGGGTGCTCCAGTTTCCCCCCACAGTCCAATCACATGTGTTTTGGGTGAACTGCTCTGTAGTGACCTGGCCTGTAGTGAAGTGTGTGTGTGTGTGTGTGTGTGTGTGTGTGTGTGTGTGTGTGTGTGGGGACATGGTGTCACTGTGGAGCGAACAGACCCAGTGGACTGGGACTTCATTGTATTTTTAGCCTGACTGTGTCCTTCTAACTATTGATTTTTAATTGGAAACTTGTATTCTGAGAGCTACAGGGCACAGTGTCCTGTGGCTATTAATACGCATCAGTATATTACCATTGATTCTGAAGGGTCTCCTGCACACAAAATGGAACCCTGTCACAGTCCAATAATGTGGGACTGACTCTGCCTGACTGTGAGAGTCCATTACAGCAGCCATGGATCCATCCCTGGAGCCTCAAATAGACGATACAGGTCACAGCCTGTCTGCCGGGCGCCTGCCAGTGATGCAGGTGCCTTGAACTCACTGTCTGCTTAATCCTTCAGCGGAGGGAAATAAACCTCAACCCCCATTTGGATCTAAATGTATTAACACCTCTAGTAAAGTCCAGTAATTTGCTGGGTTAATGGAGGTTGACTGTGAGTGTTTTGTACCAAAAGTAAAACATACAAATATAAGAAAAATGAATGAGTTGACAGTGTTGGCAGCTGAAAAGGGCAAGCACAGATTTCTGTTTCGAAAGTCTCAAAAAGGTCTACGTTTTGCATAATATTTATTGCATTGGTATTTTATTATTTTGTACTTTATAATAATGGTCAGAATATGAACTCACTAGCCTGGGGATGATGGCTAACCTGACCTTTGGGTCACAGATAGTTCCCCTGTTTGCACAAGAATGACTTTCTAAAGGAGTTTCCTTTTAGAGAACCGTGTTGGTAAACTTAAGCAGTTTTACATGATGGAATTGTAAAAAAATAAGTGTTGCACTGCCTTCCTTTGGGCAAATGAAATTGAAAGTGGTCTTGCCTGCTTCCAACTGGAAACTACAACAATTACAGTGAATGAAATTCAATGAAAATTGCCTCCATTTCCACATCTCTGTCATCAGCTGGCAGCAAAATGCACCCGGAAGGAGGATAAACACAATGCAGGCAAAGGAACGCCTTTGTTCAGCTAACGCAAAGAAGCTCAGTTTGTTTACTATAGGAATATCCAACATTTTTACATGCCATTACCTGCAAAGAAACCAAAGGAGGCACACGGACACGGGGACATGGGGGGGACACGGGTCCACGCAGACTGAGCCAGATGCGATCCACGTCCAACCAGCCCAGCGCCTTTTTAAACACTTATTACTAACGTCATTTGAAGTTCATAACCGTGTGCCGGGTGGTTGTGTCACGTCTGAGATGTACCTGGTCTGTCTTCTGGATACAGCAGACAGCCGTGGCCATTTTTGTTCATAATGGAAGTGTTGCAGAGTATCCATGGTTTATTCCATTTATTATTATAGCTTTTTATGAGTGTTATACAGAACTTAACCCTCTAACTGCTTTGGTATATGCAGTATTCTCATTTTACTGATTCCCGCATAGTGGAAAAAGAGACACTGAAATTTCTTACAAACTGGTTCAGTCCCAGCTGTTTTGTTAAACTGCTACAGAGCAGAACCCCTTACAAGACATTTGACTTTTTTTTTTTTTTTTTTTTGATCAGAAGGATCAACCGTAAAGCAGAAGTGAGACTGACAGAGCAGAACATTGCTAACACTCACTCCACAATGCAAATTGGATCTCGATTATCCTTATCTTTCGCTCTGTGGTCGGAGGCCTTTCAATGGGGTGACACTGTGTAAATGTGGCTCAGGGTGTGGCTGCACGGACTAATGCATCTCTTTCACTTTCAGACTCTGGAAGCCTGCCAGCTGACCCATGTGTGGATTTTGTACATTTAAACAAAGGCGAAGGGGATACTGACCAAGCCGGTGAATTTGGCACCGACCGATCCTGAGCAGCCAGTCTGGGCAGAGCTTTTCCCATTCCTGGTGGGTGATGAAGAAAACACCCCAGTGGATCAGTAACCCTCTGCTCATAAAAGGGGAAAGGCTGCGCCGGGCGATCGTCTTTCACGCCACGGCCGAGTGCTCAACTTTCGCAACATGCCCCCTCCATCAGAGCATCTCCTGGGCATTCAGCACCAAGTGAAATAGAGGAAAGGAGTGCTGGGAGCGACAGCTGTTGGGAACGGGCTTCACGCTGGGGGAAGACGGGGCAGAAGAATGTCTCTCCGTTATTCATTCTCAACATTATTTTTCCAGCACTAAGGGAACAATTTGCGACTGACGCCCTGCCGCGAAGTGCGGTCAGCAAGTTGCTAAGTGGGGCATTTGTTGCTTGCCTGTTCTCCATCGTCCCTCACAGGATGGCGAGACCCCTGCTGAGGCTAGAGCGGTATTTCCGAAGGAAGCCTGTGCGCTTCTTCACCTTCATCCTGCTATACCTGACAGCAGGGAGCCTGGTCTTCCTGCACTCGGGGTTCATGAGCGACATCTCGGGGAGAGGCCAGGACGGCGGTCTGGCAAGGGACGAGGCTGGCAACAGGGTGCCAGGAGGTCACGGCATCATCGCCGGGGACACCCGAATGCTTACCAAGAGGCACAGCCCGTCAAAGCTGGGCGACAATGCCAGCAGTTGGAATCGTGCCTTGAAGGGGAGATCGTCCAAGGATACAGAAGAAGGCCGAGGTGAGTGACACTGTAGTGAAAGAAACGGCGCCATCGCTGTGGAAGGGTTTAATACAACTTATTTTATTGAGCTCCTTAAAATATTTTGCTGAGTTACAAGCTGAGCCTGAACTTTACTTATTCTGTAAAGGACCATATGAAGGAGAACGTGCGGGTGATGTAAAGGGTGGATGATTTTAGGGAGCCTAGTTGTGTATTGGTTTAGTGATGTCTACTACTTGAAGTTGGCTTGAACAAAGGTGGCAGACAGACATAAAGCAGCAATAAAAATTAGTGAACGGAAGTGCAAAACAACCATGCAGTTTAAGGAATGGCTCAAATATGGAAAAGCAGCAATTACATCTCTTTGGCGTTGCATTAGGTCCAAACTTAGCTTCTTCGTCACCGGTGGGATGATCTACATCCGGCTTCTTCTTCCTGAGAAAAAATCTCTGAAAAGGCCTGAGTAGCTAAATCTCTTGTTCCCCTTTTTCTGCTGTCTAAGAAATGCACTTTTGTGGTACCAGTTCCCTTGCGGCGAGTTTCTGCTAAGAATTAACAGGTGACAAGAATTTTTTTTTCTTCCACGATAAGCGGTTAATGAAAACGGACGGATGGGTGGATGTTGGTTAAATAATGGGTAACATTTTACTTAGAGAACTTGGAAATTTGTGACAGTCCAGAAAGGTTGGCAGGTGGGCCGGTGTGTGGGGAAATGTCTGATTCCCACCACTCCACCATCAACCAGTTGCTTTTCAGTTGTACGCCGACGTCCAGAGGCCACAGCCAAGCTCAGCATCACAGCAGGTCTGCGTGGAACCACAGTCTGCAGAGCCGCAGCACACAGGGAGACGCTGAAGCAACAATGCGAGACTGAGTCACTCCTTTGCTTCCGACTCACTTCGCAGTGGTTTAATTGTGCCGAAAAGCCTACGGCTCCTCTTATTCAAAGGCAAACACGTTGCTAATGGAAATGTCCGTTAATAAAAGCAGCAGCTGTCCAGACATTATGGCCACCGATCTCAGCAAAGTGGCGGCAGCAGGAAAACAAACACAGATAATGTTAGCAGTTATTGACTGTTTGCACGTCAGATTAGTCCTAAACTGCGGAATCGGAAACGTGCTGCCTGTCACTGTGGTTTGAAAGCGTGGAAAGTTTCTTCAACACATTGGCGGTATGTCATTGTGACGGTCTTTTTTTGTCAACATGTAAATACTATACAAATTTATGTAATTTCCAGGATGAAAACTTGCATACAGTGATGCTGTCACACCCCCTGCCCCGGACTCCACCCCACCTGATGGCTAATCCCGTGCACCTGTTCCTCATTTCCTCACCCGTGTATGTACACCTGTGTTTCCCAGTGACCTCCGCGAAGTATTGCCCATGGCCCTCCAGTGCGTACTGAGTGGTTCTCTTGTTTGCCTCTCTGGTTACCAACTTGTATTGTTTCCTGACCACCAATTGTGCTTCATCCCGGTTTGTTACATCGCTAATGTTGAACTGATCTTTGGCTTTGACCCACGCTTGTCTTACGACCACAACTTTGGAACCACCCTCTCCATTAAACGAAGTTCTTCTATTTCCATCTGCACGCGTCTGTGTCCTGACTACTATGTTACAGATGCTAAAGTGGCTGTTTATGGCTAATTTTGTAAGATGTTTTCTAAGTGGGTAATGGGTGTAAAACCCAAAACGTGCTCAATCTCAAAGTTACACAAAGGCGTTTCCTGCAGTTTATTCAGAGTCCACATGTTAATTATGGCCGGAGAAACACTGATGTGAGAAAGATAACTGCACCGCTGCCCACTTTCCTAGTAAGTTTGTCATCTTAAGAACTTAGACTGACTTTAGTTAGTTTTTTTTAAGAGCTCCGCTGCGGTTTTTTATTCTTTACTCAGGTCTTTGTACAAGAGGCCTGTTCAGTTTCCATGCTCATGCCCAGCAGCCCCGCACCGCACTTCAAGGGCAGGATTTTACCTGCTCCCAGCAATATCGTCTTACGGTCAACTCCGGAATGAGGAAGCCAAAAGCAGCCTTGGCGTGTCGAGTGCAGGTCCCCTTGGGAATCAAGCGCTGCTTCTTTCCGGGTCATTTGAGCAAGATCTCTGCACAGAAAGACAGAGGGGGGATCGGTTTCTTTCCTCAGTTAAAGCTTAGCAGGTGTAATTAATTTAATAATGAAAGGAACCTTGAAGAGGAACCTCACTTTTTTTTTTTTTGTTTTGTCTTCACATGACTGGGATTGAGATTCTCCCTCCTGTCAGTGGTTTCTTATGCCCTACAAATGGTTGTTATTTTGCCCTTACGGGGGACGAGGAGCACAGTGCTGAACCGCTGGGCTGCGTTATCCAAAGTTGGGCACCATTATAAGTCTTAATAAAGCAATTTCAAAAGAAATAATGTTGTGTTACACCTTTTATCCAACTTCATTCCTAATCACTACCACAAGTTCTACACTTTATCTATCATCTATTTCTGCTCTTGTTTACCTGAAATGATACATTGTTTGTGTTTGAACCCCTGAATTTTGGATTTGATGCGAAAAACCGTCTCGGTCTCAAAACGGGTCGGATTTGTTGACGGCACAACCTGGGGGTTAGAGACGAGAGAGGAAGACCTGTCTTGCCTCAACCTCGAGTGACCCTTCATCTGAATTGCTGTGGTGAAACATACAGCTTTGGGTAAAGAGAACCTGTAAAAACTGAAAGCGGTGCAGCTTTACAGTGGACCTTTTGTCAGCACATTTATCAAGCGAACAATGGCTGTGTGGCAGAGGAGCTTTTGAGGCACGATGGGGAATGTGGTAAACCCTCGATCCAGGGAGTAACGCCGACACTGCTTCCTGGCTGTCTGAAGCCCCTCCCGAAGACATGAACACAAAGAAAACGGTTTATCATTACATTCTTAAAGTCAACAGCAGGCTGCTCATGTTGTTCTTTTCCTTTCCCTGCCCCTCGTCTGATGCTCTCCTTGGGCCTTCACCTTCCTCTGGTCCTGGTCTCCCTATTGACCAGCTAGTTGGAAGAGCAGTTGCTGCTTTCACTCGCTCCGCTGTCAGAACCCATGTGGCCTGCAACCCTCCCATCACTGCCGCTGCTTTGGCTTAGAAGAAGTTGCAGCCTTTTCATGTACACAATATTTATTTCTTTTTCTGCTCCATGTTCTAGGTAGAAGGACGAAACACCGGGCGGTGTCTTAAAAGATATTGTTGGTGGACCAGGAGCGACCTAAGAGAAAGTGGAGATGTATCTGCTCTGCTCTTTCAGAAAGGGCTCCTCTTGTTTATTTTTAAATGCATTTTTAACGCCCCGAGGGCTGGTGTAGGTGGCAGAGAACGGAGGCGTGAGGCAGTTGGGGATGGGGGGGTATAGTTATGGATGAGCTGTTTGAATGTAATCCAGTCACCCTTCTGATAGCAGGTGAACTTCTCCGTTCATTAAATTTTGAATGCGATTGTTATCGTATCGTCTTCGTGGGGCCACGAATATGGAATTACTGAGTTGGTTGAAAGTGATTTGATTTGTGTAAAACTATCCATCCGCTAATGTATGAAATGGGCAACAAGCAGAGATGACCCCCCCCCCCCGTTCCCTGACAGGGGACACCTGGACAGAATTTAAATATAATCGATGTTAAAGTGAGGAGGTGTCAGATCTTGGATGGAGATTCTCATTTTGCTCCGTTTGTTGTGGCTGTTTTGATGAGTAAACAAGAATCGGCTTGGAGCTTTATGGTGTTTTTTAAAGAAGAAGCTCGCGTGACATCAGCTTAACCGTACTTATTAGGCATGAAGAATAAGGCAGTTACTGTTCTACTGTAACGGTGTGGGGAGTTTTCCTTGGCAGCCATTAGGTTTTTAGTTCCATTTCAATACTTCAGCAACAGTTTGCTGCTGACCAGGTGCATCGAATGAAAAACAAAAAACACTCAATTTATTGGAACGTGACAGTAAGTGTCCAGCACTTTTTGAATGTAATTCATGGACTTGATGTAAAGGAGCCTGAGAATGATTTAAAAAAGAATAAATAGAAATAGTGAAATGATTTTGAAAATGTATTTAAATAAATTTTGGGGCCCTGGGCTGCAGCCCTGGTTGACCCATTAGGACATGTTTAGGATGAGGCAGAACACAGTGATAGTAGAAGAAATTTGCTGCCAAAGAATCTGCGGGAACTGTCTGAGGCTGTAAAGCCAACGTGGATCAAGAAGGTTGCCGCATTCACGCTCTTATGCAGACAAAAGCAGATCTGACCCCATACTAGCTAAGTGTACCTAATAAAGTGGCTGTTCTACAGGGTAACGTTTAATTTCAGCAAATCCTTGCTTTCCTCTGCTTCCCTGTCCACTTGTCCCACTGTTCACCTCCTGGCAAAGTGCTGCTTTTAGGCCTAGACCATGGTTTGCGTTAAAGCAGATTAGTAAGAACGTCTGCAAATACGATTAGCGCCCGGAGTCTGAAAAAGGCTCTTCCACCTTTTCGACTGTCGCTGTTACAACTTTCACTGGGGGCATTAAGTAGTAATAGGAGGAGCGACGTGGAGGGCAGATGGCTGGCTTTACCCGGAGGAGAGGTGGCAGAAAACCCAGGAAACTGACCGTGTTTGAAACCTGCTGTGGTTGGTCAGCAGCTGTCAAGAGGAAGCAAACGGGCTGGAAGAAACGCTGCATCTGTCCACCGAAACACTTCACAGGTTCACTTCCCAACAGACGGAACACCATTTGTATAAATACATTCAGGCAACGGGCTATGTGCTGTTTTAAGCCTATTGTTTTTTAATGCGTGCACAGTTCACCTGACACACGTCTTGGGGCTGTAGGAGGAAAGCCCTGTAGACATGAAGAACATGTTAATTTAACATGTTTATTTTTTAATTTAAACTTGACAATTTTCTCCTCCTTTTAGAAACCTAAAAAAATTTCTTTCCTAAAACTCCTTCCTGGCTTTTTCTTGGGGAAGAGACTGAGGAGAATTAACTGACGGTGTTGCCTTGAAACGGGTAAAAACTTTGCATGTTAACCACAGATTTGCTTCCCTCTAGATGATAAATTTCTCACATTGAGATTTATATGCATTATGAGTCCAATGCGCTGGGACATTTTTTCTCTCTCTTCTAGTTAATGAGAATAATGCTAGTAGGAATAAAGCTGTTTGCCAACATTTTTCTCATAGCTAAAGCTTGTAGCCAATAGTTTTCTTAACATCTTATTGGATGGGTGTAAAATGCTGTGTAGGACTCTATGTGCTCAGCTCTGTTGCAAAAGTGGAAAATGTAATTTGTGCAATTTAGGACGGCAGTTGTCACGTTTGTGGCTTCAGAGATACAGTGAGCTTGAGGTTTACGAACAGAACCAAGCAATCTGGAATGTTCTTTGGAACTGAGCGCCTTCATCTAGGTTGCTTGATCTGGCACTCGCAGCCTTCAAGGAATGAGTCCATGTCAACAACACAGACCACTGCGGTGTTGAACTCGGTCCATTCTGTGTGACGTTGTGACACGATGTATTTCACCGAAAACGCCGTAAACTTTGTTGTTTCTTTAATGTTGTTTATCCTCAGCAAAGTACATCGGCTGCTATATGGATGACACACACCAGCGGGCCCTCAGGGGAGTCTCCTTTTTTGACTACAGGAAAATGACGGTCTTCCGTTGCCAAGACAACTGTGCCGAAAGGTAGGCCCTAACATGGAGGTCCTTTTCCCGCTCAACCCCCCCTCCTTGTTCATTTAATTCGGATGTGACCGTAAAGCCAAAACAATGAGAATGGGAGTTTGGTCCCTATGTGTCATAAGGCCAGGTGACAATGATGTCATATTTATCCCAGCTTCTCCCTTAAGGCTACACATAAATACCTGTAAAATTCTCACACTTGTCCCCAGGTCCTGACCTCTCGAAAATATCGGTAGTTCCAACCAAATTAGATATTTATATTTCTGTTCCCATATTCTAGTTTCTATAACCGTTCTGTTCAGTTTTTTTGCTTATGACGACCACACAGATGCAGAAGTGAAGGTAAATCAGCAATTTAAAGTGTAAACTGCAGTTCTGGTTTTGTGGTTTTGTCATTTTAACTGCATGTCTTCCCATCTGTCACACTGACACCTTGTCCTCCTCCAGGCGTGTCGACTTACTGTTATTTTTACCCTTCCGGGCAGACAAGAGTAGCAAAGAGGAGTTGTTGAATGGAACTGGAGTGTTTTCCTCACCGCCTCACATTGCCTTGTCAAGCGTGCAGAACGTGGGTCTTGTGATCCTTCATTCCTCCCAATGTGAAGTTTACACTGATTTACAGCTTTTAGGGAAAACTACTGTGCTTATAAGGGCTGTGTGCTGTGTGGTGGTTCTGAGTCTGTGGTTCACAAGGTTGGGTGTTTCTACATCTGCAGTCAACAGTCAGCACTTTTTTTTTTTTTTTGTTTTGTGCTGAGGGGACCCAGGTAACCCAAAGTCAGGCAAGACCATCTGTGCCCTGAGGGTTTGGCAGTTTGCTGGCCCATCTCTCCCGAGGTCAATTAAAGATTGCAGGAGATGGAGATGGCAAGCTGGCTAAAGATGTTTGACAGAATCCCTTCATCCCACCTGCCACCTGACCTGTCGTGTTGTGTATCAGGGGCTACCTGTACGCAGGCCTGGAGTTTGGAGCTGAGTGCTACTGTGGCCACAAGATCCAGGCACCCAATGCCAGTGAGACTGACTGCAGCATGGAGTGCAAAGGGGAGAGGGGCAATGTCTGCGGGGGGGCCAACCGCCTGTCCGTGTACCGCCTGGAGCTGAGCCAGGAGTCTGCCCGTCGCTGTAAGTCCCCCGCAGGAAACACTGCGTCACTTCTGCTCCTCGTGGCCTGCAGTGGTGCAGCTTCTGTAGTTTAAGCTTTAAACAGCCTGTATTCATCACTAATGCCAATTATTGTAAATGGATTCAGATTCCGATGCACGTTGTTGGCTACGTTCCATCGACGCTGCTGTCCCTTGGTCTGCTGCAGTAGATTGAGTCGGCAGTTGAAAACTGAGAGAGAAAAGCAAGAGGCTGTGAGATTCACTGTGTTGAGGGAACTGCAGAACCCCGTGTAGATATACTTTAACCAACAAATATGCACAGAAGAAAACTGATTTCTGCCACGCAGAAAGAAGTTATCGAAATGCAGCAAGGTGCCTCCCCTCAGGGTATTTCCCCTGAAAGATCCAACAGAAATCCAACAGAAAGGCTTCTCCGCTGTACCTTCAAATTGTCAGGCACAGAAATACTCGCCCAACAGAACTGTGGCATGCAAACCGATAGCTGGGACCACTTGTTCACACAAACTGAAATACATCATTTCTGAGATATAGAGGAATGGAGGATGTGACACCATGAGCCACAGAAACAATTTGGAATAGGAAAAAAAATGTTTATTTTTATTCTGCTGCTCTGTCACTTCACGTGTGTGTGTGTGTGTGTGTGTGTGTGTGTGTGTGTGTGCACTCTTTTGCACCATTATCTTCCTCAAGCCTGTCCACTCACGCTATTACAGTAAGACTGCTTTATGTAACCATCACGTTTCCGAATTTATTTTACAGATACGTGAGCCTTCGGCTTTGTGCAAATGAAACTTCTGTGAGTAGCCGAGTGACACAGAAAAGAGTAAATAACAAAAGTCAATTTCTGCATTTCCTTTTTTAAGCAGAAAGAAAACAGAAGTCAAAGATACGGTATAAGAATAAGACACTGTTCTTATCTCTGTTCCAAATGTATACTTAAAAAATAGACCTCGAATGGTGAGGAAGTGTTTTATAAATAGTCCCATGGTTGACACTGTGACAACTGCACAAGATGAAAGAAGTTAAGCATAAGGTTAGGTCATGGAAATAATAAATAAAGTAAATATACTAAGTAAGGAAATATAAATATAAAAATATATAAATAATATGACACCAAGGGCTGAATGTTGTCATTCACTCTTTTGATAACTTTCTCCTTTGACAGCATTTAAAATGTGGAAATTTTGCCGAAATAATTAGAAAAGTAATTTCATTTTGTGGCTTTTTTTGACATTTGGTCTGTTTTCGAGGACAAATTAGGACTGTTTAACAGGACATATGGTGACGTTCTGCTGGCTGAGTCACACCACCACAGTTCGCCTCTCTCGCGGACCATACCTCTGCACGAATTACACTTGCTGATGCTGTTATTTGCGTAAACATTCAATTATGCATCTCAGTGCAGGAAGAGTCCACTCTGCGTCTTAGTGAAGACCCCACACGACCCAACCCTGGTGGAATCAAGGAACCATTTCAGCAAAGCTTGTTTTGTAAGCAGACCGCTAGCAATGAAGGAGAAGAAGTAGAAGGAACAACAGACTGCTGTGTAGTTCAACCTTCCGCTTCTTCTTATCGTAATTTTCTCATGGTTTCGGTTTTCAGCCGACACAGGCAGGAGCTCCCGAGCCGAAATGTCTTATGTGTACTCGGTTTCTTCAGCATTGCAGTGTGAGCACTTCAAACCCACTAGCTGTGTAGCGAGAGAGAATGTCAGAAGTTGTTGACTTGCTTCACACCTCCAGTGAGCAGACTCCATTTTAGAGGAAATGTCACAGGAAGGGCTTTGACTCGACACCTCTCGAAACAGCGGCTGTTCCTGTGGTTCTGGTCTGGAAGATGTTGCAGATGGTATGGGTAGGGCATACGGACCACGTCACTGTTTTCACTTCTCTTTGCTCGCTTTACTTTGCCTATTTTCTTTCTGCGTTTGCACTCCTTCAAGTTACATCTCAGGAAAAGTGCTCAGGGCTTTTTTTGCGCTCCTTAGTGCAACTTTTGGACATAAACACAGGTCCTTAACAGGCCACTTTGGTGCTTATTGTAAACTGCTGACAGAAGTGTTGGTAAGAGCCCAGCCCCCTGTGAGGAGCGGCGGCAGCAGAGAGCAGGCCGACTGCAGGTTACCAAGTGTTTCCAGGAAAGCATCTGCATGCGTAAAAATAACTAATGACAAGGGGGCCTTGATATGAAAGATCTTCTGTGGTCAACCAATGTGCAGTTAGGATTAGTCATTGCTTTAATCATGAATTCCTGTTTTTAAGGTCTTTATTATCATGTATATCACAGACGCTTTGAGAATCTAGCATGCATGTTAGACAGAACCTGGCCAGACCACTGTTGGGTGCATGAGAACATCATCTGAAACTGATAGTAATAGTAACTTCAAAGCCACCTGTCACACACTAAACAGTAAAGAAGTGAGTGACATTGGGGGGGGATACCACCAAGGGAACTGCGGCCCACTGTGCCTGACAAGAGGTTAATGTCCATGAGGAAGTTGCTGACTACACAGTCTGTGAGCTGCTCATGGATTCGTGATGAGAAGACGATCTAAAGAAGAGGTGCTGGATGGTTGGGGAGGGGGCTGTAGAGGAAACTGGGGCATGAACAGTAAACATTGGCAGCCAGTGGGTTTGCTCAGGTTTTTTTCTTTTCTCTTAAGCCACACAAGTTGTTCAACCCGCAGTGGTCTGGAGCTCTCTGACAACTCTCTCTCTGTCTCTCTGTTCTCTCTCTCTCTATAAGCTGTATTTTGGTTTTGTGGTTTTCGTTCACAGATGGGAGCGCGATCTTCAAGGGATGTTTCCGGAGGCCGGTGAATGTGACTCTGGCCCTGCCAGTCAGTGCTGTCATCTTCAACATGTCAGTGGAGAAGTGCGTGGACCTGTGCACTGAGCGGGTGAGGAACACTAGCTTGGGGTATGTGCTGTGCAAGGCTGCAGGCTGGGACGAGGTTAGGAGATATCTGAGATCACATATTAAATTTGGTCAAATCGTGAATAAGCCCCCTGAACATTTAAGGAATCCTCTAACATCTTTCATATTTGCAACCAAAGTCAGTGTTAAAGCATTGCAGAATGAATGGCTGTTGCTGGGGGCGGGGCTTTTAGCTAAAGGTGATCTGCATGATTGCAGTTTACTATTCCACAAATGAAGAAGAGGAGATGACCACAGTCACAGTATTATAGACCCGTCGACTGTTTCCACCAGATGTTTCCTCCCTCTGTGTTTGAGTCTTTCTTAATTTGGTTCTGCTCACCATGAAAGAGAATCTGACTTATTTTGCTACAGGTTCCCCCCTGCAGCAGTTCCTCCCCAACAGAAAATTGGTTCTTCTTTACACAAATCTGACAATGTGAAAAGTGAGGTTCAACCAGCGCTGAAAATACTAAAGACCGTGATGTTATAACTGAAATGAAATCTAACATGGGAAACAATCACTGGCCATTAATTGATTATGGATCACCAACTGCTTGTAAAATGCAGGTTGAACATGGTGAAGAACCCACTCCAAAAACTGCACTGTGGCACAACACACTTTTGTATGTATTGCAATAAGCTGTATTGTATGATGTTATGAATTTGTCTGAAAGTTGAAAGAGAGTGTGTGTGTGTGTGTGCGCGTGCGTGCGTGCGTGCGTGCGCACGTGTCCGTGGTGGTGTCTTCAGCTGTTTCCTCTACTTCTGTTTTTCTTAGCCATGTTTGCACTGCGTCATCATATTTACTGTGATTTACCCAGAATAATTCAGCTGGGCATCCATCAGTCCTCATGGGGCATCAAAAATTCCTGTACCAGACAAGAGAAGATTGAAAGAAGTTTTAGAACAGCAAACAGCATGATCTCACTATCTACGGAACATGATAGTGACCTGAACAGGAGCCCTGCTTTCCACAGCACAGCTCGATATGTTGTTGTAGGTCATAAGGAGATTTATGTTAGAAAGTTGTGTGAAGGTAAAGTTCCATACAGAGGTTTTTCGGCCTGCAGTTCTGCCTCTCTTCCACACCTCCGACGGAGCAAACCTCACAACTTTAGGAAGGTGGTGCTCGATATCTGAACATCAGCAATTCCTTTGTATCCAAACTCTATATTTGAATTTTTGCTATAATGGCTCTTGAAAATTAAGCCCTATGTATTGGTGTACAAATGGAAACAAATTATCTGTTTTGATGGAACTTGAATCGGTGAATCACCGCAGCAATAGACCTGCATGCGAGGCTCATCTGTGGGGCGGAGTTGTGAGGTGGTGTGTCTCTCTCCTCCCCGCCAGGAGCTGTCCCTGGCAGTGCTGGCTGGCAAGAGCTGTCACTGCGGCTACCCGACCCCCCGCTTCACGCTGCACGAGCACGAGGATGAGGAGCTGTGCCAGCAGCGCTGCCCCGGGGAGGACTTTGAGAGCTGTGGCACCGAAGACTATTTTCTGGTTTATCAGACACAGGCGCAAGGTATGAGTGGCGGTCGTGTCTCCGTGCCTAGCCAACGTCTTCACTGATCTGCTTACACATATTGGGTTTTTGAATGAGGTGGATCAAAGGCACGTTATTACATGACTGCAGTTTTTCACATGCTTCTGTGCATGTGCACTTAGGCAGCCAAAAATACTTTTTTTTTTTCCTGAACGCATAGCAGAAAGGTTCCGATTCTGCCTTTGATCTAAGTGTTTCATGTGCTCTGCCAGAGCTCAGCAAACCCCAGGTCTCAGGCCAAAGCTATTTTGAAAAAACAGAGCAGGGACGTGACCTTCATTTCCAGCCCCTGTGCAGCAGAGTCCAGATCTGCAAGGCCCCATTTGCGTAATGTGTCACTGCGAGGTGCTTGCTGGCTTCCTCAACAGAGCCACTGTGGGCACATTTCTCAAGATCCCAGAGATCCGCCATTGCCCCTGGTGCCTTTCACTTCCTAAATTGAACCCCAAAGGTGCATCAGAACAGCCGTCACATGAGAAACGCGTGCAGCTGACTTTATGATCTTATGTGTCAACTTCCCCTCCAGTATTCAAGTTAAGGGAAAAGCAGTGGAAACTCTGGAGTTCATTCACCTTTAGTGGTTAGTTCAGCTTTCCATGTACCTGCTGCTACAGGGGCTCTGAAATATCTCCAAATTAATAAGTTATACTTTCAAGCAGTTTTTTATATTTTTCTATTTGTTCTTTTTTCCATCATTCTCCACTTGGCCAGGCTGCTTTGAATTTAGATTAAGTTCACAGATTGCATTCAGTTATACGACTGTCATGGTTTGGTAAGATCGGTTTCAGATCGGTTTCAGATCGGTCTGTCAGTCAGAAGGGCGGCGAAGTGCAGAGTCATTCAGGTGGCGGAGGCAGCTGAAGCTCTGAGAAGAACATTGGCAGCTGAAAAATCTTTGTCCAAGCTGGGACTAATATTCCTTTATGTTTTAAGTGTATCTCTATTGGAAGAAATTAGTAACTTTGTTGGTGTCTTGGCTGTCACCATGATGTGGAATGTAGCCAAAACCAGTAAAACTTTGCTTGTATTTGCTTTTTCTCTGTAAACTGTGCTGTAAAACCGCCTTTGAGACAGACAGTGTGTGTCCATGTATGTTTGTAGCTTTTTATATTTTCACACTCAGCCCTTCTCTGTCTCTTTCTCTCTCTCTTTTTCTTTCTCTGTCTGTGTCTCTCTGTCTTTCTCTCTCTTTTTCTTTCTCTGTCTGTCTCTCTCTGTCTCTTTCTCTCTCTCTCTTTGTCCCTCTGTCTTTTTTTCTGTCTCTGTCTCTCTCTGTCTCTGTCTCTCTGTCTCTGTGAGATGTGCAATTTGCAGCCTGAGGGCTGTATGTGACCCACTGTTTCACATTATAAAACCATCTGTAAAATCACTAAAATGTACTGCCAGCTCGAGTCTGAAAGTGGAAAGGTAGAAGGTAAAGTAACATATCATATATCACCAAACTTTATTACCCTGGCAGTACTGGTATATGTCACATTTAATTTCTTGCTAATTTCAATATTCTCACCTGGTGTTTTTCCACCCAGCACCCCCACCCCTCCCTCTTGTCAGCTTGGCTCCCTCCTGCAGCACATCCCTATCTCCCTCTTTCGCTCACATGTATAAGAACTAATAGAGTAATAAATTGTAGACTTATATTGGCAACTGGAAATACCAGAGCCGAAGTAGCCTTTTCGGTTTCCAGAGGACTCGACTACATAAAAAATGCCACTTACGGGTAGAAGTACCACTGTGTCAAATTTCAAGTGTGTGACTTGGACAACAAAGTTGTGCATGAGGTTGAGCTTTAGCGGCACAGATACTTTCCGTAGAAACCATACAAATGACACGATTAGACATGTGTGTTCACACAGCAGCTAAATGATATAAATAATTTTTTTTTAATTCAGACATTTCAAAGTCGGTGTGTCACTTGCTATGATTTTCAACGTGCAGCTATTGGACTAGTTCACAATGATTGAGGCCTTTGGTCAAAAAAACTGCTTTATATAATTTCGGGCTAAAGATTCTTTCTGTTTTTGTTTCTACATTGTAGACAACCGCTGCATGGACCGTCGCTTCCTACCTGGGCGCTTCAAGCAGCTGGTGGCCCTGGCCAGCTTCCCCGGGGCAGGCAACACGTGGGCGCGTCACCTCATCGAGTTGGCGACCGGTTTCTACACGGGCAGCTACTACTTCGATGGCTCCCTGTACAACAAAGGTCAGCTGATGGTTTTAAGCAACATAAACGTGTCCAGCTGTGTTGGTGAACTACTACCTGACCTGTAATTTAGTACAGGTCCATCCACCCACCCATTACAGTAAACTTATACACTTATAATTATCGGTTTCATTGCTAAATATTTGCTGTGAATCGCGTAGGTTCAGCCCTTCTGCCGAGTGCAATAGTTGTCATATCGCTGCCGAATGTGGCCACAAACTGGGACCTCCTGTCGGACCCTTTATCGTTCTACAAAGTTTAAACGCTTTGCAGAGGTTCTGCTACTTCACCAGACTCATTTCCTTGCATGAAGACGAAGAGAAACCCGAGGTCCACAGCGCTATCGCAGAAGGCAGAGGCAAGAAAAACACGCGACTCTTATCAGATGTCAGCGCAGCTCATGTCAGGAACCATTTATGATAAGAGTCAAATACAGTGGAACTGCACTGTGCTTCAGCCTTCCGGTTCTTCACTGTCATGACTGGCAGAACAGAATCTGTGCACGGCCGTTCATAGGCACAGGCTGCCCGCGTCGCATTGCATCTGTTTGCCTGGACTCGAGCCGCTCTGTGCACACAAAAGCCTTGTGTTTTCTAATAGGCTGGTATGTACAGCAAAACTGTGACTAATGGCATGTTGGGTTGCATTTGTGTGACGGTCCAATGTGGGACCAGAACCTCACCTCCCATTACTGCATCAGAACACCGGACTGGTGACTGAGATACCGTTCGTCGTGATGCCAGCCATCACGTCCAGGCGACAGTCTGTGAAATTTGAAAGGCCTATGAAGGCTGAGATGTCTTTTGGTGAGAAATGAGGCAACTGGGCAGAAGTCAGTGTCAAAGACTTACTCAGTTGCTCAGATGTTCATGAAAAGGCATCTGGAACTGAACTACTGCACACAGGAGCTGCACAATAGAGCAGCACTGACAAACATATATTTAACGGTAACTTGTGGGGAACCGGCAGTATCATTCTTGAGATCGTAACGCATTGTTCAGTTCTATTTATACAGTACTGTGCAAAAGTCTTGGGCACCTGTGGGAAAAATGCTATAAAACGAGGATGGTTCCAAAAATAATGCCATGAATACTTATTAATCAATAAACCTTCTAAAAAGTGCAGTAGACAAAAAAAACCTCAATCAGATCAATATTTGGTGGGACCACCCTTTGCCTTTAAAACAGCATCAATTCTCTTATGCAAACTTGCATGCAGTTTAAGGTAGAGGTTGATAGGTTCTTCCAAACATTTTGAGGAACTGGCCACAGTTCTTCTGCACACTTTGACTGTCTCTGCATATCCTTCCAGACTGACTTGATCATGTTGAGATCAGGGCTCTGTGGGGACCAGACCATCTGTTGCAGGATTCCTTCTTTTTGCTCAAGATAGTTCTGAATGACTGAGATTGGGTGTTTGAGGTCATTCTCAGGCTGCACAATGAATTTGGGACCAATGAGAAACCTCCCTTATGGTAGATAAGAATCTACCTGTACTTCTCAACACACATTCAAGTTGCACCCCTAACACTTTTGCACAGTACTGTATTTTATCATGTTTTGGTGACGCTGTTCATTTTAAAAATGGAGAAGTTTCAAAAGCAGAAGAACAAATTTCTGCTGCATTTTACACATTTGGTCTTCACTGGAAATTTGTACAGTTAATGTGTTTTATTTTATAGAAAGGGGTTAAAAGTTGCAGTCGTCGCACCGGAATGACCCTTTTTAGAAACGAATCTTGTTGTGTGTGTTTGAATCTTCCAAATTCACGTCAGGTGCACAGCGACGCCGTACGGCCATGGCTGTGACACTGCTTATGGAGCAGTTATGACATCTGTAGAAAAGGGGATTTGAAACAGATGTGTTTTAATCCCCTCAATGATGAAAGGGATCCAGGGGGAGATCATTCCCCCACATCAGAGCCAAGAACTTCTGAAACCAAGAACTTCCAGCGTTTCAGTTGTGGACCATCAAGTGGTCAGAGGGGAGGAGTGCAGCACTCTTGCTGGATTGTGTGGAATGTTTCTTGGTTTTGTTTAGATTCTCATTATGGAAGGATGTTTCTTCACCTTCTGTGGCCAAGATCCCACAGTTTGTCAACTGAGCTTCAGCAGAGTCTGTCCTGTTTGTATAATCTTATTCATAGGTTCATACAGGGAGATCCAGCAAGACACATTTCAGCAGCAGATATGGAGCCATAGCAACAACATCAAAACAAACCCCTCTTTCTGACTTTGAGAATCTGGAAATAGACGACTGCAGAACTGCTGAGTCAGGATGGTTGGTTGTTCTTCATCATTACCGACAACCTCTTTATAGGCCCCAAACGTTAGCAAAAAGGACTGCTGGCTGCTTTTAACATCTCCACCTGTGTCTTTGTGGAAAAGGGTTCAAAGGTGAGCGGGACCACTGGAACAGTGGGAGGACGATCTGCATCAAGACGCACGAAAGTGGCAGGAAGGAGATTGAGGCCTTTGACACTGGAATTCTGCTGATCCGCAACCCATACAAAGCCCTCATGGCGGAGTTCAACAGGAAGTACGGCGGCCATATTGGGTTTGCCTCCCAGGCCCACTGGAAAGGAAAGGGTGAGGAGCTTGTCTGTCTTCTTCCTCCTGTTGCTTGTTAAAGAACAAACTGTAAATGTCGTAACAAGAACCAAGCTTTTTAGACAATTTTACCACAATTTAGAGCAACTTAGAGCGATGGTTCCTCTGTGTATGAGAAGTTCTGATGTTCCTACCGAATATTTTCAAAAAAATTTTTTTTTTTTTTTTGTTTACACAGTATAGATTTCTGAATTTGTCACTTTGTCAGTGTGACCATGTTCAGTACTGGAAGACATTTTTACCACCCATAATCCCCTTTATGTTGATAATTTCACACTTATGGGGACTATGGTGACTAGAACAGTTGAACAAAGCAAGAAGGGATGTATCTACTCATGTCTGCTGCAGGCCATATGGATCAGCAAGTTTGCAATAATGTTCTTTCCATGCCTGCAAAATATCTAATGGTTACAACCACAATTTATTTACTTATTTTCTGCCAACAGTCCAGCCATTCTGCCATCACACTGGTATGATAATAGCAGCTAACAGTAAGGTGGCTGAACACATAAACAGCATAATGATACACACAAGGCCTAATGTGTAAGTCTAGGGTGAAAATTTGTTCTTTCAAGAAAGCCATGAGGAGAACATTTGAGAGTGAGTGCCGCTCCCCGCCGAACCAGCAGTAAATGATGAAGTTCCACTGTAATATTGGAGTGAGGGCGCAGGCGCGTGCAGGCGTAAGACATCTGGAGACGGGTGTGGGCGCAGGACGGTCCAAAGTCGTGGTCAAGAGACAGGCGGGGGTCGAAACCAGAAAGCGGTGCAGGACAGGAACGGGTCAGGCAAGGACGGTGGTCAAAGGGAAACAAGGGTCGACAATGAGTTAGACTAACAAGAGAGTTGCTTGGTATGCTCAGTAACAACATGGGCAATATTTCGCACCGGGCTGTCGGGCTACACGGGTCTTATACCCTGTTCGGGGAAACAAGGAACAGGTGCTGGCGATTGTGGAGCTGGGCAGAACGGCAGGCGGAGCAGGGGGTGTGACATCCACGTTCTGAAAGCCGTAAAACAGGTTTCATTAGCAGGGTTTCTGTGCAGTTCCTGGATGACCAGCATCTGTTCTACGAATAATCCAAACTGTTGAAAACATTCTTTCAACACCTCCTAGGACTGCACAAGCGCCTTGTGGTTTGCGAGCTCCCACTGAGTTCTGTTTATTCCCACCGCTGACATAGTGATGGCAACATAGTTCCACACAGTTCTCATTTTCCTTTCGTAAAGCTAAGCTTATGATCCTAATTCCCTCCACCCACTGTCCGCTATCGTTGTCGCTACAGTCATAGCCAATCCTGGAATCCCTGGGAGTGGAGCAATGAAGCTACACCCCAGACGGGACGCCGGTTTTAACGTCGATCTAATGCAGGGCTGTGTAAGAAGTGCCCCCCCCCCCCGACTTTCCCACTTCTACACATTTGTCACTATGAATGGCTTCAGAGCATTACACAGCTGTTAAATTATTACTTCATCCATCGAAGGTACAAAGTTATGCAAGTCATTACCCACATGAAAGTGAAAAAGTTTTTTCCCACTTAGTTGGTTGCACCACCTTCAGCAGCAACAACCGCACATGGTTTCTATAGTGTGACAATTTCTTCCACTTGAGAAAATCTCTCTCCCCTCTCCTTCGCAGAACTGTCTTAATTTAGACAGAGCGACACACAAACGCAGGGATTCGGCAGCACCCGTGTGTTTTGGGACGCCCTGCAGGGCGGCCGCTGAACCAGGGTCGGCCCACTGCCGCATTTGCTCAAATTCACCATAGTAAAGAATGTTTACCATATGGAAGCACGCTGCTGGCTACTGAGGGTCTCACTGCTGGTCAGCGAGGGCTTCTGTACTGCCCGCCAAGGAAAGTTGTGTTTCTTGACATTTTGTAAATCCGGCAAAATGTAAAACAGTAAGTGAGCTGCATAACCGAGTGCTGCACTTTGAGGGGATTCGCAAGGATGTTTCTCATTCATTTTATTTTGTGTTTTACATTGCTGTCTTTCTCACTCGGAAACAAGTTCTCCACAACAGAAGGGTTTTATTTCGGGGTTTGTGATGGTCAGGTGTGATTTGGATGTGCGACACGCAGTTTTCACAAGACGATGTCATTTGTGGTTCTGTAAGTGGGCTCTGCACAGTTGTGCTGCATCCTTTATGATGAAGGAAAGCGCTTGATGAAGGCTTCCCTTTGAGGAGAAGTTTCTTTCTCAGAAGTGATGACAACCTCAAGGTCTTTCTGTAGGTTTGTGTTACCTATTAACCCAGAAGTATGAGGTTAAGTTAGTAGTATGAGTAGTATAAGTAAGAAGTATGAGTATAAGTAACTTGATAATGACGTGGATCATGTTGTAAGAGCTTCTCTTGTCGGTTCGCAGAGTGGCCCGAGTTCGTGAGGAATTACGCCCCGTGGTGGGCGTCCCACACGCTGGACTGGCTGAGATATGGGAAGAAGGTGCACGTGGTCCACTTCGAGGAGCTGAAGAAAGACCTATTTGTCCAGCTGAAGAAAATGGTGGTCTTCCTTGGTCTGGAAGTTTCCGAGGACCGCCTGCTGTGTGTGGAGGGTCAAAAGGACGGCAACTTCAAGCGCTCTGGCCTCCGAAAGCTGGAGTACGACCCCTACACAGCCGAGATGCGAGCCACCATTGACGACCTCATCGCGACCGTGGACCACGCCCTCAAGCAGAGGAGGGTATCAGGGGTTCCAGAGGAGTACCGGCCCAGATGATCCTGCCTTCCTTCTGCACACCCCCCCCCCCCCCGGCTGCTCTGGCCCGCGGTTCGGCTGCTCTCTGTACATAACAGAAATGTATGTAACGCCAGTGCTCTTAGAGAATACAGTTTGCAATAAAGAAGAACACCGGGGGGTAAAACACGCGTGTTCCCACTCTCCCGCACACAGGCGAGATCAGTTCATTTCTCCTGTGATGTGCAGCTTTGTGTTGAGTTCATGCCTTAAAGAACACAAAGACGTACCTTTCAAACGGACTGTTTCTTCTGCCGCCCGAACCTGCTTTCACTTTCCTTTAGTGCTGAAACAAATGAGTCCCAATCGAGTTTCTCTCCTGTTTTGTCGCATAACAAGTGTGCTGCTGTGAAACGTGACGATAATGTCTGAAGGACAGCAACACATGACGTAAACGCAGGCCGGACGTCACAGATGCCACTCGCAATACGGACGGGAGGCGGAATTTACATACCTCAGTTTGCGGCTCTGTTTCAATTGTCCAAGTCGTCTGTGCTTCTGCCGCGGGGGGACCCTCGCTACCCCGAGGTATTTCTGACGGAACCGGTTGTCGGTCACAGGCGTTTGGGGCCTCGATGTTTGTTTGTGTGAGAAAATTGCAAGATGCAGGATTTGTTGGCTCCAATAAATGAGAGAAACGACGGCTGTTATGACACTGTTATAAGTGTAGCTGTGACGATGTGATGATGTGATGACAGGGGACATCACTGAGACCAGGGGGGTTGGAAAGTCGGGGGGGAAAGTCCGGCTTTGTGTCACTTGGCTTTATGACTGACTGTTGTTCTCGTTGATTCGGCTGTACTTGAGCTTATCCTTTGTCATCTGCAGCTCATTCCCACCTTGTTACCGCGCAGAATCAACCGTTTTAACTCACGTTTTAATCGAGAGGGTTAAACGTTCACTGTGTGGTTAAGCTCTTTCGATATTATGGGAAAAGTGCCCCAAAAATAGTACCAGCAGCAATTTTTACAGCATTTTTCAGGACTTTTGAATCACATTCCATAAAACCTTGTAAATTATACGATGATAGGCTGGAAACTGCTGAAGGAACCTTTGTTGATTCTGCAGGGTGTCCTCGATGCATCGGACCTGTTGCCCATGAATTATATGAATCGTAGAATCTCAAATTGTATTTTTTATAATTTTATTTCAACACTTGTGATGCACTCATAGGGCATATTTTTCTAAACCCCCTTCTGAAACCCAGAGTGTTTTCAGGTCAGATGTTTACCTCATGTTGCCATCAAAGAAATATTGTGAGTTTCCACCGCACGACTCTGTTGGAAATGGATCCATTATGAACGGTTTTGCACCGTTACTCCGGACTTTCAGAAAGTCGACTTTGTTGAATTATTTTTGATTCACACAAAACGGCACCAAACTGCCAGTTTGTGCATATTTGGTTCTTTCTGTGTTACTGTTTGAGTTATTTAAGTTGCATTTATGTCTGTTTTTGTGAGAGGAGGACGTGCTCGACATTCTGGACAAACAACACATCCCATAACACTGCACCTCCCCTGCAAATGATGTGAACGTATATTTTTATAGTACATTAGACTTAATAAATCACTCTTTGCAATGGAAGGAAAGTGAGGGAAATGTCTTACTTGTGAAAAGGGTTGGAACTTTGTGTTTTGTATGCAATGAATGTAATTTCTTTCCATCACAATGAAAGTATGGAAGACGAGCAGAAAATGTGGCTGAACAAATGTTAAGATACATTTGTTAAATATGGAACTGTTGTCCCTTGAGGAGCGCCGGCGGCAGAAGGGGACGCTGTGAAGTACTGAACACCCCGCGTTAGACTCAGGATGAACCTGTGATTAAAAGTTCTCTGATGTTATCCTCCGCTGTGGACTTCTGTTCTACACCCACTGCAGTGCCGAGCTCCTCATCCCTGAGCTGAGGAGTATTTTATAATGGTTGCGACTTTTAATTCGAAGCGGCAGCTCTGCTGTTATTTAATTTAGCACAAGATGCTGGTTTACGGAAACACGAACCTTTTTCCATACAGTGGGATTAGTATTCGGTACAACAGCATTTTCGCCGTTACACCGGCCTTTTACTCCACATAGGAATATCTGTCTCCCCTGTTGTACAGCTGTTAGTCGACCTGACGCTCTGGTGAAAACTGGAGTTTTCCTAAATTCCACAAGCGAAGTGTGGTGCTCAGCTGTCCGTCACGCACGGCGTCCCGCCTCCCCTGACCTCCTCGCCCGGCGCGACCCAACAACCAACAAGCAGCACTTCAGCTCACCGAAATACACCCAGGTACACCACCAAGTCCAGCACTTGTACCTCTGCGGGTAAAATTATAGCCATATTGCTTTACCTTTTTAAGAGAGAAGAAATCTATGGGCGGCTCAGCTTTCAAGATCTTCTTCAAACAGGTTGATAAAAGGACTGACAGTGTGGTGTTTATAAACAGGTAATAAACTTTAACGATTCTTTTGAATGTGTTAATATAATAATAATGATATTATTAATATTATGAAAATGGTGTCAGTGCTGTCGACCATCTTCCAAAAGTTTCTTTAAAATAAGTGAAAGGGAACATTTGAAATGAAATAAGAAACAAGCAAAATTCCACTGCTGCTGCAGAGAAACAACCTCTTATGTGTTTTTTTATTGAAAAAGGGGTAAAGAAAACACTCATCCAGTTCAGTGTAAAACGTCAGCTTTTTTACAACACAGTAAGGAAAACAAGGCGAGGAGAGGATTCACAAAGACGCCCTTTTCTGCTCACAAATTCGTAGCTGTGAAATGATCTGAGTCTCGGCGATGGGCTGAAGCTCCTGCGTTGTGTTTAAGATGAACCCAAACTTAACTTTGGAAGGAAACGCTGAAATGTGCAAGTTGACAGCTGCTGACTGGATGAGGATGTTGGCACAGAAATATCACACGTGTTAAACACCAGCCACTGTGTTTCACAAGAAAAAAAACCACACACAGCAAAATGTGAGTGAGGGGTAAAGCGAAGCCGCCGTGATGCCGCGTCCTCAACTTACAGGCTTCCTACAGTCATATTTGAGAGATTTCACAGTGCTAATTTATTTTTAAAAAAAGCCATTTCAAAAAATAATTTGTAACACAGCGTTGGCAGTAACAAAAAACAAACATTTTAAAGACGAAGGTGTTTTAAACCGCTGTCTTCTGCCGGCTTTATTATTTAATGCTCAGTCACCCACATGATGCACGCAATAAAAAGTGTATGTCGCCTTTAGCAAGATGGTCTGATTGTTACATATTAATGTACAAAAATAAGCGAATAGCTAACAAATAAATGTTCTGATTTTAGGGAAACCACTGTTATTTTTCACTGCTAACAAATGCTTGTTTTCTAATACTGTGAGCTTTATTTACGTCGGTTACTTTCCATCGCCGACTAAATCGGGGCCGCAAAAAGTAAAAAATGTTTTTAAATATTGGTGGACGCTTTTCCATCCACAGAACTGGACACAGACATATATCTGCTTGTGGTTCGGGCCTCATCTCCAATCGCATTTTCAATTTTGGACAGAAGAGACCGGAAGCACTTCTGCTTGAAGTCGTCCCCCATAAACGCGTATAAAAATGGATTCAGGAGACTGTTGGCACTGGCAAGGGTGGTGAAAATCTTTATCAGTTTACTCACCATGTCCACACAACAGTAACTGGCTTCCATGAGCACTACAATGTGGTACGGAAGCCAGCAAAGAAAGAAAGCAGCTATGAGTGCAGACATGACTTTGAAGGGTTTGGAGGACTTTTGAATCATTTGATTGTTCTTCAGCTTCCAGAAAATGATGAAATAACACAAGGTGATAATTACAAACGGAACCGCGAAGCCGCAGACGAAACGGCTCAGAACCACAGTCTCGTGCAGGGAGGCCAAGTTGTACTTGCTGTAGTTGTTGAAGCACTCTGTCTTCTCCCACAATTTTCTGGTGTCGCGGAAGATTACTGACGGAAAACTGAGGATGGCGGAGACAGCCCAGGCAAGGGTGACCACAACCGACGCCTTCTTGACCGTTCGGTGGTTCTGCGCCCAGACTGGCATGACGACAGAGACGCAGCGGTCGACGCTGATGATGACCAGGAGGAAGATGCTGCTGAACATGTTGAGGAACATGATGAAGGAGGTGAACTTGCACATGAAGATGCCAAAGATCCACTCTCTGGTGGCCATGTGGGCAACAACGATGGGGAGAAAGGCGCAGAAGGTAAAATCCGAAACGGCCAAGCTGAGGTACCACACGGTGTTCACCGTCTTCTTCATCTTCAGCCCAGCGATCCAGATCACGACTCCGTTTCCAACAACCCCCAGCAGGAAGATGATGATGTTGAGCACCAGTATTGTCACTTCGACCCCCTGCCATGCTAAAAAATTATCTTCTTTATGATCAGTTATGTATTTGTGTGAAATATTGCCATCAGGATCATAGTTATTGTAGTAGTCTTCAGATTCATTTGTCATATTTAGTTGTTTCTTTCTGTCAGAAAAAATATAAAGGCACATTATTGCCGTATTACTGCCAGTAACATCTGAGCTCTTATGAAAGCATCTGATCAACTAAGAACAGATCCGTTAGGTAATTCTAAAGTATCACGGCAAAAAAGCGAGTAGACAGCCATTAACAGCAGAAACCAGAAACAACTTCAACATGGAAACACCTAGATTAGGTTCCCGAGTAGCTTTTAACTCTGAAATAACAAATGATTTCATGTGAAAAGAAGTCTTGTCTCCGTTTACTGTGGTAAATTTTGAGAAAGACTTACAAGGACCGCGATCACAAAAATCACTTTGACACGCGTGAGAATAGGGCGGCTCAGCGGCTCAGCGGCTGTGAGAAATGCCTGGGCTCTTTGGGTTTCAAATTTAGTCTGTGTGGAGGTCACATGATCTACTTGCCTGGGTTGGCGTACTCCCACAGTCCAAAGACATGGGTTACTCTCCCACTGTTCTACTCTCCCACTCTCCCATTCTCCCATTCTTGTACTTTCCTACTGTTCTACTCTCCCACCCTCCCACTCTCCCATTCTTGTACTTTCCTACTCTCCCACTCTTCTATTCTCCTACTCTCCCACTCTCCCATTCTTGTATTTTCCCACTCTCCCACCCTTCTACTCTCCCACTCTCCCACTTTTCTACTCTTCTACTCTCCCACTCTTCTACTCTCCCACTCTCCCACTATCCTACACTCCTATTTTCCCACTTGTCTACTCTCCTACTCTCCCACTCTTCTACTCTCCCTCTCTCCCATTCTTGTACTTTCCTACTGTTCTACTCCCCCACTCTTCTACTCTCCCTCTCTCCCATTCTTGTACTTTCCTACTGTTCTACTCTCCCACTTTTCTACTCTTCTACTCCCCCACTCTTCTACTCTCCTACTCTTCTATTTTCCCACTCTTCTACTGTCCCACTCTCCCATTCTTGTACTTTCCTACTGTTCTACTCTCCCACTTTTCTACTCTTCTACTCCCCCACTCTTCTACTCTCCTACTGTCCCATTCTTCTTTTCTACTGTTCTACTCTCCCACTCTTCTATTCTCCTACTCTCCCACTTTCCCACATTTCTACTCTCCCATCCCAGTGCCCAGCCACCCTGACAGCCTGAGCAGGGCAGTGAATGAATGCTAGAAGCGGTTTCTGTCAGCACGGCCTGATCAATGGTCTACAAGCTGCTCTGCAGTACGACACTGGAGGTCCTGGGTGCTCCGGCCTTCAATGCTGCTGGGATTATGATGTGAGGCCTTAAATCTTCCAGTACAATTAGACAAAAACTACAGTAAACAGGAGCCAGTGTGCAGGACGGGAAGAGTGCACCACTCCACAGCTTTGGTGGTTCCTCAATGTTCATCTGAATAGGCACACAGTACAGAATAACAGTGCAACTCCCTTCATTTTTCTCCATACTTCTGTGAGATTTAGAAGAACATCCACCAACAAACTGTCAGACTAAGCAGGTTCTGGGTAGATTCGGAAAGGCTTTTTATTGTTTATCACGTCGTGTCTAACAGAACAGGGCTCAACGCCTACAAAACACAGACGTGAATATGCAATACATGCAGTTTGTCCACTTCTTTTTTGCAGCGCTCACACATTTTAGTAAGTATGAAGTAGAAGGCAGAGCCAGATCAGCATCTCGATTTCACAAACACACAGATAAACATTATGCAGTAAAATTTTAGCACTGCAGGCACAATCAGGCAATTTTGAACTTGTAACAAAACAACGGTTTGAGAGGCAGAATCAGAAGCACATTCACTTTTCAAAAGGAAAAGCGCCCTGAAAATGGCCGAAGGTCCCTCAAAAATCGCAAAAATGAACGTATGATCATTTCCGCAACTCAGAAGCAGAAATCGCTTTCACCATGTGGTGTGAGTGGAGTAGAACTTACCAAAACAGTGCGTTAATGCTTGGAAAGCTCAGTCCCGATTGGCATTGGTGGCAGGAGTGTAATGTGAAGAAGGAGCCAGCGCTCTGCACGTCTCTCACACACCACACTGACGTTTCCGCTTTCTACATCAGCTGTATCGCAGATATGCTGATGAAATTGCCTTAAGGAAGAGTTTGTACCGCTATGCAGCATCCAAGCGACAACTGCAAGCTGCTGCTAGACATAACAAAACCTTTATTAAATGTTATAATGACCTGCTTGAGCGCAGCTGCTGAACAATGACGCTTTTGGACGTGTCTGAGGAGTAGAGCTGGACGCTGTGGGACACTAGCGGGGGGTTAACCCCAGAAATTAATGGTGGAAGCAACTGAACTATTTGGGGGGTACTTCTCTGACGCATCTTTAGGGATGTTTTTTTTCACCTGACATGAATGCGCCCACACCTTCACCTCATGCAGAAACCCGGTGTTTCCAGGTACACGTCAAACTGAGAAGTTCGGGATGGCAGGACAGTGGGGGGAGGGGGGATGATGTGAAACAATACTGCAATAAATAAAGGAGGTGAAAGAAAAGGGTTGAAGATCTTTTTGCACACAGTGAGACTTGAGAAAGCAGAAGACTTTCCCTGTCCGTCAGGTCCAGCGTTGGTGGAGAGCGAAGCCACCTGCCAGTCCCCATCCTTCCTGGCCGTTTGCTTAGCAGACAACGTGGTCTCTGCTGACCTGCAACAAACTTCTCTCATTTCCACTCAGGTTTTCAACAGTGACAAGTTGAGGCTTCGAATAACACAAAAGTGACACGTGATACACGCAAAACGCAGTCCAGTGTATCTATAGAAAATTCTGACTCCATCACTCTCTGAACAAATGATCTGTCATTTTTGTCCTCCTTTTTTGACATTTAGCGTATTCGTTTCATATCTTCAGCTGGAGAGAAGTGAGGTGTGGCTGAAACACAACCAAGCGCACTGGGGCTCACAGGTGCCCCCTGGCGAGCGAATGCCACCCCACCGTGGTGCACGACCGCCCTCTGCAGGAGGTCTCATATGTGAGTGGAAGCTCTGGCATCCAGCGAGCTGGACCTGGAGAAGTAGCGGCTGGTTGTGCGTCCCTCCTCGCCCATCGCATTCTCTATCTTCGACAGCACAGTGGACGTGAATTTCCGCTTGAAGTCGTTGCCCATGAAGACGTACAAGATCGGATTCATGAAACTGTTAGCAAACGCGAGGATGCTGCCCCACCTCAACCCCCCTGATAGAGTCTGGGCGCTGTAGTGTGAGACCTTCAGCTCCAGCAGGATGAAGATGTGGTAGGGCAACCAGCAGAGGAAAAACGTGAGCACCAGCACGGACATGACTTTGAAGGGTTTGGAGGACTTTTGAATCATTTGATTGTTCTTCAGCTTCCAGATGATGATGGAATAACACAAGATGATAATTACAAACGGAACTGCAAAGCCGCAGACGAAACGGCTCAGAACCACAGTCTCGTGCAGGGAGGCCAAGTTGTACTTGCTGTAGTTGTTGAAGCACTCTGTCTTCTCCCACAATTTTCTGGTGTCGCGGAAGATTACTGACGGAAAACTGAGGATGGCGGAGACAGCCCAGGCAAGGGTGACCACAACCGACGCCTTCTTGACCGTTCGGTGGTTCTGCGCCCAGACTGGCATGACGACAGAGACGCAGCGGTCGACGCTGATGACGACCAGGAGGAAGATGCTGCTGAACATGTTGAGGAACATGATGAAGGAGGTGAACTTGCACATGAAGACGCCAAAGATCCACTCTCTGGTGGCCATGTACACAGCGGTAATGGGGAGAGAAACACAGAAGGTAAAGTCCGAAATGGCCAAGCTGAGGTACCATACGATGTTCACGGTCTTCTTCATCTTCAACCCAGCAATCCAGATTACGATTCCGTTTCCAACAACCCCCAGCAGGCAGATGACGGCCACCAGCACAACTGCACATGTGCAGGACGCCTCCGCGAAACACGACTTGTGGTGGTTCAGCACAACAGGCTGATGGGTGACATATTCATACGTGTAATTTTCATATTTGCCGTAATCATAGTCGTCCATTTTCCTCACAGACCTTCTGACCCCTGTCAGAGCTGAAGGACACAAATTCATATTAAACACAGTGAGCCGAAGAGCTGGAACAGCTCCGGTGAAACTGAGACTCACGGGGGACAACAGTAGACAGCAAACTGCTCAGTCAAAAAACAGAACTAGGTGTGAGGCACAGAAGGTCACAGCTAGAAATCTTAAAAGTGCCAACAGTGATTTTGAGATCCCAGCAACTGCTGAACAGATTGTGTCACATGACGACGGGGTTTTTAAACCTTAAATTGCCTCTGATATTGTGTCCAAGTCAGCAGTGGAGGCTGAGGACTGAGAGACAGAAGTGAGTCTTACCTCAGTGTTCTGGGAAAGCAAATTAGGGCTCCAGCTGCTGCCTCCCGCTCCCGTTGTCGACGTTTCATCAATGAGCCGCGTCCTTCTTCTGCTCTTCTGTTGTAAGTGGCACTTCAGACATTGGTTAGTGAAGAGTTAAACTCCGCCCCCCCACTGTCACTCCATCCTGCGGTCTCCTTTCCCCCCAGTGTCACTCCCCCGCTGTCACTCTGTCCACCGCTCTCCTTCCCCCCCAGCGCCCCCTGCTGTCACAGCTCCTCCAGCCACTTCCAGTTTCACAGTGACTTTCGCTGCTGTCTTTGTTGCTTAAGACTCAGGGTGGACGAAATAAAGGAAACACTATGACTCAAAATGAAAAAGTTTTAACTGTGAAAAAAGTCAGAGGTACAAACAGCTGCTGAAGGTGAGTCACTGGTCACCGTCGCAGGTTAGTTGCCAGTTAGCAGTTTGTGTGTGTGTGTGTGTGTGTGTGTGTGTGTGTGTGTGTGTGTGTCTGTCCGCTGCAGCTGACCGACTCCCAGCCAGGAGGCTCCTCTGGCTCCTCTGGCTCCAGTCTCAGACAGGAAAGTCCACCGCTTCTCAACAATGTCAAACACCACAAAAGATCAAACTCTTCTCCCATCACAGTACAAATAAATTTCCTCCCACACGTTTGTTCAGCCGGAAACCTGGATGTTGCACCTTCTTCTTGGCTGCATCTGAGGGGACGTTGTTATTTTCAGCAAAGTTCTCACGCGTTCTGCTGTTCGTGGATGCAGAGACTTTTGAGCTGTAAAAAGTCAAAGCCACAAATACAAAGTATAAAAGTATAAAAGTATCTTAAACCAGGAGATGTAGTATCTATACACACTTTATGTTGGTTGAGTAGATGTTCACAGAATCCTTTTCAGCTTTTTCAAAACCCGCAAATTCAGTCGTATTTCACACGACAGGGAGACCAACAAATCTCGGCCGCCGTCTAGAGGCCGCTCAGTCGACGCCACCACATTGGCTGCCCCCACAATGCTGCAACACATCTTGTCTGGACCTCTTACTTCTGATCATGTTTGCACAGGATTTAAGAAGGTGGGAAAAAGCAAAGAGGAAAACGCGATACATGGAAACGAGGAAAGTCAACACGTCTCTTTGGCGGCTCGCTAGCGTAGACGTGAGACGCATCAGGCCTGCACATCAAACGCCGTTCTGCTCTCAGGCGTCTCGTCCACCGCGGCTCTCATCTCCGCCAGCCCTCTTTCCTCTGCCGCGCCTTTGCTCATCCAACGCAGGTCCGCGCTCCTGCCCATGAGGAAGTAGATCACCGGTTTGATGCAGCTGTTGAGGGCTGCCAGCATGGTGGCTACAAATAACCCCTTCTGAAGCCACTCGATGGACATGAGCGATTTGTCCTGGCGGAACACTGACATTATCTGATATGGCACCCAGAACAAGAAATAGGCAAAGGTCACAGCCTTCGTGATCTGCATGTACTTTATCTGCTCCTTCTTGTTCCTCTTCAGAATCCCCAGGATGCAGAAGATGCCTGTGAAGACTAGGGGGAGAAGCAACCCAAAAATCAAACACATGTACACAATGGCTTTTTTCCTCTTCATGCCCTGGGCGGTTATTGTGTATGAGGGTTCGTCGTAGTTGTAATTGTCCACGCAGATCTCCCCGCTCGCCGTGAACTCCACCACCCTGATGATCAAGCTGGGAACAGACAGGACAGCAGCCAGAAACCAGGAGAGCAGCACCATGTTGCCGCATTTGCACCGCAAGCAGCTGGCACGCGGGCAGAGTTTGGCAAGGACGTGGTCCGTGTTCATGAAGGTGACAACGAGAGCGGTGGAGTACATGGTCAGGAAGACCACGTAGGAACACATCTTACAGAGGATGACGCCAAACCCCCAGTTGAAGTCATTCCATGCAGCGATGATGTGAAATGGGAGGAAGGCGCAGAAAACAAAATCAGTGATGGCCAGACCCAGAAACCACACAGCTCCTCTCCTTCTGCAGAAGATGGTGATGATCACCAGGCAGTTGAGAGGCATGCCAACGAGAAAGACTACAGAGAACATCCCTACGTACATGTACTTCATCAAATTCTTCGCTTCTGCTTTGGCCACATACTGGAGATGGGTATCTGAACCGTCATAGTTGTCATAGTCAAAGGTGGTGGTGTTGGTGTCCGTCATGGTTTCCTTTTCCTGAAAAGACGAGAAGGTAACCTGACACAGACGTTCAATTTGAGGGCCTTAACAAACTCATTCCTTCATCTCTATGATGTGAAAGGGAGAAGATGAGATCCAAGCTGTTACTGAGAGATGTGAAATGACCTACCGCAGACATCAGGTCTCACAGGGTCACAGAGAGGAGCCACTGCACTTCAAACGTGAGTTTATGTGCAGAACCCCCAGAACTGGGTGGCTTAGCTGGTGGCCCTTCATAGATGCCCAACACAGCCTCCTCCTGAAGACCCCAGCATGTCCCTGGAGGGGAGGAGACCCCCACACTGCCTACAGCATGTGCATATTTACACCTTTTTATTTACACCTTCAGGTGAGACCTCCTGCAGGTGCTTTGGTCCCTTCTAAATACTTATTTGTCTATTTACTCTTATATTTGTTATAGGTGTTTGATATATTTCATTTTTAATGTTATTATAATTGTCTGACACATGTTCATATTCATATATTAATGTATTTTTCATGAGATGATTGTCGTGCTGTTTTGCTTGTATTAAACTAAATTAATGTGAACTGTTGTCAGGCGGACTGACAGGTGGGGGGGGTGGAGATTACAGCTCTTCACCTGGACACACCTGTCTGTTCTGATTCGGTGAAAAAACATTTCTGCTCAATTCCACGTTTCCACATCACACATAAACTACTGACGTGAATCATTCCGTCAGGCGTGGAAACGGGGGTCCCGCCGGGGCAGCAGGTGACAGTGCGGGACACCTGGACCCCCGCTGAGAAGACAGCCTTTAACCACGAGGAAGGAATCCTTTTTTCCGCATGTTCGTGTTCTTACTGCCGCACACGGCGAACATTTTATTCTGCTTTTTAAAATTCTCCCCGGGCGACCCGCGTTCTGCTGATTCGAAGGGTCGCGCGTGTCATGTTACAGCGGAGACGCCGCGCCCGCAGTGACCGCTAGGGGGCGCCCGCACCGCAAGCCGCGCTTCTTAGCCCGAATCGGTGTTTCGCAGAAGCCGAAAACATCTCCGCAACCAACATTTTCTCGACGAATGAACATCTGACAGCAGCGGAGAAACAACCCGCTCAGTCCACGAGCCGCTAAAGCGTTTGAGTTTGCGTGGGAAAAGGCCGTTAAAAAGAAATGTTTAAGTATCATTTGCACCATGGGGTCCAGATGTGAGCACACGATGGCAAAAGGGCAGCTTGTTTAGGGGGCACAAAAGTCAGTTATTTACCCACATGGGTATCATGGAAAACAAAACAACTGCGGAGCAGGAATGGGTGGCAATGGAGGAGCTTCTGCAGGGCTGAGATTCAGGCGTTTCATGTGTGTTGGAGGGGATCCAACAACTGGAGCAAATCAGATCTAAGAAAAAAAAAAGAAAAAAGAAAAAACCAGAGCTAAAAGAAAGAAAAAAATCAGAGCTAAAAGAAAAAGAAAGAAAAAATCGGAGCTAAGAAAAAAGTGTGTGTGGAAAAAAGGTCTCCGAAAGTCGTGAAGGTGACAGTTGCGNGGGGGGGGGGGGGGGGGGGTCGCAGGTCGTGTCGCTCACCTGGGGGTCCAGCGCAGGACAGCAGGGAGACGCTGCCTTCGTCTTGCGATGCTCGGAAAAGACAGAAAAAGACGAGGAGACTGAAAACCGAAAGGGGGGCGGTTTTGGGGGGGCGGGGCGGGGCGGGGCGGGGCGGGGCTCTGCGCTCCCACTTATGGATAAATCCTGGAAGCCGCTCCTCCTTCCGTGTAGAAGCTCCAGCGCCGCTTGGTTTCGCTCACAGGAAGGTGAAGGCATGAGAAGCCTGTTATATAAAATATATAAAAAATATTCACCTCTGGTCACTTTGAAATGTTTCCTGATGCCTCTTCTGGCACAACAGCGATAAACGCCGTGTGTTTAGCATATAAACCCTGAAAGTGAGAACAAATTTCCTTCAACTGCACCGCATTACATGCAGAAATTCACACGACCCCCCCTCACTGCCCCCAGCAGCCAGGAGACACATTATTGTCCATGTAGTGAATTTATCTCACGGGTAACCAATTTAAAGCCAGTCAAATAAATAAAAGACATATTTGTGTACCTTACAAGACTGAAGGTGATGTGTTTTGTTTTAAACCTGGGCTCTGTGTGTGTGTGTGTGTGTGTGTGTATGTGTGTGTGTGTGTGTATGTGTGTGTGTGCGTGCATGAAATTCCTTTGGTCGCTTCCACCCCTTCGTGACCTCCCGGAGCTCAGCAGCCAGGTCTGTCTGTCTTGTCGTCTCCAAATTCTCTCAAACTTGTGTCAGTCATCTGGAAAACCTGCTCAGGCCCCTCTTCTCAGCTTCAGTCCTTCCCGCTAACAGCTTTCGGTGCTCAGTCCTGCCTTCTCATTATATGGCCAACATATTTGAGGTGCAGCTTCATTAAAAGCCCATCCAGTCTGGTTTTAATTTTTTCACTCAGAACTTTGCAGTCTGAGAGACTCGACAGCCTCCAGCCGTCCTTCCAGCAAGTAGCTGTTTTCATTTCAGATACAATTTGGAAATAACAGGACAGAACCGAATGGCAACTTTGTTTTTCCAGAAGCGCAAAGGCAGGTTCAGGCCGTGTTCAAACGGGCTGCAGCTCAAGGAGCGGGAACGATGCCTCTGGAATGTGATTCTGCGTGTCCTGTTGGCTCCAACATGCCACAACTCACAGACGACAACTTCTGTAGAACATCTTCTTTAACTTATGCGGTAGTGTGTTGTCTGCCTCTTCCTGCCGCACGTCAGGCTCCTGCGCAGCTCCGCTCTCGAGAGCTCGGTTCCACGCCGCTGTCTGCAGTCGTCTCGCGTCTGTCGCGCTCCAGGTGGCGTGGGGGGTCAAGGTTGTTGGTTTCTCACAAAAGTCACAGCTGTGTCCTAGCTGGGAGACCCTCTCTGATGTTTTGCACATGTCTCTCTGATGAGGGTTTTAAAAAGGTTTATTTAAGAATTTATCTGATGGGAGTCATCACTTCCTCAGCTTTGCGGCCCTGTCCCTCCGGCTGCTGTCCCTGAGGGTCAAACCCGAGCACGCGAGGGCCTTCGGGCCCTGATCGGCTCCACCTCTGGCCTCTCGACCGTCCCGGCTGAGGCTCAGAAGCCTCTCGGCTATCAGTCTCAGCTCTGATTTTTTTTTTGTTTTGTTTGTTTTTTTTTTCTGGATCAGACCAGACCTGCATTGACACGAAGTGTCCAGCATCACCAACTGTCCAACAGTTATAATCTCTCCATTCATCATCGCCGATGTTATTGTTTTTAAAACTACTAATAAAACCATTACAATAAATAATTAAAACCGTCACGTAAAAAGGAGAACTAGTTTATAAAACCCTACTTAAAACCAACAAATATTCACAGTACATGACAGTAAAGATGTAAGACAGTTTAAAACAAACCCCAAAGACTAAAGGAAACTGACCAGCAGCTGCACCTCAGAAGATGGTCGGTCTCCTGGTCTGTTCCAGGGTGCTGCCCAACTCAGCCTGCCTTTGT
>UFQX01000878.1:192396-203114 GCA_900497675.1 Arapaima gigas | reverse complement strand
AAAGGGTGGTCCCACCAAATATTGATCTGATGGAGGTTTTTTTTGTCTACTGCACTTTTTAGGTTTATTGATTAATAAGTATTCATGGCATTATTTCTGGAACCATTCTCACTGTATAGCATTTTTCCCCACAGGTGCCTAAGACTTTTGCACAGTACTGTACATCTTGTATTATCACTTTCTAATTGTGAGAGGAGGTTTGAGCATTGGTCTGATGGCCTCTTCCTTAGCCATACTTTCCTGATTTGGCTCATGTAGCTTCTCCTCTTTGGGTGTACTGTTACAGTAGCATTCAGATTGTCCATCATTGATTGGTTCCAGTAGCTTACATTGAACTCTGCTGGTTAATCTGGGCCCTGATATCAAACACTAGTCTCCAACATGCTAGGCAGTGGTGTTACCCACTATACTATCCAACTAGTGTGTTAATGTGTATATCTACACAAGGTTTTATTTAAAAAAGTACAAAGATTTTTACTCCCATGTAAGAATGGAAAAAGTTCTTGGTATTTTTTTAATCACCCCTTGTTTGTGTTTGTATACATACGTACTGTATTTCTCAAGGTTTTATCCGTTTACTCTGTAATTGGAGAGAGTTTAACATGGAAGGAAAGCACAAAAACACAGTATTGCCGTTTCCAGTCGGCCTGGCTGGCAGCTGACACCCCTAGGGATGCTTTTACCTCCTCTCCTAATGGGCACCTCTCCCTGTATCTCCGCCTCTCTTCTCTTCCTCAAAAATCCGGTCACTCGTTCTCTGCCTCCAAATCATCTGACCGCCCCATCCACTCCCTCATCTCCCCGCCAATTCTTATCATACATGCATACAACCACGTAGCTAATAGTGAACAGGTACTGTATAGGCACATTAATAAAACACTCGGTAACCCATATGCTGTTGGGTGTTTTGGTTTTGCAGATATTCATGTGATTTTATCTTATATGCTTTGCTCAGGGTTGACCTGGTGAGAACATTTAGCATGCAAACTGTGTGTGTCAAGCACATCGAGTATCGCTGGAGGTTGCACCCAAGCAGAATTTAAATTTCAATGGCTTTGGCTACAACAAAACATCACTGCAGCCATCCTATCCTCTGCTAATGTTCAACACCACTTTAACGCTTTGGTGTAGTCATATCGCTGCAGCTGTGTCTGTATCAGCGGGCTGCAGAGTTGGCTTGGCTCAAACTGAAACAAACTGTTAAATGACTCTCAGCTAGCAAAACTAAACCGACTATGTTTATTTACAGATTGTCACTTACATGAGCATTGCACTACAGGAAGCAAATATGGATTAAGCCAAACAAAGGACTTTTAAATAAACACAGAGCATCTGGCCATGGGAAGCATGACAGAGCAGATGATTTGCAAATTAATGTTTCATAAAATGTCCTAAACACAACAATTCATAAATCAGGGTGAATGCAAGCTATGCGCATAACAATGAAATTTGGCACCACAACTACTCTGAGTGTAATAATAATAAAAATTTTGCAACAGCATTCAACATTAGTCTGAATTTATAGGCCAACATATTTCACCAAAACGACCGGCAAGCCCCTTCAAGGGTGCAGAGCAGCCCCTATCGGAACGTTCCCGATTCACCATTTCGTGCTGTGTCTCACTGACAGTTGCAGAAGACAGTTTTGGCTTTAAGACTCGCCCCGGGTAACATCTGAAGTGTTGAATAAGCTTATAAATGGAAGTAAAATTATACTACAATTGCAAGGTGTCATTTTGCCTGATGTGAAAATAACTGATGAACTAGACCAGAGTACATGATACTAAGTTCCCAAGAAACTTAACTGTTACAGGAAGCTGTTACTGTTATGACATTTTTGTAGCATAAGTAGAATAGAAAAACACAAACAACCACATCAAGCCCTGTCTGGTGGCAGGACTAACTTCCAATCAAATGTACATTATCGACACTAATTGGTCTGAAACACAACCGCAAATTATGCTTTTACCTTTATCTTGAAGCGTGCTGCTGAAAACTACATTGGTTTTATTAAGATAAAAGTGTAATTTCTGCAACTTGGTGTGTTTTTGGAAAAACAAATGGGCATACTGGCAGGAATCCATTTGAAATTCAAAAATCATTCAAGTGTTACTGTTTTAGCTACAAATGGCTTATTACTAAATATGAAAAGCTGTAAGAAATGGTAAATACTGCCGAGAGAAACAAAAATATTAAAGAAACAGAGTGGTGCTTTCCAAAATAAGCCTTTCTCTCTTTTGAGACTGAATTGCAAAGGTACCCATGAAGGGTCAGCCTATGTAGCATTGGTCTTCAGTACAAGTAACCCCAGCGTTCCTGCAGGAGAAAAGAAAGCGTTCAAGATTAGAAAGGTCTCTTCTTGAATGAGGAATCACTTGAAGAAAACTCTGGCTACCCAGAACTTTGACTAATGACACAGGGCAAAATTTTTAGTGCATTGTCCATGTTCTCCAGTTTATGGAATATGCTGCACTTTTCTCTTCTAAAAGAATATATGGACTTGATACAGCAGGGTGACATTTAGAACCTCCTGGTGCTTCTTGTCATGTCGATCAATGGAGCTTATGCCAAGCCGAATCTGTGCAATAGGATGGGCAAGCTGTAAATGCACTTCTTTTTCGTTGTGCCACTGTTGTCAGCTACCAAGATATCTCGATGCCTTATCTTTGAAAGGTTTGCATGAATTACGGAAATAGCTAGTTTTTTTTTAAGTTCTGTTTTACTGTAATATGCGGAAGAATCTTCTGAGGTCATTAGCTAATTTGGTGGTTGACTTTAAAATATGTTACTGACTCCACAAGCAAGTACCTTCATTTAAATATCTTCTGAAAGACAAAGTTTTTGAATGTGGTACAAGTATAATGTGTAACAAGAACTAGCAAAACAAGGGCCTTCAGAAAGATTTCAGAAGAAACCTGGGTAGGGCCTGTGTCACTGAGTAGGTGAGCGGTGGTTACAGCTTCATCCTTTGGACTCAGAAGTCACAGGTTTAAACCCCCACTGCCTGCTGTGTGAGCCACTTACTTGAAATACTCTGACAATTTTTAGCAGTATTATAACTTACCTATACCAGTAAACCATTACAAATAATGAATAATGAAATGAACAAATACAAACATTTATAAGGTACCTCAAAATAAAAAGAAATGATTTCAGTTAAGGTAGTCAAAGGAACGACCTTGAAATACCGTGCACTGATCGTGTGCAACATTTGTGTAACAAACAGATTTTACTATGGCGATTTCTGAAATTCATCACCATGCGAGATCAGTACCCTTTGTTAAAGACTGGTAAATAGAATAAATCTGATAAATGATAAATCTAATAATGATCCATCTAACTAAACTGTACCTATAGTTAAGGAAACACTTTACAACTAGGGAATGAGTATATAATCATTTACACAATTAAACAGATGCAAGTAAAAATTTCAGGAGGGAAACAACTTTTACAGCTCTGGACAAAGTAATAAATACTTATGGTAAATGCCTTACTGTATATATTTCTCTTTTCAGAGGCAGCACAGAGGCACAGAGAGTGGCGCTGCTGTAACAAAGGACCTGGGCCGTTCGGTCGCGAGTTTGAATCGAGCTCAGCCTTCATGGAGTTTGCGTGTTGTGCCCATGTCTGTGTGATTTTCAACTCACAGTCCAAAAAAATGTGTCTTTTGCCCTAGTTGGTCTCTCCAATTCGCCTATAGTGATTGCGGTTGGCCAACCTAGGATGGCGTAACATCTCATCCGGGGGAAATTCATAGCCTAAAATGCAGTGATTTCGAGATCCATGCTGTCATGACCCTGCTCAGAAGTAAGAGGTTGACAAAAATGGATGGATTATTGCTTTTCAGTGCAGCACGAAATAAACGCGTGATATATTGTTTTGCAGAAAACTATATATGAAGAGATGTACAACAAAAGAACAGTGTGAAAAATTTTATAGAAAAACTATTACTACTGAAATGTCAAAACAGCCATGTTGAAAAGGTGCCCATTCAGTGAAAACACAGTCATATATATATTTTATAATTATAATGACAAAAAAGTCTTGAAGGCTTGAAAAATCAATGTTACCCTTGGTGTCTTCTTAAATTAGCCTGTTTTCATTGCTTTATTCTCAATGTTTTTGTGCATTACTGCTCCAGTTTCTCCTTACAGAGAACCCCTGAGCCTTTCCAAACCATGTCCTGTTGGGGCTGCAAGGCTTGCAGGCTCCTGAAGATCATTTTGGGTTGAAATATCCCAGAAAGCTCAAAAAAATGTCATCAATAATCTTTTTTTCTTTTTTAACATTTTCCCCTAGGCCATGGATCTAGTTTGACTTCTCTTCTCATTTCTGAATTCCTGTTCGCTTGTGCCACGGTTTCAGCAGCACCTTGGATCCCTGCCAGGGACAGTCTGAATTTGAGCATGGGAAAAGCGATTTGACAACGTGCTTCGGCTGAGGTTTCAACACATTCTTCCTCTGTCTGAAATCGAGGTAAGAGGTGTCAGAATCAAAGAAGCAGCTAGCCTCCTCAGACCGCCACAGCTTGCTGCGTCCATGGGGTGGCCTTGTCAAACGATGATGAATTCAGAGATCCTCTGAGCAAAGGTGGCTCATTACCATCAGAACTGACATGTGGAGGCAGGAGATAGGCAGAATGGACCTGTCCTTGCTGGAGCGTTCCCTACTGCACCAACATCCCAGTCTGTTTCATTTCTCAAGTCATCCTTTTCTAGTCCTGCTCTATTCAAGACTCATTCTCATGCACATCATACCCTAACCTCAACTGGCATATGTCAGTTTTGAAGACCAGCAGCTCTACAAGATTCTCCTGGATCTGTAAGCTTCTGATCCTGTCATGGAGGATCAGTACAACAGTGCTACACAGAAACTTAATTTTGGCCACTGGATACCCATGATCTTTTTTCAATCAGTACCCACAGCTCATGACCATAAGTGAGAGTGTTTACTGCTCAGTCTGTTCCCAAAGAGCTTTGTCTGAAAAAATCATCAGTTCAGTCACGACCACAGACCACTACAGTGTCCACAGAACTGCCATCGCTGCATCAATCCACTTTTTAAACTCCCACTTCCTTCCTCCCTTCTTGTGAACAAGACCCCAAGGTACTTGATCACCCTCTCCTGGAGAGCCATCCATAATTTTCTGAGAGATAACCATGAGCTTAGACTTAGATGTGTTGATTTTCAAACCTACTGCTTCACAGTCAGCAGTGAAACATTTCAGTGCTGGTCAAAGGTCATTGTCAGACAAGGCCAAAAGGCCAAACATCATCCACTAAAAGAAGAGATGCCATCTTTAGTCCTCCTAAACAAACACTCACGGATCCTTGGTTGCACCTTGATATCCTATCTATGAAGATCACAAACATGAGCGGAGACAAGACACAGCCTTACAGGAGTTGCCCACATGAATGGAACTAATTCAAGGTACAGACATGTACAACATGTACAGAGCTTAAACTGCGCTCGTACAGGGAACGGATAGCACACATCGGTGGTCCTAGAACCCATATTCCTGCAGTACTGCTCAAACCACATGCCAGAGAACACTGTCATACCTTTTCCAAGTTCACAAAACACATGTAGACTGGGTTAGCATATTCCCACAATGCCTCATACACCTGTGGTAAGGAAAACAGTTTGTCCTCTGTTCCATCACCAGGACAAAATCTGCATTGTTCCTCAAATCTGAGGCTAATCCANACAATGCCTCATACACCTGTGGTAAGGAAAACAGTTTGTCCTCTGTTCCATCACCAGGACAAAATCTGCATTGTTCCTCAAATCTGAGGCTAATCCATCACATGAAGTGTTCTTTTCAGTACCCTAGTATAGTTTTTTTTTTTTTTTTTTTTAAACCAGGGAGGCTCAGGAGTATGATTCTACAGTACTATAAATGGAACACACCCTCCAGTCCTCTTTCCAAAATACAGAGACAACCACCCTAGTCTGACAATATAAAAAAGTGCCTTACTTGCCTCCCACACCATACTGAAAAGTCACATGAGCCACAAAACCCACACCCTGTCCAGAATATTCAGCATCTCTGGTTGGATATCATTCACCCCTGCAGCTCTCCCACTGTGAAGGTCACACACCACCATGGCAACATCGGGAACAGTAATGCAGTCTAATCCAGATAGGCGGGCATGGTCCTTCCACTACTTTACAAGCTCCCCAGTAGTGGATTAGCAGAACTTGGGCTGGATCATGCCTTTCTCTCTTAGGATGACAGAGGGTCTGACAGGTTTTCTCCCTGGCCTCTCCAAACTCTTCCCATGCCTGAACTTTTACTTCAGGGACCTCTTTTGCTGCAGCCCTCTTCACTTGCCAGTACCCCTGAGTTGAATTGGGAGACCCACTGAGAGCATTGCTTGGAAGGTCTCCTTCAGCCTAACAGCTTCTCTTACTGGGGTTGCCATCATGAGAGGCACCAACTGCCACACAATGACCAAGGTCTTAAACGCAGCCCATTCAGATAAAATATCTCTTACATTACTTGGGACAAGTGAAAATTTTTCTCAAAGGTGGCAGTTAAATCAGTATGCACTGCGGTATCTGTCAGTTGTTCCCAGAAAAGCCTCACATGAATTTACAGAACATATATCCTCAAGTCAGATATGTCAGTCCTTAACATTTGCCCCAACATGTCGCGGTACCATGTACCCTTCATGAATCTCCATTTGTTTCAACATAGCATTTATTATGGATAATCCATGACTAGATCAGAAGTCCAATAACAATTCACCACTCAAGTTCAGCTGTGGCAGACTGTTCCTTCCAGTCATGCCCCTCCAGGTGTCTTCATTGTTCTCAACAGGAGCAACGATGTCCCCCAGCAAGACTACAGACTCAGCTGGTTGCACCATCTCAAGTCCGTCAGCCACCTTCTTCAGGAAGGCTCAGAGCTGCTGTTTGGTGCATATTTCCAGCTCTGCACCCCTTAGATACATTGAGGCAACCCTCTTGTCCATTGAGGAGAACTCCAGCTGCATGGCCCTCAGGCAGGAGCTTGTGAACATGCAGAACAACAAGATTCTGCACTAAAACACTGCAGTCACAAAACAAAGTGCTCTGCTGCCTTAGACACAAGACAGCAGTTATGTCATGTGGCCCATTATAACCATGACGAGAGAAGTCCTACAGCAATACCCTGCCAAGTGTTTCCAGTTTGGAACCACGACCACCCGCTGATCAAGCCCAAGGTGAAGGCTATTAACTATACTTCTATGTCAGCAGGAGAAGGGGAACAAAAAAAGTTCTCTTTTCCATTACAAAGGCTATACCCAGCACGCGCGCGCACGCACGTACACGCGCCGCTGCGTGAGCGGCAGACTGATTATTAATAATAAATTTAATATGCTAATATCAGGACCGTCACTGACTGCACGAGCACGTAATATTTATGTATGACTCTCTAGCAGTATGGATAATATTTTCGGTCAAATGTACATGATAAACCACCGGGTCCAGGAACGTCGGCGTCTTTAGAGCAGAAACATAAGCCTGATTTATTTATTTATTTAGGACCCGGCCGCGGGGGGGGGTAACTTCTTTGATCTTTGTTATCTTGCCTAGTAACAAGTTGGTTATATTTTCTCCGACGAAAAATAATTAGTGTTACTTGACTAATTCAAACATGTACACTTAGTATGAATACGTTGTGATTTGTAGATTTTATGAGCTTATTTCTCCCATTTAAAATTATCCGCGCGCAATGGTCTGTGAAGAAATGCGAGCGTCGCTCCCGCCCTTGAAGAGCGGCGCGCGCTCTGCGGCGCGGACACCTGATTCTCCCTCGCGCGAGTGGTAGCGTCCAATCCGCCTCGTTCCAGCGGCGCGCGGCGCTCGCCCGTGGATCGCGCGCGTCGCTCTCGCGTAGACCGTTTCCCAGCTCCGGCTGGATTTGAAAAAAAAGAGCGCAGCTGTTCACGTCGGAACGCCACACCTGAAGAGCCGAGTTGTCTGACTCAACTTTCCTTTAACATATTTAAACATTCACTTGCTCGTTCGTTTTCATTCATCTCTGTTCTGTATTTGTGCGCAAAACGCAGCGACGTTGAAAAAGTCAGCCAGTGTGTGTTTTAGCCAAGAGAATAACTAACAGGTAAACAGTAAAGAAGAAGAAGAAGAAGTCGTATTTCCACGAAAAGAAAAGTTGGCTCTGCAAAAGGATAACACAGAAAGAATAAAAAGAATCTTGTGATAAGGTAAGAGCGCTGTGTGTGTGTGTGTGTGTGTGTGTGTGTGTTACACGGTCGGCGTGTCAGGTGGAATAGCGCCACAGTGCTCACATTCCCGCGTACGCGCCGCCGCGTTCTCCTGTGCACGAGCACCGCTTCCTTTACCGGTCCTCCCAGCCTGTGTAAGATCGCCCATCAAACCCACGTTGAGAAATTTCCTGTCTGCGTGCTTTCCTATCCAACCTTGTTTATACAACTATATACATGTAATAGTAATTCAGAGTAATTGCGGGAAAGGTCCGCACGATAGATCCGTCTGCGGTAACCACGCGTGCCGCACTCCATTTCCTTAGCCGCGCATGTAGTAAGATTTACCGCGGTGTATTTGTCGCAACAGATTGCGGGCGTCTTGTGTCCCGCACACAAAGTTGGACGGTTAAGAGAGAGACGTTTTGTGCGGCATCAATGTTTTGGCGGTATGGTGTGGACGTCAGAACTTGGAGAGAAGGGGAGAGTCGTGGGCACCCGGGGGTGGGGTAAAGTGAGTAACCCCCCCCCACGCGCCACTGGCGGTGTGGGGCCATGTTCTCTGCCATGTCGTCTTTGCCCTGGGGTGAATGGCACTCTCCTATCACTGTATTACAACTGCACTTGCCAGCAGACTAGGCAACAGCAACGTTAATTCTATTTACATTTTCACCTTTATTCAGTTAACACCCCTGTCCAGAGAAACCATGTAAACGAACTTTAAAGCGTTTTACCCAGTTATACAAGACAGATGTTCCTGCTGTGTAAGTTCAGGGTAAGTAGCGTGATCAAAGCACCACAGCAGGAATGGGATTCAGACCAGCAGCCGTCACGTTGCGAGCCGACAACCCGAGCCACTGCACCCCCTGCTGCCTGGCGGTGATGATCCGTCAATGATCAGAGGTGTTCGTGCTGAGAGTACAGGAGGTGCGTACCCACTACCGCACAGTGGCTTTTAATGGCCCTCACTAGGGCTGCACAGTGTTGTGTTAAAGGGATTCCTGCACACAACAGCTGTCAGTGACTTTCAGACTAAATGTCCACACCCCCAAAGCCCAGGACTGAGTAGCTAGGAGAGGCTCTGCTTAAGATCCACATGCTATCAAGCAGTGACCCACACGTCTCGCACGAAAAGCCTCCAGACAGACACAACGTGGACCGTTTATTTTGTCATTAAATCTTTTGATACCTTAGGTGGGCGATATCAAATCTTGCAGCAGTGAAAAGCAGCCATTTTTTTGTATTGCACAGAGCATTTATCGTCCTCCCTAAGGATGTGAGGAGAAAAAAGAGCTTTCATAATATAGTGCTGTATATATTAATATTAAATATTTATTGAAATTTCACAGTTTTTACTGTAAGGAATTTCTAAATTTGGATAAAAGAACAAAAAAAGCTTATATTGCATTTTATCCATTAACCGAGTAGCTGCTGAAGCAGAGCAGCAGTGTGGTGAAGTAGCACGGATGTGTCTGAATGCAAGCTGACAGGTGGGGAGCGTGTACTTCAGAGTCTCAATCGGACACAGACCGTACCGTCAACATAGTTGACCAGAAGTTAATTATAGGTCAATTGGTAAAATTACCAGCAATAGCGATTGCTGATAAATGAGGCAGACACGACACAGTGTGTAAAACATTTGTATTTCTAACAATGCTCATGTCAGTAGATTTGTAAGCCTTCTAACAGAGCTGTAATAAAATAACATTCCAGGCAAAGCCTTCCAAAGGTTTTTCAGAAGTAGATATTGCTTCCCTTTCAACTAAGGGCATTAAGTCATGCATGGATAACAAAAATTAATTTATGTTTGGATTATTTTATCAGCGTTATTTCATCAGTCAGTCCTGCAAGGATTGACAACTAAATGTGAGGCAAGTGATGCTTTCATACATTGGCAGCTTGTAGTAACAAAATGAACAAAACAAAAATGAAATGTTTATCTAAAGAAAACAACCTGGCCTATCACTTCAGGTACTTGGAAGTTTGGAGGAAGAAAATGGCGACTGGGTCACGACAGTATTACACAATAACAACAATAATAAACCACGGAACTACCAAAAATTCTCTTTCAGGATGCAAGCCTCAAACAGAATTTCCATGTGAGGTGGCAGGTCTCTGCTGGTGCCTTTTGTGCCTAACATGCTCTAACCTCTTGTGGCTATCTTAACCAATAACAATAATATTAATGTAGCCGTGATTCAAGCAGAGTAGATTGCTCAGGTGTTGTAGGTAGGTTATAGGAAACAATTCTCTTCAATGTGGTAATGGTTGCTTCACATCTGGACCGTATTAATTTACAAACATAAGTTAAGATGTATGTGTGATAATTAGTCATAGAAGCAATATTCACTGATGTCGTGTTTTGTTGTGTGTTGTCACCGAACAGACTTTTATACAAAGATTTCTGCCAGTGCTGGTAGAAATTGGTTAAATGTGTTCTAGTTGTGTGCAAATATTCATAACGTTTATGATTTTTTTTTTTTTTTTTTTTTTTTTTTTTTTTTT
>UFQX01000878.1:170396-192337 GCA_900497675.1 Arapaima gigas | reverse complement strand
TTTTTTTTTTTTTTTTTTTTTTTTTTTTTTTTTTTTTTTGCCTGCTGTTGACCTAAAAGATTTTTTTTTTTCCTTTTTTTTATATAATAACAATTACATGTTTACAAAGCAAAAACACCAATTGACAGGGCAACAGAATGTCTGGCCCTTGCGTCTCCAGTCTGTCAACTGCAAGGTTTAGCAGATTAATGGATTAAGGGCTATGCTTTATACAATTTTACAAATGCATTCGAAGGCAACCCTGTGATTGCAGTGGTCTGTCATGTGGTACTTTCCTGCTGGCTTCTGGTGTCAGTTATGTTTATGTTACGTGTTAGACTTACTAATCCTAGTAATGTCTATATGTTTAAATACATTCTAATGTATATGAAAGGATTTGCCTCCAATGATATTTGTGCACTTGATTATGGTCAGAACTACTATCTTGTTAGTTCAATATTGTTCAATTATAGAATTTCAGAGGCATCTGACGGTCACCTTTAGACGTGAGTTACATTTTTAGCTAAATTTGAGGGGAAATTTGCAGAAGGCAAGGTGATAATTTCTACCTTAGAGATAATAATAATTGTTAGGTATTGCTTACAAGGCAGTTAGCTAGCTAAACAACTTCTCATTATAAAAGAAGTAGAACGCTGTAACCGGACTGAATTGACTTGGTACTGATATTTATTCATTTAGCAGACACTTTTCTTCAAAGCAACATACAGTGACTAACGTGCAGTTTTTTGTACATGATATCTGTATCTATCCAAGGTGACCTACAGTGCTAGAGACACTACATTAAACTCTATGCTTTTCATTCATCTATACAGCAGAACAGTATAACACATGGATGTACATACTGACGCACTAAAGGCAATTTTAGAGTCGTCACTTTATCTGAAACGAATGTTTTTGGACTGTGGGAGATAACTGATGCAAACCGGAGAACATACAAACTGCTCACAGATGGACGCAACATATTAAATATAAAACAAGCCTACATGAATTTTGCACTGTCCACGAATGAGGACATAATTTGTTGTGCATAAAAAGAAGAAAAACAAAACATTTCTCCAAACAGCCCATAGCCTAGAGATAAACGCACAACTTCCTTAATGGATAACTGTCACAGAGATTCTCCTAATTAATGGTTAATTATCAAATTGACCTCGGTTAATAAATCAAACACGAAAAGATTACCTAAGCTTTAAACACTATTAGTGGCAGTACTGTCACACCCTGCAGCAAAGTACAACCCTTAATTTGCTTCTGTGAATTAACTATAGCAGAGGTGGATGAAGCTGGTTCCTGGCGTTGCGGTCCTGCACGGTGTGGAGAATAAGTTTTAATTAGTGCCTCATTTCTACTTGAAACAAAAAGTGTGGTGGCTTGCTACCCAAATAATTACTTTACTTCAGCTCTTAATTGCTTTATTAGTGGAAAGTAGGGTACCCTGTGGCTCTCGTAGGCCAGTGTTGTTTAACCCTGTACTACCTGTTTATCAAATATGTAGGGCGTTTTCCATATGTACAAATCAATAAGTTAAGAGTTCAGTTAATTTGAAGTGTGCCGAGTGTAGGGTTAATGTCCTCAAGTAATTTTACTTAGTTAAGTTACAACAAGAAATAATAGTAGAAATGAAAAAAATCCAGGCTGTAATTACTATAGATATCTCTTGACTAAAGTATTGTAAATACCATCAGTCGTGATTAAATGTCACTTTGTTACAATTATGAAATTAAATGAGCCACGTACTAGAATAAAATGTTGTATTCCTTTCTAGAATTCATAAGAATTCTATCCACTCTGCAGTGTGTGGCACCATATCAGAAGGTCACATGCAGAAATGATCTAGTTTATCTCAACACCTTTGTAACAAACACATTTCAAGTGTGCAGTGCAATATTTTTATCTGCAGCTTGTCAAGTTTTTATGTTTTGAAAATAATTTGAAATGGTTTTGCATGAAGGAAAGGCTTTTAACATGAAACAGTTGTGTTCTTTGTGAATAAGAACCATTGATCTGGTGTATTGTTTATGCATAAGCATGCGGCGTCAAAATTACATTCAAGTAAGCGATAAGAAACAGTGAGCTGCAATGTGAATTGTTCAATGTTTTAATGAAAAATATAGCAGTGTTATAACCTTATTTGTTAAAAAAATATAATTACATACCTCCAAACGACTGCTGTATCTCTGATCCTTGCTTTGAGCACTGTATACGAATTTGCATGTGTTGACCTAATTAGGGATTATATATTCAAAAGCTTTTGGGCAAAAGCTACATGCATTTTTTTACATTAATACCTGCCAACATCAATGATGTGCATTATGACCTAAAAAAGTATATGCATTGCAAAAGCTGTGTATAAAATACGTCAGCAACCATCATTGCAATAGTACATGTTTATGTATTATTTGTTTTTTACTGTACAATGCAATATTTTCTCAATCCATTCATGCATTATCATTAACTGCTTCTTCTATGGAGGGTCATGGTGGTCTGGGGATAATCCTCGAAGCATGGGGTTTGAGGCAGGGTATAGCCTGAACAGAACTGGATGGCAGTTTGTCACAGGACAATTGCAAACTCATTTTGTCATTCTCACAGACACACACCAACACACAGTCATTCATTCACAAACACTAAGGGCAATATGGAGTTACTAATTCACCTGAAATGTAATTCTTTGGACTGTGGACTGCATGAATACGGCAGGAACGTGTGGGCTCCTGCTAAGACACAGACTGAGCCAGATTTGAACCCACAATCCAAGAGCTGTGAGTTATCAGGGCTACCTGCTTGATCACACTGCTGCCCTATTGCACTATTTTTTGTGAGCCTATAGTTAGGACCCTGGTGTATAAACTGAATTTAAAAATGTAAATTCACTGCTTGAATATGTTGTACGTTTATATGTCAGTATTCTCAGTAACTGATTCCCAGTGTTTGAGTACAAAATGACACTAAATTCTCATCTATGTGAAGCAAACGATTACTCCTTGTTATGCATGTAGATAATCGATTTGTTCCAGTTATGTTAATGGGTGAAGCTTCTAAAGATCATTTATGCAGAAAACAAATGTTTTAAATGGCGACAAGCTTCATTGGTCAAGGTCATGAACGTTGTTGGTTTCGCTATTCCTTTCAGGCAGTGGGCTTCTGAGCACACTCCATTTTGCCAAGGAGTTCCCAAGCTATTCTGCGGGAGCGGGTGGCAGATCTGATGATTAATTGAGTCAATGTTGGATGCTAGCATGATGTAATCCATCTCTGCTGAGACCACTTGAGCGTGTATGACTGCTGTGGGGGAAAAAAAAATAAATAAAAACAATGGTGTATAAATGCTACACAATCTTGTTTGGTTTAACTGCCTAAATACGTTCCTGTATGTACCACTAATTTCATAACATTACTCTTGAGTAGTAAATGCTGTTTATGCTCTATGCTACCATACACCTGTTACTGCTTTCTTTCCCACTTCAGCTGAGCGCCAATGACAAAACACGTACACTCAAAACACAACTGAAATCAGACAGGCAAAAACGGTCAATTACATTATTCGTGATAGTGGCCGTTGAAAAGCACACATTTGCGTCAAGTAGTTAAATTGAGGGGTGGAGGTAACTCCAAGGACAGTTCCCAAAATAATTAGCTATCCACCATGGTAGGTGTTTCATATGCACATATATTTTGAAATGGTGTGATCTTCTTCCAGAAATCAAGAGGGAGACATTTACCTAGAAATGTGATTAAGCAACATAAACAAGTTTTACAGTGGAGCATTCAGAGAGATTCCCGCAACCTCCGGAGTTGCAGTAAAACCACAGCATATAGCTCTCATTAATAGAATCTTTCCTCTCAGTAGGCAGCATGTAATTATATAAGAGCTTTTTTCAGCTGCTTTTTATGCTGTTTTTAGCATATTTGTTACATAAAAAGAATGGACCATTTTGGAAGTACTGGGCTGGTATGTTTTTCTGGGTAAAAGATGATAGATGGGTGTTTCCCCCGTAAGAATTTGTTGTAGTTCTTTGCGCCTTTTAAAACTTCATCACACACCAAAACGAAATGGAGGACAGAGGGATGGACATGAATGCAAAAAAAAAAAAAAATTCTTTCAGTAATGAATAAAATTGCAATGAAAAAGATGCATCTTAATGTATATCTGTGTATTAAATTTAACTCATTAATTTACACTTTACTTGAAAATCAAAACTTTTTTTACAGAAATTGGCAATTCACATTTCTGTTGTAGCTCCAGGCTCAACAACACTACCATGCTGTGACTTCAAAAATGTGTGTGAGCTGAAAATAGACTTTGCTCAGTATCCAGTGGTCCACGGCTGCTCCTGTTTATTTCAAAGGAATCCGCTCAGAGCCACATTGACAGATTCTGCTGTTGTGGATTTTGCATTATTGGCCCTGTGTATCATGCTGGTCGTTACACCAGCTGAACCTTTAAAATATTGATGCTTCATTGAGCTTATCATACTTGTTATACAATATATGCATTATATGCAGTGTATATTGTGTGTGTATATTATATGCACTCATAACCATGTGGCTGGGGCACATTTCACGAGGCATTTCCGCATAGCAGCAGGTGCTGTCCCATTATAATTTCCAACTAAGTTTCAGGGTGTTCTGTTTTGCCCATTGTGACCCAGGGCAGACAGACCTGTAGGACAGTTTTGTCACATGAATGCTGACCCACCAGGATGCGTGTTGAAAGTTCTTCAGCTCTCCAAGGGGAAGGACCAGGTGTGCTACTGCAGTGTGACGCCACTCTCCCTTCTTGATTGGCTCATCACATTATCAGCTTGCTGCTAATTTCGCACACGCTTGATTGTGGGGATGTCAGGTGTGTAATTAAGCACTGTTGGATGGGTTGTCTCCTCCTGTTTGCGCGCGCGTGTGTGTGTGTGCGCGCGCGCGCTTGTGCATGTGTGCGTGTTCCAATCAGAATGATTTTCTGTCACTCAGGGTTATGCTGCTTTCCACTGTCCTTTTAATAATACACAGTTGATACCGGGCAGTTTTTATGGTGGGATCAGTATGGCATGGGGGGGATTATTTAATTCACAGCAGCCAGTGCATAAGATGGGATTTGTGCAGTGCCTGATTAGTGCAGGGAATGGGGGTAAACTTGTAGGAGATAAAACTGGAGATACAGCCATAAGTGTTCATATTTGCATTTCCACAGATCACAGTGCTGTAAAATTGTTAACGATAACGCTCATTCAGCAGTTTCGCTGGATGGATTCCCAAGAATTCTTTTGCGAGTCTTTTTCAATAGTCAAGGCTGCTTTAGAATTAATTTCATCAGCTTGACTTTCTTTCATTGCCTGCAGTTAGTAATCAGTGGGCTGTCAAAGGGTAGTGAGTCATTTTGACTTTATTAAATGTATATTGTGATGAATAACTGACCTGCACAGTGGTTAAGAAGTTTTGTCTTAAATGAAGTAACACACAGAATTTGTTTCGGTATTGAAAGGGGAGTATTGTGTAGGAAATCATGTTATCAAATAAGTAGCCATGCACGGTAGACATTTTAATAAACTGAAAACATCCATGTAATGTTACCGGTTGAGCCTATGAGATGTGCAAGGGAAAAACCTGGATTCAGGTTTATGATATATAGTTTTTAATTAAAATATGCAATGCATGACATAGCATCTATTAAGTATAAATGCTACTGTATTGTCATCTTTGTACAAAGAAGGGTAAAGGACCACAAGGCATTAACCAATAATGCAGTTAGTAAAAAAAAACAGTGCAAAAAGTTCTACCACTTGCCAACCACAAAGCAGTAATCTTGGTCTGTTGGTGTGGTGAATGAAACTGTACTTCACTTCAGTTGCATATAACAGAGTGCTGTGACTGTCCCCTTCCTCTGCAAAGAACCAGCATTAGTAGTCATTTCATGCTGCATGGACCCTACAACTTTGAAGCTCACCACCTGTAACATTGTAGCCACCCTGCAATGGGGTGGGTTCTCCAACTCGCTCTTGAATTTGCGAATGGCACGTTAATGGTCTGTCCTCTTAACAGAATTTTTACCAGAAGGCCATTGCACCCTAGAACCTCTCCATTTGTTTACTCTTTTGCTAAGATGTCTGCAAGAGTCAGGTGGTTATTGCTGCAGTTTTTCCTTCCTTTTATAGATAGAAAAGTGGGGAACATTTCAGTGCATGTGGTTAATTTCCTTATTTTAGCTTTCAATCCAGTATAATGCAATATAAAATAAAAATAATTTTGTAGTTTGGGGTTACAAACTGTGGTTGCTCTTTAACTTGGAGTTGATGTAGAAATGTTTTCTTAGGTTTGTCACCAGAGTAAGTAACTCAAGTGCTCCTGGTACCCTCCTTTCAAGCGTTTTAGTGGGGCTGCTTTCCTGCTTTGAACTCTTCGCTACGCTACCACTGTCTGAATTGCCATTATCGATGTAATACCTTCTCCTCTTGTTTCCTTGCGTTGTCTCATTGATCTCATGCCGCAAGGTATGTTATATTGTCAAAAGGTTTTAATTTCCGATCTTCTAAATTTTCTTTGAGGAACATGTTCTTTATCACTTTTCTATCTGCCTGAAATATTAAAGGCTCATAAAAAAGGGTAGTGAAAATGAAAATAACTTGCCAAAAAGTCATACTGTATAGAATACGTACAATGCAACTGTGACTGAAACTGTAAGGTAATACAACATACTGGAAAATCATTTTCTTACAGCATGTACCTTATCTAGTTATTTATTAAACAATAATATTTCTTGGGCACAAAAGATACTACACTTGTGACTTGTGGTAAATATCTATCTTAATGCATTTCCTTGTTATTTTTGAAATAGTTTGTAGATCCTGAATAGTCAGTGACAGAGTACAGTTAAAATTAGTAGCTGGAACTTCTATTTCAAGACGAAGCTGGGTACATGGTTAGGCTAAAAAAACCTTATATGGGAAGCTCCAAACTTAAACTGAATTTTTAGTATTAAAAAATGTCCCATCAGAAGGACGTAAACAGGGAGGATGTATGGGGGATAGGTTTATTTATATACAAAATGCTAGAAAATCTAATGTTCTGTAGAAAAAAATGGGGTTTTCTTGTTTTTTCATCCAATTCTTACCAACAGACAGAGGGAACATAGAGAAAAGAGATTAATGAAAATAAGTAACAACAATACCCTACGTATCACTGTCCTGTTTACCTTGTTTCATGATAGTTATATGCTCATGCTGTAACTTTATATCGTGTATGGTAGACTTGGCAATCGCAGCATTTCATATCTTCTTTCTTTATTCATTTCACAAGCCTCATTCTCTTTGCATCTCTTGTGCTTGTGCCACAGGCTGTAGCCCAACCCTGTGGGGGCAAGGTGTTGTCTGTGGTTTTTTTCCTGTGCCCCTCCATAGTTTTGCCGATTCCTTGCACACAACCTGCAGCCTGACACACAGTCCTGCATGCATTTTCCTCTAGCATGGAACCAGGAGCTCGTTCTGGTACCTTTCTTTCGCCCGTTTTACATGTGCGTTGCATATTTTATTTCACTCTCAAAGTTTTGTCACAGTTGAATGTCATTTGTGTGTGTGTGTGTGTGTGTGCGCGCGCGCGCGCATACAGGCGCACGTCTGTCACCAATCTAATAAGGTATAATGTTAAAATGACCCGGTTTACTGCTGTTCTAGTTAATGTTCCACTGTCTAGGAATGCATCCTAAGCCTTAACCGGGGCCCTCCTCTACTCAGAGTGGGCAGCACAGCAGTGCAGGAGATTGTGCTAGTGCATCATTACTCCTGGCCTGTAGGGTTGGAATCCGGTTCAGATCTGGCTCAATCTCTGAGGGGTTTGCATGCTTTGTTTCTGGCCATACAAATTTCCTCCAAGTGTTTAAGTGTCTTCCCACCAACCAAAGACTTGTTTCATGTGAACTGGCAACTTTAAGTATCCACGGTATGTGTGTGTGTGTGTGTGTGTGTGTGTGTGTGTGTGTGTGTGTGTGTGTGTGTGATTGCTGTTGTGTGAGCTGGTGTCCTGTTCTAGGTGTGCCCTACCTTTCACACAATGCTTCTGGGATAGGCTCCAGATCACCTTGACCATGCACTTGGCAAGCTGTTATGGTGGGGCGATGGAAATTAACAGAATCATCTCCTGTGCTGCACAGATTCTGTGGATTTGTTAAACTGGAAAAGGGGTGTCCTCAGATCATGTTAGTTTGAAACAATTCTGGGGACAGATGGTTTTGCTCAAATGTCAGAGAGAGAATCTGGCCGTTTACGTGTCTAAGTTAAGGAAGAATTGACTATGTCCAAGACTCCCATGACAATGGATATTAGAAGACACCTGCTGTGGAAAGTTTTTCACCGTCTTGCCAGCACAGTTCTTGGGTTAAATATGACTTAAAGATTGTGATCTGCTGTCCAGAATGAGAGGGGTTGTTTTCAGTACCCTGGTTTTCAGTAGAGTCGTTGAATAGATTGAATCGATTTGCAGACTTCATAGAAGCAGTCCTTCTCAAATAGCCTTTGAAATCTGGCACGCCAAATACCCAATAAAATGGTGGAGTTGTAATAAATTAACAGTGGTGTTCAGAAGTAGTCTCTCTGTGTCCAATGGTCTGTTGTCATAGCAGCCTTTGTATTGGATTGGCTTGTGAAGAGGAAGTGGAAGATTTAACTGGTGCCTGGATTCCACAAAGTATTATCAAAACCTGATCAAATCTGTTCATTTACCAATCATTCAAGGAGTGCAGGGAATGGACTCATAGTGACAGCGCTGAAATGGTCTGACAAGTTCTGCTTTGTCTTGTTTAAAGTAAATGTGTTGATCACAGTGAATGTTTGACACTTGAAACTGTTGAGGGTCTCATTTCAGCAGGAAAAGAGTTTGGGGGGTGGTTTTATAAGACCAACTCTGGTGAATCTGATGAAGATAGTATAGCAAGCTTCATTTGTTCAACAGCTGTTGTAACACATAAATTCACAGGAAAACAAAATTATTATACTATTTCGTGGCTCTTATTTATATAACCTCTTTTATTGGTCCCTTTTCTGGCCTTCTAGATATAATTTGTTTTTTTTTTCTCCATTTTTACATTTTTTGCAATTGTAATAAAAAACAGGAGCTTTGTTTTTGCGATACAGGGAAACAAATAAATGATAAAAGCAAGATGCAAGATAAAGTGAGGAATAAGAAAAACAACTTTCACACTAAATGTTAAGCATATAGTGTATTTTTTTATATACAGCAGATGTTTCACATATGCCATGTTGTCATCCCACTGTATTGATTGTATGTAGGTTATCCAGTCAGAATTGTGTATCACTCAACTTCCAGTAGACTCTTAATCCAGTTCATAGACAGCAGTGACCAATAGTTCAGTTTTTTTTCACCCATGTGGGCTGTGGGGAATGTAGAATTTAGAGCCTTTGAATTCTATCCTATAGGTCCCTAGTTTGAATCCCACTCCTGCTGTAATACTCTTGATCAAGGTATTCACCCTGAATTGTTCTAGTGAGAATACCCGGATGTGTGAATGTGTAAATCACTGTAGGCTAATTGAGTAATAGTTCTTATTGGACAAAGGCATGGAATAAAGAATGCAGCCACTGGCACCCTTACACTTTTTGCAAATACTGTAAAATCCCACCAGAACTCAAAACATCCTATTCAAAAAATTCAGTTGCATAAAATTCAGTGTAGTCTCATTGTGAAATTAATGAAAAACAATATTTTTGAATTAGTCTTTTAGTTACTGTTTAAGGAGACAATTGGGAAAGATGTTTGCATTTATTAGACATGTAGGAAATAGACACAACTATTTACAATCGTGCAGCAGCAATGCATTATGGGAAAGCTACAGCTCCCTCTCGCCACTGCTAAAATACTTGTAAGAAGAACAGAAACTTTTACTCAAAAGTACATGATCTTCAGTAAATACTGTGTGTTCTTCAGCGCCAGAAGGAGTGGATGGTGATTGGAATGGGAGCCAATCATTCATCAGGTTGTATCTGAACTCATTTGATTGTAGAGGATTGTTGTGAGTTTTATTGTATTAAAGAATCTTTTACAGCCAAGAAAGGGTTTTGACTCTAATTATTTCCTCTCTCACCATTATTAACTGCTTCAATTTTTCAGCCATCCAGAGCCTAGCCAAAAAAACCCCAGGGTGGTAGGCTAGTCACGGTACACCCTGAATGGTGTGCCCCTCCATCAGAGGGTAGCCACATACATACTCATTCTCTCACACATACATGCAATGGCCAGTTTCTCTAGTTAACAGAAACACATCTTTGCACTGTGGGAGGAAATCCATGTAAACCCAAGAACAACATGGCAAGTCCGTTCTGACTAAGCTGGATTCGAATCTATGCCCTAACAACCCTGCTACTGTGAGACAGCAGCGCTATCATTGTGCTGCCTGAATTTTTTGCTCCTAATGTAAACATAATTTTATTGTTTTCAGGCAGATTAGAGGAAACAATTTTAATAATTGTACAGTGGTATATGTTTGTGTCAAATGTACATAATAATGTCCCATAGAATTTGTATTTAAAAGGGGCAAAAGGACGTGATTTATAGGAGGAATGGAGAGTAATGGCCAATACTGTGTGTCAGAAGTATGCAAATAACATTCATCAGATTAGTGTCTATTCATCAGTTGCATAAATGTGATAAATAATGTTAGTTACTTTTCACAGAAATTTCAGCTAAAGAAAAAAAGATAAATATCTATGAACATCCTCACTTTTAATGTGCTGACTATATGTAATGTTCTGGAAGACACTGATTTCTGTAGAAGAAAAGCCCCGATTGTGATACCTGTCTTTGATGTGTATTATCAAGTCCTGTCTTTAAATTCAACAAAGAAAACATGTTTCAAAGCAAAACTTCATTTTGGATGATATTTCAGTAGAGAATGAAGAATAAATATGGAAGGGATTGTATTGTGACTACAGTGAAGATTTTCCAGGGAAGTAAGGAGGTGTGTCTGTTTTGTCTGTGTGATTTAAATGCGTCACTGTTACTGTCAGTGTCATCTAGGTAGTAGGCGCACAAAGGGTGCACGCTGCTAAACAAGACCTACATGCAGTAACCAAAAAGTATTTTTAGCCCTGTCGCCCCAGCAGTGGGTTTATTGTTTAGCCTGTGGCTCTGGACGACAAGAGCATTAAGCTTTGTACTGAGGGCATTAGGCATAATCCTGTGGGACAACAATTTCTGCTCTCTGTGTTATTCCTCCCGAGATGGCATTAAAGGGCCCAAAATCATTTTCAACAGAGCAACTCGCAACAGGAGGTGTAAAATATACATAATGACTTTGTGGTTTGCAGTTTAACCCTAAAGCACATGTTTAATACATCTCTATCCTCATGTTTACAAAAAGCAAAGTTTGAAAGATTCAGTTTGAATTTCAGGTGTCAGATTACAATAAATCAATTCTTGCACTCTTTTGTAGTCTCTGTATTTGTTAATGTGTCACCTTTCAGAGAAGAGCTCTGTATGAAAATAACCTGAATTAACGTTACGTGCAAAATATACTACTTTTAGAAGTGTACATGTGAGTCACTAAATTTTGGATTAATGTCCAATACTTGTTGGCATGAAGGTGCAGGAGGTAATAAGTGCCTCACAACGCATGGGACGTGGATTTGGAAGTAGGTCCAAATCCGGTTCCGTCTGTCTAGAATTTGCATGTCCTCTTGGTGAGTGTATAGGTCTCTTTCTGATGCCCCAGTTTCTTCCCACCGGTTCTGTTTCTGGTGAATTGTGTTCCCTGCCTCACACTCTAGGCTCTGGACCACTGTGACCCTGACTTGGACCTGCAGTGACTGGAAATGGATAGATAGATGTACAATACTTATTTGTACATGCTTTTCCTCTAAGCACAAAACTTTGTAGTTTCAGGCAGGAAAATGATCTGGTCAGCCAGTCAAAAGGGAACAGGAATTTGAGCTAAGCAGGAATGAGACCTCCCAGTTGAAGTCTCCACCAGTTTTTGGAGCATGTTATCATTGTGCATCTCTCTTCTTTTCATCCTCTTCTTTTATCTGTGTCATGTCTTATTGGTACTGGCCAATAGTAACTGGCAAGTAATGAAATATTTTGACAGTTTATTACCACACATATTGTTATTTTAGTGTTTTTTTTTTTTCTTTTTTGTGCAAAATCAGTGGGGTTCAGTAATGTATTATGACTTTGCTCATTAAGTGTGTGTGTTTTTTGTTTTTTTTTTGGCTCAGTAAAGTTTCATTTAATTGTGGCATTTTGTGGAATGGATTGTCTGTCAAGTGTGGGATGAGTGTAATGTAATGCACAAGTAATTTTAACTTCTGCTACAGTATGGTGGGTTTGAAAAACTGAAAGTGAACTCATAATCACAATAATAAAAGGATAAGTAAAAACATTAACTGAAAGAAGATAGTAAAAAATCTCATGAAACATCTCATGTGCGAAGTGAGGTCAGAGATGCTCAGGCTCACATTCAGATGCCGTTCTGGAGTGGGCAGCTGTGAGAGGGAATGCTGCTGGCAGCCGACCCTCACCAGCTGACAAACAAACCTCCATGTTTCCCACAGTTCCTCCCACTTTTTTGAAGCCCAAACCTGGCATTTCCATCACCCCTAATTACAGCTCTCTCTCGAACCTGGGTGACAGCCGATCCTGCAAACGCGTGCCACGCAGACACCGTCCGAGCCCTGAATTGTCGGCACTCCAGCCAGCTACGGGACGTCTGATTTGTATTAATAATTCATGCAGGCCATTGAGGACTTCCCCTCAGGGGTCCGTCTGTGGGGCCTGTCTCCTGCTGCACCATCACGTCCTGAGCAGTCATTTGAAAAACTGTCACCTGTAAGGTTTTGTCTTTTTGTTCTGTTTGCAGTCCTTTCTTTTGCTGCATTTCATACTATGCAGTAAATATTTATTTTTCTCTTTATTAAAAAGTGCAGTTGGAATGAAAATGTATGGAGGTTATTGCTGCTTTGCCATCCAGTCCTATTCTTGTATGATTGAAATGTTAGTTCTTATTTAGGGTTGCCTCTCAGTGTTACCACAAAAGGGCACCAACTCAGTACAGTAGTCTTAGTGGTATGTATTGAGATATTTTTTTAACTTCCATGTATGTCATTAATTAAACATTGAGTCTGATTATGTACGTGATATTTAAGACTGTCAAAACACACACTTCCTGTGTGCTTCAAAGATTTTAAATGTTTTATTCAATGAGGTCTTCCAGTTACAAAGATATGTAGGCTTCTGGATCATGCAACTGTATGTTTATTCATTTAGTTGTATTGTCATTTAACAATAACCCAGTTGAAGTACCATTCAATAATATGAATGTAGTAATGATTTATCTTATGGCTGATTGTGTTGGCTCAGCTGGTAACATTGCACAGAAGCCCACTGAGTACAGCGTCTGTAATGGATCCCTGCTGTATCCCTTCTGCCACACACACACACACACACACACACACACACACACACACACACACACACACACACACACAAACAAACAATATTCCTTTGTACACCTCATGTATGCATCTCTAGTATCATTGCGGTTTGTCTGCATTTGCTCTAGGCAGCTTTTGGCAGCTCCAGTGTGTGATTGTGGTTGGCTGCTGGCACTAAGTGACCGTCGATAGTCTTTCCCTTCAAGGGCTCGCGTTCAGCCGAGTGACCCACACTGTGGCCCCAGTCAGTTGATGTGGTGAAACTCAGCACTTGCCCACAGCTCTTTGAATTCACACCCACACTCCAAATCAATTTATGATGAACAGAAACCACTACCACACATCTGTAGGTACCTTAGAGGTCATGACCTTTTTTACCTTAGTATTTTTTAAACTGTTTATTTGTTATTTTTTAACTGCACAGTGATATTTAACAGGAATGTTGTTCCTCATATTCCTCCTTTTTTTCCTTATGATGAGGATTGTGGCAGAAACTTTGCTTAAAAATAAAATCAACCAGAGGAAGATTACTAATATCCTGTCTCACCACGAATCAGTGAGCAAACACGTGACTGGTCACGACAACCTCTTCTGAAAAGTTTTGTTACAGCCGTGACTCTGACCCAATAGGCTCTCCCGAATTCCTTTCCGTCACCCCACCCTTACAGCCCAGCACATCACCCCTTGTTGAACTCTTCCTTCCTGCTGATCTTAGGTCCTTGTGCCGTGCCTCCATCAGGGGCTGCCCCTGTGTACCACGGTGGCCTGCTCTTTCCTGCTGCATTGTCCCAGGGTGTCAAAAACTGCAGCAAAACGTTTTGACTCCGCAATTGTCGGCGCGGAACTGATGCCTTATCAGCTGTAGTAATAAGGCTGCCTGCTCAGGCGTGGCTGCCCATGAGACAATATCTCAACTCATTACGCAGGTATAGGCTTCTTGGAAAGGACCATTTATTTATTTATATATGTGTTTATATGGCTCTTGTTTACTTCCTTCTGAAGTGCAGTCATTGGCTTGTTTATTCGTGTGGAACAGTATTGCATTAGTTAGTTTCTTAATTTTAAATTCCTAAGCACATTGTACCACAGGAACATCAAACACTGATGCTTCTGAGGACATCCAGCACTAATGCTATGTTGGACTGATAAGGAAAGGAATCCCTAAATGCATTCATAGACCTTACTGAATAATAGACATGAAAGTATGCTTTTTTTTCCTGTTTTGAACTGCTGGAGAACAGAATCATCTGGTTTGAAGTTGTCCACTGTTATATTGGATTGTATATGTTCTAAATAGCTAATTGGAGTAACATCAGAAGCAACTCAGTGCATCTATATGTCCAGTTGCTAAGGAGCCCTGGTGGATAGGACTGGAATTCTCATTTTCAGCAGTGTGTTCTGGGCAGCTTGCAGTGTAACAGGAAGGTGTAATCTTTGGCCTGGCCTACACACCTTGGCCACTCTTCATTTTCTACAGGTTGATACACTGGATGTTTCAGTGGAGAAATTCATTTAAGCATATTGCTCAAAGGTATGACAATGAAGCCTACCCTCTTATAGTCATTTAATTTGGGCTACATGTCTGTCCTTAAACTACAACAAGGCCTGCTGTGTTTTATTTCTTCTTCCTATCCTTGTTTTTTTTCCTCTGTCCACACCAGTTTTTATGCATTGTTTTTTTATGCACCGTTACAATCTTCAATTCAAGTGCAGCCTTAATCCCTTTTTCCTCAACTTGTGAGCTTCATGAGCCAGATGGTCAGTTGGGTCAAATGCATTTTAGCTGTGAAACTGTTGAATATGTGCATGACACATTGGTAGGCTGTATACATGGAACTTCTCATGGCTTCCCAACCCCCCCTTAATGCCAGCGTGTGATACGTTCCTTACCATTCATCTTTGCCATAAAACATGTATTTGTATTTATTTCTTAAGTTTATTTCTTAACTTAATTTATGTATTTTGGTTTTAAAGTTCAGATGTCTTGGAATAAGTGTATAATGCTAATGAAGAATTTGAGTAAATGAGGAAATGGTTGATAGCGTTCAGCAGGATATGAAGTCATCATATCTTCCCAGCTCTTCTGCAGCAGTTCCTAGAGATGTAAGAAACTTTTATGTTCTTCTTTAACTGTTCCATCCAGTGCTTGCCATACTAAGTACTGCCCATATGGTTCCAGTGTCTTCATAAGTGTGGCAGCTTATAGTTTTAATTGGTCAGGTTTCATATTAGGAAAGCACTTAAAGTTAGTATAAGCCATCCCTTGAACAGTGTTTTAGTGCATTTCATCAGTTATTTGTTTAACAGTATTTCATATGCAATACTGTATGGGTTATGGAAAAAATAATCTTGCACAATATTGCACAATAGTGTGGAATCAAATTAAAAAGTTATGGTTGGACTTCTTGGTTTTCTCCATTAGCTCTGGGCCCGGCTCAACATGAATGTGCTCATTCACTGATTCCCATATCAGTCATTTCTTCCTGTTACATGGGAGTTAATGTGTTGTATTACTGATGTAATCCTACCTGTCTGTGAGCGCAGTGATGAGCGACAGCTGAGTGGCACAGAGTGGACATATTGCAGATACTCATAGTGGGTAATTCTCTCACAACATAAAGAAGCTTAATTTTTTAGACTTGAAGTGATATATTTATTTTTCAGTCAAAATGTGTGATTTTATTAAAAAAGTAATGCTTTTAAAGTGACACTTTGAATTTTAATGTCATCCAGTTTGATATATGAGCTGTGTAAGCCATTAAGGTTAACAGTCCACCCACTGGTGCAGTCTTTCCCAGTTGCCTGGTGTGCTGCTATATAAAGGCTGATTTGACCCAAGACATCATTCACACTATGCAAAATGGTGCTCTGCAGGTGGAGGTCTAACAACTGTCTTGGGCAGCTGAGATTTATTTAGGGAATTACACTGCTGAAAGTTTATAACTGAAATTTAGTTCAGACATATGTTATTTTCTTTAAGATATTCCTACAGTGTGACAGAATGAGGTCTCGTGTTGAACAGTGTGTTGTCCGGATTCTTGATACAGTTGCTAATGATCAGATTATGTCTCAAGTCATTGTGTGACCGATTTCATGCATTTTCCTCCACAAGTCTATTATTAGTGTATTGAAAAGTTAGTCAATACACAATTAAAATACAACAGCATGGATAAGAATGACAGAAGTCCACAATGATTTGTAATGGAAAGGTGCCGACATTACAATTGTTATATAAAATTAGCTAATTTAGCAGAAACGATAAATAAAATATGTTGCTTTTTCATGAAAAGTATCTTTCTATTTATCTCTGTCTACGAAACATGGAAACCAGAGAACATTAATAGTGATTACATTTTTGCAAGTAAAGGGTTCATTTGGTGAACGCTGGTACCAATTGAAGAATTTAATTTGTGAAAAATACTATTAATTAATCAGTTTTCAACCAAAATGAACAGTGATCAATATTTAACATAGACAGTCTAATTCTTCTTGAAAGACAGAGCAGAATCAAAGACATTAAAGGGTCGTAATGAATGCTGCTCTTTTCCAGATGATTTAATGACAGGTCTTGAACATTTTCTGTTTGAGAGCGTGACAGAGTCAGGTGCTCTGCCTGTGCTCATTGGTACTGTATGATCCATAACAGCATTATTATCTAAATCATAATAGTCTGTCTCACTCTGGTCTTATTGACTTCACTGTGATGGGAAGAATGGAGTGTTTGTAATGCACTGGTTTGTTTGGATAATGACACAACAAACTGCGATCTGTTGACTAAATGTTGTGTACTTAAATGTTTTTAACATGTACTTCACGATATATCAGAAATGGAAACATGCTGTAAAAATGTTTACGAATCTGGCAGAGAAGAATTGCTCTCTATATTATTCAAGAAAATATAGCAGATGGAGGTCTGGTGTACAGTTAACGGACGTGTTAATGTCCCCCCTCTACATCTAACAAAATGGAAGAACCAGAATTATCAAGAAGAGTGAGAGAAATGTGAATCTTTGGACTCTTAGGTCATTTTCCTGTCCATCTTCTCCAAGGTCATCCAGAACATTTGTATTCTATGTTCTCTTTATATCAAAGAATATAATAAAGTCCTTTTGTGAACCCTAGATGAAAATTCATTTCTGAATACCAAAACATCTCTGTGCTGTTTTAAAACAATACTTGATACTTGCTATACAAACCTAAATTTATTGTATGAGGAGTGTATTATGATTTTCTGTTGACTGTGTTCTTTGTCTGCCATGTTTTTTTCAAAATACAAACAGAAGATGATAGACTTCAGAGTTTCAACGAAATTGATGTTTTCATTACTTTTGTGAAGTACTATTCTTTACTGTTTCTGGAACAGGGAGGTAACTGGAAGCATAAAAAACAGTCTTTGTCTGCAAATCCCTTTTTACATCTAAGTCTTTTGATGCATTGGACACCAGTTATTAATTTTTCTTCTCTGAGCTTTGGTTTGGATGAAATTGTTGCTCCTTTTTCTGAATACACTAATGTACTCCAGTCATTGTTCGGAAATCACATTATTCCAAATATGAGCATTAGTAATCTGAGTGAGTGCAAAGCACTGTGTAAAGAAGGCCAGTTTGTTTTCGTTCAGCTTGTGGATCCTTTATTGGTGTGAAATGAGGTAGGTAATAAAATGGGATTGTAATAACTCCTCTTTCAGTGCACACCAGTATCACATTTGAGTGGCTACAGTCTTGGCCGTTTTTCATAATGGCTATCAGCCTAGTTCCCTGAGTGGAATTAGATTGATCTGATTTGACCAGCCGGACTTATTGTGTTTCTCAGATAGAGTTACACTTTTGGAAAGAACTGTCTAATGTGGGCGGCTCCCTTGTCTTGATTCCTCTCTGTCCTTACGTTCTGCCTGCCTGCCCTTGGGCGGGATGATCCACATAAGAGCAAGGTGCAAATTTTAGAAATATTGGGTTTTGGACTTCAGCTTTCAATGGCCTGGACAAATTTGTTACTTTTACAGGTATCATGACTCCAATTCTGATTTTTAGGATTTGCGCTGAATAATTATATTGAGGAATTGTTGCAAAACAAAATGAAAAGTGTGTGCAGTGTTCACAAAATACATATATCCTGAGTAGTTGTATTTGGATATGGAAGGATGTTGAACCTTAAGCCTCATGATCCATCGAAAAGAGTTTGGACTAATAGATACACAACCCAGGACAAGGATAGGTCTGTACAGAAAGGAATAATAGCAGAGCATGTGAATTTTATATTCATACAGTTGCCAGTGCCTCTCCTCATAAATTTTTCCATCTCCTAGACAGTTGAAGATCTTATTACCGGACTTCACGATCTCATAAAGCAAGCAATTTCACCCAAGTCATGCTCTCCTGATTTTGACTCCACTGTTCTCATTGCATCGTTGGCATGCTGGGAAGGTTAATAAAGAATCACAGTTTTTGGAATGGTGTTGAAGAAATTCCCCAATTTCGCACTAATTTAAATCTTCTAAATGATCTCTCCTCTGTCCTGTATGTAAATGAGCAATTAACATCATCCGAAAGGTAAAATGTCAGCCGTATCTGGATTCCACTGCCTTAGTTTTTTTGTGCAGTACAGTTTCTGTACATGCGTGACTGTCTGCTAATACTAAGTATGGATTAGTCCATTTATAAATAACTTTTACTGATGGTAGGTTTGTTAATGAAAAGAAAACCTGACGTTTCAGTTGCATAAAGTGTCTTGACCAGACAGAGGCTTGACCAGTGCTTCACATCACATGCACAAAAAAAATCTACCTAAATCAAAACGCTAATTTTCTGATACTCGTATTTGCAATTTTGTGACAACTTTGACATTTCAAATGTTTTAAACCACCTGTAACAAGGTATGACGAGTTAAAAACAGAATTTTATCACGAAGAAATATATTGCAATGTATACCGTTGTGTTAAGCAAAATGTGATGTAAGGGAGTGGTTTAGTAGTATAGGGGTTCAGTTGTGTTTGGCTTTTTAATGCACCTTATTAAAAAAAAAACGTGGACATATATGTTAGTAATATGACTTATCAATAGAAATAAATAAGAAAATATGTGGTGTGTTAAATCATCTGCGGTTAAGAGGATTATGATATCAGATCTGAAGGATGTTTAATCTATTACTGAGATTATTCTATAATATATTAAGTTGTGCTAATAATTACAGTATTCTGATTAAGTATTTCTACTGATAGTTGTTTGTAAGACCAAAGCTACAGATCACTGCAAACTATCTTTTTCCATGATTTTTAGTCCGTTTACTGAGTACATAAGTTGTACACTGTTATTACTGCATGTCTGTCGTATCGAAATGTGTTATGAGATCTTATTGATCTTATTCATACTAATTAGAAACATGTGGAAATGTGTTTTTTGAAAGTGCTAACCAAAAAGCTGTGCTTCCATTAGGATGTCACTTGAGGAAGGTACTGCAGAATATGTCATTTGTATGAAAGCCAGAGTTATTTGCAGTTACCTTTTAAAGTTTTAATTCATGTTAATGGATTCATCTTAATTTTAGCTACATCTATAATAGTTTTGTCATCATTTCTCTTGAGGTTTTATGAACTGGGAAAAAAAAGAAAAAATATTGTACATTTGTGCAATATTTGTCTATAATAAACTAATTAACCTTTTTGAATGTTAATCTCATATTCTCTCATTTCTTCTTAATTTCTACAATGCTAATATTATACTTAGCCTCATTCGAAGACATACATAGACTATATCGCAGCGGCGGGACCCTTCCCATCCTCCCTTTCTCCGTAATGATTGTGAGTTGTTTTAGTTACATTTCATGTAATTAAAAAAGCTTTTTTATCACTTCAGTTCAGTTTTGTGTTAATTACAGTTTAGTGACTCAGGCAGATTGTTTTATGTGTGGATTTGAAATATTTGGTTGTTCATCCCACGTCGGTTTTATGTTGCATTTTCTGTGCTCTGTACATTTGAACAGATTTCAGGGGAGAACTGTGGGTTTTTGACAGCATTGCAAGATATTAAGAGTATTTTGAGGGATTTGCACTTGCTGACTGCAAAAAAATTTTTTTTGCAGGAGACATGTCTTTGCTTACATCTGACTTTGCACAGTGTATGTTTTTTTTGTACGTTTGGCAGAAGAAAAAAATCTGTTTTACATGAAAGACAAGGTTAACAGATAAACTACATATTATACTACCTGTAGCATTAATTTCTTCCAAATAGTGTACTGTGCAGTAATGCAGCAAGAACATATAACTGTCTTTCAGATGGTTTAAAGCAGGATATTCTCTTTAGAACATCTACAGTATTCATAGTATTTTGTTTAGACTTGAATCTGTCTCTAGAAATCCAGGTATCAGTGACACTGAGCTCAGTAATAAACGAAGACGTTCTGTAAGCAGTAAAGGCAGGAAGACAACTGATGCATCTTTAATATCGCTTGAATTGGTATGATTCATTAGTTTGAGAAATGTAAGAAACATTAGCAGCGTACATAAAAAACAACTTGTCCAGTCGGGTAATTTAGCACAGACATTGGGGGGGTGGAGAAGATGCACATTAATAATTATTTAGATATTATAGGTACAGCAGTTAATGATTCACGTGGGGAAAGGAGTAATGAACACGCTAACATGTTTATATCAACCGCTTCTGTTTATCCCCTCCTCCCATTTTTTGTCCCTGCTTAGTCAACTCCAGTTTTGTCAGATGACAGGTCCCTAGGAGGCACTGATGGAGCGGGCAGCCAAAATACGCTGGCTGACACAGATGGCGGAAAGATGCCAATTACGCCATAGCACTACGACGGAACTCCCGCACGATCAGCTGCTGACATGTACTGTGCAATTTTTATTTTTTTTAATGCAACCTTTTGTTTTGCTTACATCTGTCCACCTACAAATGTTGAGTGCAGTGGGCTGCCTGTTCCTGTTCAACAATGCTGGAGCTCTGGAAGCGAGTAAAGGCTGTGTGAGTGTTGGTTTTGTTGCTGGTATTGTTGCTGTTTTACATGGTTTATTGACACTGAAGTGTGTAAAGACAAAGAGGAGCAAATGAAACATTCTTTATAAGGAATCCACGTTGTTGCATTTTTTCTACAAGCAGTTCGAGGCCCCAGGAACACCAAAACCCAGTTGCTCATCTGGGTCATTATCAAGCAGAGGGAGAAAGCATTATCCTGTAATGAATCAAACCATTCCAGCAGATATTCATTAAACAGTAGCTACTGTAATGTGGTGGGACTTGGAATCGTAGCTGGAAACATGGCAAGGCTGCTCTTAATAGACAGCTCCCTTGGGCTCCATACTGAGCCTTCTGGGTAATGAAGACTAGGTCCCAACTATTAAGTGAATAGTCAAGATAAGGAAAAAAAGGCTTAAAACTGTTTGAATGCATAATACTGTAAGGTCTCACACAAACTGTTGGGGAGAAGTTCGTCATGCTGAAAAATTGAGTTTTTAGCTTAGCTTTTTGTCCCCCCCCCCCCCCCCCCCCCCAGAAATCG
>UFQX01000878.1:98116-170369 GCA_900497675.1 Arapaima gigas | reverse complement strand
TTTTTTTTCCCCCCCCCCCCCCCCTTTTCATGAATATACAGCATAGTTTTCTAAGTACAGCCACTGTCCTGAGTCTCTATTCCCCCCATATTGCACCTGTACCTCACAAAAGGCCACACTATGTTTCTTGCATTGCTTATTTATCTGTCTTTCAAAGCTGAAACTTGCTTTGGTTTTGGATCATTTGTTTATAGGCAGTATGACTCAGTTTTTAATGTGAAAGGAAAATGAAGCTTTCCCACAATATATCCATTGAAAGTTTCCTGCTCATTTAGTTTTGGGTTATTTCTGTCCCGTCTGTCTGTGAGATGTAATGTAGCTTTTGAAGTCTTTTCAGTCCGTGTTTTTAAACAGCATCATTCCTAATGCCTTAATGGTTTGTGTTCCTGATGGCATCCGCTTTGCCTAATGATCGGTGGTCGAACGTGTCCTAGAGTGACTGAATATATCCATCAAGTAAAGGAAAAAAGATCACTTCATCAGCACCCCCCACACCCCCCCCACCACCAACCTCATCCTTACAGAAGCACCAGTGGCCTTCAGAGACCACAAGGAAAGGAGCAGAGGATGGTGGCCGTCCTCATGAATGTCCTGATAAATTACCCTGTCACATCCCTGCAATTGTGCTACAAATGTTAGTGTTTATAGAGGACCTTTCATAGAACTGGATTTTCAGGGAAGTAAAGCTCTCACTATGATTACAATGTGATTTACTGGTTAAATAATATAAAGTCTTCTCCTTTTTTTGACGGTTATTTGTATTGGAAGTTGCATAGCGAAGGCCCAGAAGTCTATCCATCTGGCCTTCTCTTACATTTAATCTCCTTTGTTGTCTGCAACTAGCTGTGTTTTCTCCTTTTTTTAAGATTGCTTGAAGGTTCCTCTAGTGAGTAGTGGACTGTGGGGTGAAGCTGGAGAAAACATTGCCGTTTTCAATAAGCTGATAGTCCAATGTAGAAAAATGCAATGGCTATTCCAGCTAGCTAATAATATCACCACTTAATTACTGCACATTTCTTTTGAAACTGTTTAATTGTCGCTGAAATTCAAATAACACTTGTTTTTCCTGTGTTTAAAAAAGATATCTCCAATTAGCAGACATGCTTTGCGTGCACTCGGTAATTTATCATTCAAATAGTTGAAGACAGAAAAACTTCAGCAAAAAAGATAATGCAAAAAACCTATTTTGGAATGATTAATTTTTTATTTGTGCTGTTCTTTCCTTGAAAGAATTCTTTGAATGAATACCTTTTACATGGCAAAATGTTGCAGAAAAAAATGATATGTTATCTTTAGACATATATAACAAAACAAAACAAAACCTGTTAGAGTACAGCGTGTCCTTAACTTACGGCCGGTTTAGGGACCACTGTCCAGGTTGAGAGGAGAAGCTGGATAGTGTAGGGGATATCGCAGTTGTCATGGGAAGTTTGTGAGTTTAGTTCTGTGAGATGCACAGTGAAGGGAAGACTTAGCACATAATGCCCACGTATTTGTGTGACATAACAGTAAGAACAACAAACACTGTGTGTGAGATTTGAGAAGATGGTTCCTGGCTGTGGGTGTGTGCGCGTTGCAGCACAGTCTCACACAGGCTTCACCTTACGCTACACTATGATGTCATGCATGTCTCCCACACAGGTACTCATGTACAATGTTTTAATACATTTTTAACTTTTTCATCTGCCGTATAAGCTATAAGCACTCAGTTGTGTCATGGTACTGTATGTGTTTTTGTACGGCATTTGGCAGATGCTATTGTCACGCTCTGATATTGCACATGTATTGTGCGGGTAACATAGTACATTACACGATGATCATGTATACATGTTTTAATAAGTTATGAGATGCTCATACACTTACAAGAATTTTGGAAATCATTGAAAATTAGTATTTTGATTATACATTAATGTTTATTAGTTATTATTTATTAGCATTTTTTATTTATTTATCATTGCCCATTGGTAGGGGCAACTTGGTCGTATGTCGCCTTCGCTGTCAGCCGAGGACTACCTGTTTTTGTAACGCTTGTGAAAGGGGCGAGTAGTGGTTTGAACACCAAGATTACAATAGATTAAATGCAGTTTTTCAGTATCAGTTCTATAGTATAAATGTATTGTGTTCATATGTAGCTGTGTTCTATGCATATAGACACATATTAAAGTGCATACAGAAATTCAAAGCTCTTACAGAAACAAAAATGTTAGAAATGAATGCAAATATGCTTAATTTTGAACCTTTGTTTCTGATCCTGCATGCTACATGATTCAGCATAAAAAAAGGCTGCTTAATTTCGTATATTAAAAACAGGAAGGTTAAAAACGTGAAAATTCATAGCTCATAGACATCAATTTGGTATTTTGTTTGCTGTGTCCTGTGTATAACCTGAGTTTCTAAGTTTAAAATAGAGGAAATCCAATTACCTTCACCACAGTTCCTTATACAAAGAACAGTAGTAATAAAAAGTTTTTTTTTTTTTTTTTTTGTGGCAACATTATAACCAGCAATGGATTCTTTGTGTTTTGATGTTTGTGTGGTAATTACTGCAGTGTTTATCTATTGTGGTCTCACACAAACACCTCGCAAGAAGCCGGCAAGGAGAATGAAAGTGAGAGGGAAATGAATCACACGTAGTGCATGTGTGTGTTTGTGTGTAGGGCACTGTTGAAAATAAGAGAACACCAATGAGGAGCAAGAGAAACACAGCATGTAACCCAGAAACTATGTAACGTCCCACATTAACGCCGAGATAATCAGTTACTAAAGCATCCGGCTGTTTGTCAGAGTAAACATGGTTTATTTGTGACAACAGCATTTTATTTCATGTACCTCTTAAATATGTTTTCTGTGTTTGAAAGCTATGAAAAAGTAATTAGGGTTCTGATATGCCCCTTGTAAGGCCAGTACATAAAGAGCCACACAGACTGAAAGATCATAAAGGTTCAATGTACACAAACTGTCACACAATCAAATGCAGACATAGATATGGTAAACCGTGAACTCACATGTTTATATATATATATTTTTTTTGCTTGGAAAGAGGTTTTTTCATAACCCATTTAATTGCATTCTGTATTTCATGTTTATTCAGTGAATTCCTCTGTGTTTTGACCTTTTGCTATATGTTGACCTTCTGGTAATTATAAGAAAGTTGTTTATCTCTTCTGTGCAGAGGAAAGAATTTATTGTTTACACAGTGTATTTGGTTAGTGAAATTAATTTGCTTATTTTAATATATCACAACTGTTAGTACATTTTATGTGTGATATGTGGGTTTGTTTTGAATTTTGAGAAAGAGCAATATATAGCCTGTGCGTTTTGTGAATTAGCCTGCATGATTCTATTTATTTTGTGTTCTTTTTCTCTGGTTAAGGACACACTGTATTTCTCTGTGCTCTGTGAGTTTGAGTTCATTTTAGTCTGGGTGAAGTTTTCATGTTCTCTCCATACTGACAAGGGTCTTTGTGTGCTGGGTTTCCTGCCACAGTCCAAAGATGTTTGTCAGACTCACTGGTGACAGCAGATTGCTTGTTAGTGTGTGACATTCCTCTGATGGACTGGCATCCTTTCCAGGGTGTCTTCTGCCTCCCACCTGATGATTCTGTGATCAGGACATTTGGTTAGTGATGGATGGAAGGATGAACAAATAAATGAATGGATGCAATATTTTGTTTTAGAACCGCTGGGTATGCTTTATGTCCTTCACAGAAGAAGAAATGTTGCCTCTTTAACGGACCAAATTTCATAGCCATATTGAGAAAAAGCCAAATAATCCTGAATTTTGTTTGGTATTAGGCAGTTCTGTGGTTTATTTCAAATCATTCACATTACTTTAGTGAAAAAAGACAGCCTTTTCCCAGAGAAGCATTCCTAATGGTGCTGTGTGATCCTGATTTATTCAATGAATATCCAGTTAACCAATTAGTATTGTTTTGGGAATACCCCCCCCCCCCACCAGAGTAAATCAGTGAAATTGGGCAGAAGAACGTAGAAACTCTGAAACTCATGAGAAGCAGAGATCATGCCCTTCACAATGAACAAAACCATGGGTCACAGAAAGCAGCAGTTAGCACAGTGCACTTTGGGAGATCAAGACTTTCTAGAGAAGTAATCCTCTTTGCTTACCTGCACAGGTCGCTTTTAAACTCAATTAGACAGAGAACTTTTCTTTGTAAACAGTTTTGTTTGATTCATCAGGGGCTCTTGGTCGCCATGTTATTGTGCAAAGTCTTCCTTAGTTTTATGACCCTTGGGCTTTCATTATATTCATTAGATACAAACAATCAGACTGCAAAGGCATTAGCATCAGTGTCTCAGCTAAAAAGTGGCTGTCTATTCATTTGCAAGATGAAAAGCTTTAGTTATTTAGCATACAGAATTTGATCAGTACTGTAGAGTAATATTGTTCTCATAGGATAATTACCAAGTCTGAACTTATTTCTTCATTATTCATGGGAAAGTTGTTTGAATTTTTGGGATCTGTTTTTTGTGCTTTCTCTTTTAAAACTTTAAATACTTTAAAGCCAGTTTTGCTTACATGGGACTTGTTTTGCTTCTAAGGAATAAAATGACTGAATTTAAGTCATATAGGTGAATTATCATTGGGGCTCTTAGGGGGGGCTGTTATTGCTCTAACTATTATAATATCATTAGAATAGGGCAGCATTTTGCTTCTTTTCTTTACTACCTGTTAGGGTGTCTGCTGCAGCACCTTTGGGCAAGATATAAAATGTCAATTGTTTCAAGTGAAAATAAGATGTCACATGAAGTTTAATCTAAACGAGTAAATGAATAGAATGCTGGCTAACCTGCGGACATAATAATAATGGATAATAATACAGTCTGAACTCGATTTTCTGGAGCTTGAAATCAACAGATTTCAGATTTTACAGACAGTTGGGGAAAAGAAATTCCAGAAAAAAATATATAAACATTGAAAAAACCTATTTTTAACCATAAGGGAATATATAACTATTTAATTCATTTTAAACTTTTTTTGGAGAAAAAGCCTCATTAATGTATGAAATAATGTGCCAACTAGTCCCCTTGTAGAGGCATTCTGATCAGGCCATATTGCCGAGAGGGTGTGTTATCCGTGGCTTTTTGCATATAATTCATGTTACTGTATGTATATAAGTTTCAATTACAGTACTGACTATTTAATTTCATTAGGCACATGTTCACTACACATTACGTTAGGTTATAAAAGTGCAGTATAAGGAGCTGTAGAAAAAAATATGCCGTTTTCCAAACATATGCCACATCTGGACACCTCCCCGCCATACAGTCTGGGAAATCGACGATTGACTGTAATGGGAATTAATATACCGTAGCAGACAAAAGTTTCTCTTGTCACAATGCGTTTTTTTAATAAGTGCAAGTCGGAAATTGGCCACCTTTTCTTTAGAAATTACAAAAGGTGCAGGGCACTCATGCTTGCTCTGCTTTCACTTTTCCGTTCGGTTTGTCCGTGCATGTATTTTCAAGGTTGCTTGTTAGTCATCTTTTTTGGTTTGTGCCAAAAGCATCCAGTAGCAGCATAACAAGACACCGTTGTAGTGAAGTGTACTGAATGGATGATTTGATGGAAGTTGAGCTGGTCCAGCCCCCTATTCCTGGACCTGGACGTGTATAGCTTACACAGGCTTCCACACAGTACTCTTTGCCAACACCATAATTTGAAGGTGTCAGTTTTCTTCCTGTCTTGTTTCTTCACTGTCCAACTTTCACATCCATACGTTACTGAGAATATCATGGCTTAAACAAGTCGAGTTTTTGTATGCAGAGTTACGTGTCTGCACTTGAGAATCTTCTCTAGATCCTGCATGGCTGCTCTGCCAAGAGCATTTTGTCGTCGATTTCCTGGCTGCTTGTCATCTCATTATTGAAAAATGATCCAAGTAGCCTGAAGTTGTCAACTATTTCTGTTTCTTCTCTGACGAGGATGAAATTATCCATTTTTCTAGTTATCAGGATCTTTGTCTTCTTCGCGTTAAGGTGCAAGCCCATTTGGACACTGTCTTGTTTGATTTCAAAAAACAGATGTTTCAAGTCATCTTTGATTTCAGCTGGTATTGTGGTATCATCAGCATGGCAAATACTTTTGATGAGTATGCTGCCAATTTTCACACCACAGTTTTCCCTCATACAGTCCTGCTTCTTTTATCATTTGTTCTACTTAGAAATTAAACTGGTATGGAGAAAGTATGCGGCATATGCCTTTGCAAATTTTAAATCTTTCCGTCTCTCTTTCTTTTCATTGTTCCAGTCAAACTGCACGTGAGAACTGTCAAATATTCTGGTATACTCATTGCTTCAGAAGTGACCCAGAGTTTCTCATAGTTTCTGCAGGCAAATGCCTTGCTCCAGCCATTGAAACATATGCAGATATCGTTTTTGTTATTCTTGTGCTTTTTTAAGGATCTGTCTCATATTCATGATGATGTCCCTTTTTCCTCGCCCTTTCCTAAATCCTGTTTCCTTTTCAGGCACTTTTCATCCTATTTAGCCTGTAGGTTGTAGTCTCCACTAAATGAATTTGAGGAGGATCTTGCTAGCATCGTGGATCAGAGCAACTAAGTGATAATTTTCAGCAGTCAGTCGGCTCACCGTTCCATAGGATTGGTGTGAGCGCTGATCTTCTCCAGTCTGTTGGGCATAATGTTGTCTTCCAAATTTCCTGGAATTTGTTAGTACTGGCAGTAGCACAAAATGCCTGAAAAGATACACATCCATTTTCTGGTAGTGGAGCAGGGCGGAGCCAAAATGAAGTTAACATGATCTGTGGAAATTAGTTCCTGGCAGAAAAGAATGTGCCCCAAGTACTCAACAGTGGGGGACCAGAGCTGAAGTTTGTCCTTTGAGGCCTTGTGGCCCTGGCAGCTAGGTCCTGTATTAGGGCATGAGTGTGTGCTTTGCAAGCATAAAAACTAGACAAGGCCACTAACAGATCATCAAGATACTGAACCTGAGCGGAACCAGAGAGGAAGGTCCCATCAGCCAGGTCCTAACAGCTACATCCAATTGCATCAGTAATTTGTTGGAAATGCAATCAATGCCCAGTGTTTTGCTCTTTGATAAAGCTATCAGTGGTGTCTACTTCTCGCATCACCAAGGCTTCTTGGTTTTAAGGCACTGAAAAAAAAGAGCTGTTGATATGCTTGATCCTCAGGTTATAATGACTTGATTCCTTCCATCATTTCTTGATCATCTGGGCGTCATTAAGTCTGTATCCTTGAGTGTCTTAAACTTCAAACCTCAAATGGAAATTCTATCTTTGTAATTTTCCTAAAACTGATCTCATTCATCCCCTAACATTTTCTATTTCCTTGCACACATCACTGTAGTACTTCTTCTTTTTGTCTCTTCTTGTGGTGTGGTGCACGATTTGTTTGAGTTCTGTAAACGCTTATCTTTCTGTTTTGGTTTTAGTTTTTCTATGTTTTAGAGCAGTATTTGTCTCCTCAGTCAACCGTTTTGGCCACTTTTGTTTTTTCATTCTTTGCATGGACTTTTTGCTTTCTTTGAACAAAACTTTCTTGATGTATTTTCATAACTCTTCTGGTACTTTGTCATTTGTATCTAATGCGGGAAATCGATTTTACAGGCAGTGTCTAAACTCCAGCAGTATATTTCAAGATCATAATATGTTATGTGCCTGACTGTCTTGCTCCTTTACAGCTTTAGTTTGAGTTTGCATATCAGTGGCTAGTGAGCTGTACCATAGCAGATGTGGTCAATTTTATTTTTTTCATTGGACGAGGTCCATGTGTACAATTTCCTCTTGATTTGCTGGAAGAAGGTGTTTGAAATCAACAGCTTGTTGGTCTTGCAGAACTCAACCTAAAATTTTTCCACTATCCGTTCCTGATACCAAGGCAATATCTTCCAACTTCCATCTTCCAGTTTTAGCTCCCTTTTTATTCACCCAAGTACACTTTAAGCTCAACAATGAAACATTACTTACCAATGTTTTCAGATGATGACATAGTTTGGTGTAACATGGATGGATGGATTAACAGATGAGCACAAAGCCTCGGTGAAGGACTCTGTTGAGCTCAACAAGCAGAACCAACTGTAGCTCAAAATGGACATGACAAAAGAGATAGTGTTCAACTTTAGGAGGTCCAAGGGTCCACCACCCAGTAACTAGTGATAAAGTAAAAGTAGAGACATACGCTTAGCTGAGGTGCACATGGACAGTAGTCTGGAATTGGGTTAGAAGCGCTAATTCAATGTACAAGAAGGCCTAGAATCACCTTTACTTTCTGAGAAGGCTCATCTCTTTTGGTTATACAGGCCACTACTTCCAATGTTCTGTCTGGTGTGTTCTTTTATGCTGTGGCAATAGTATTTTTATAGGTGACTTCAACAGGCTGAACGTACTAAATGGAAAAGGTGGCATAGTCCTGGCAGTTAGGCTGGACTCTGAAGGAGCAAATTCCAACAACCATTAATTTGTACAAGAACTCTCTCTGTCAGGGTGGTGTTAAGACCCCGAGTTGTCCAGGGGTATGGAGTAGTATAACATAAGCTGCACCAAGACAGGTTGTTTTGTTAATATGACAATACAATGTAAGTGGAATATAAGTACAAAAGACAGCCAGAAGTGACAATAAAAGAAAAACTAAATTAAATCTATCTAACCTAATTATATATATTACACAGTTAATTTCATCCCAAAAAACAAAAATGGATGTCAGATCCAATTTACAGTTGTAAGCTGGTGGGCAGTACTTCCCTGGCAGAGGCAGGATTGATCGTGATGGACATCTTGTCTGCCCCTGCCTTGCCTCAGGTGGCTTAATGAAAACCAGCTGCAGCCAGTGAGGAGAAAATTTGAGGTACTACAGAAGCAGCTGGTCTGAGGACTGAAGGAGACTGGGGTTTTGAGAGCAGAGCTGATGCGTCTGCCGTATTTTCTTGCTTTTGTGTTGTCTTGTACTTGCACTGTTGAAGTTTTCTGTTTGAAACCTTTTATCTGGTGCCTTATTCTAGCCTCTGTGGCTGCTGCTACTGCAGACACCAGGCCATTCAGTCTTTTGCAGCCTAACTACATTGCTGTATAGTATCTAATAAACAGTGCACAAGTAACAAAGGGTCAAAGTGTTAGGCAAAATCGTCTCAAGGCCAGAGAGAGTCCCCTGTCTTCTCTGAGGGAATGCTTATATCTTTAACAGAATCCAGCCTCTCTTTTTCAGCCAATCATGGTCTTTTCCAAGGGGTCAACAATAATGGATGGATATTCCATCCATTCTGAGTCAGGGGTGAGAAAATAAAGAGAGAGAAAACAAAACAGGCACACAAGTGGACGTAACAGTGGTACATTGTGGTCATTGGTGCTTTAAAAATTATACACTTTTGCACTTTTTTGTATGATTCCAGTGTCTTCTGTTACCATTTTTATATGTATACTATTACAGCATTGTGCAAAGTCTTTATCCTTTTTCCTTTTTGCACATAAAGAATGGTCTTAAAATTAGATCATTATATATAATTTCTTTTATTACAGTACCATTTTGTCAACTTTAGGTTATTTGTTTTATGTGTAAGCATAAAAGAGTGTGTGTGTGTGTGTGTTAACCATAGATGCTCCAGAAAATACTTTACCTCAGATGTACCAGAAACTTATGAATGTATCAAGAGTGGATAATTATCATAATATTCTCCAATGAATTTTTCTAACGAAATGACTTTCAGATAGAGCTAGCAATATTAGTCTACTTTTGTTTATTTTTTAATGCTTTTATTTTTGTACTTTTAGATTTTTGCAAACCTATGCCGTACATATCTGCCCCTTGGTTGGCATTGCACCTGACCTCCAGCTTTCACCTTGCAAGGTGTCAAGCTCCACTTTGATGTTTCGTACTAAGCCCAACTGGATTATGTGGATTGCCCAGTCCCCAGGTGCTCATGAACAAATGTCGCCCCCCAACCCCTGGCTCCAGGCCTTCAGGGCATTGGTCTTGAGTGGGTTCTGACAATTTAGCCACAGGGCAAGAGGGCTGCAGCAAAGGCAGTTGTTGAACTGAAAGTTCAGGCATGGGTGGAGTTTGGAGAGGCTAAGGGAAAAGACTGTCTGACAACCTCTTTGATGTTCTGGCAACCCATCTGCCGTCTCAGGAGGGTAAGACGTGACCCTATCCAGGCTCTGCTAAGCAGGAGCAGAGCAATGCTGACCACTTCCGGGAAGATTTTTTGACCGGTAGAACGAGCGTTTTGAGGAACTCCTTAACTGTGTGGATATGCCCTCCTACCAGGAGGGAGTGCCTATGGCAAGTTAGAGTACATCACTGTTGCTGAGGTTGCTAAGATGGTGTGTGGCCTCCATGCTGATAGGGCTGTAGGAGTGAATGAGATTCGGCCACATGTGTTAAAAGCACTGTACAGGGTGGGGTTTATGTGTCTCACACGACCCCTTCAGGGAGAGTAAAAATTTTCTCTTCACCATTGTCCATACATTGTAAAGCAAGCAACAGGATTGGGAGGAAAAAAGTGCTAATTTTACATCATCCTAACTGGATATGTTATTTTGAAACACTAAATTTTTGGATGGAACATGCATGTGACACTTCATACCATGTTAAAGCTGAAAGATTGCACTGTGCAGCAAACAGGAAACAGACCAGAAAAGACTCATACTTACTTTATAAACTCAAACTAATAGGCATACTTTGGCATACTTTTGGTCAGTTACTACTGACAACTAGACAAAAATTATTTGACAGTTTTTATTTTTGGATGCATTTGCAACCAATTTAGTCACAGTGTGTAGTCCTGAAATGTAAGGTGTGTTGTTCTGAAATCACTCGATTCAAAAAGGCATAAATCACCCCAGGACTGTACTATAAGAATTTAGGGTACCGTGACTACTGATGTGTGCTGTCCGTTCCCTGTACGAGAATAGTGTGAGCTGTGTCCGTATTCTTTAAGTTCTTTAAGGCATTAAGTCAAATCTGTTCACTGTGGGCGTTGGATTCTGCCAAGGCTGTGTTTTGTCTCTACTCCTGTTTTTGGTTCTCATGTTCGCTTAAGGGGACCAGAGGTGGCATCTCTCCTTTTTTGCAGATGATTTCCTTCTCCTCTTGTCTGACAGTGACCTTTGATGTACACTGGAATTGTTCACTGCTGAGTGTGAAAGGTCTGGTATGAAAATCAGCACCTCTAAACCAAAAGTCACGATCTTTGCTGCCAGTGGAGGAGTTCAGGTGTCTCAGGGACTTGTTTACGAGTGATAAAGGGGAGATTGATTGGTGCAGCAGTCCTGTGGGTGCTTTACCCATTTGTGATGGTGAAGTGGGAGCTCAGTTTGGGCAAAATTTTTGGTTTATCGTTTTATGTCCCTATCCTTTCCTACGTTCATGAGCTTTGGATAATGACCAAAAGAACAACACCTGGGCGATCCAGATGAGCCTTGGAATTAACCCCTGCTCCTCCAGATCAAGAGAAGACAGCTGAGGTGGTTTGAGCATGCTCTACGCATGTGCCCTCATCAACCCCCTTGGCAAGCCCAGGACACTTTGGAGAAATGGAACCGGGTCTGGGAACACCTTCTCAACCTGTTCACACTACAGACCTCACCAGGAAAAGTGGGCAGGAAACTGACTGATATTTATAGCCTTGAGCATAATTCTCAGTGCAATAATGATGATTTCCTCAAATACAGAATAGAAATAGCAGCACAGAAATAACAGCAAGGTCTGCAGTACACACATTTCCACCTATAACCGCACACATTACACCTGCCTTTATTTATGCACAACATGGATACATTGCATACACTGTTTATACTCCACAAACTCAAAAGTAAAGGACTTTTTGTGGTCAGTGAGTTTTTTTCAGTATACTTTATTAAGAAAATTATTGTACCTTATTAATCATTGAAATTATTCTAGTTCTACCATTTTACTTTTCAGAATTCAGTCCCATCCCAGGCTCTGCTTATGTCAAATATCATGTTACTTCTTGATTTTCACAGTTTATCTGAATGTATGGCACCCAAGTAGACAATGTGAACAGAACACAACATGTTTGGAAAAGATGCTTCTGAGTGCTTTGGAACAAAAATGTTTGCCTTGTTCAAATAGCTTTTAGGGGATGTTTGGTGTGTGGGCTGAAGGAACTGTTTTCAAGGAAATGTAAAGCATAGAGGTAAAATGGTTTGTCGGAAGTGTTGCTAACGGAATGTGAAATGGGAGGGAACAATGTAAGAGGAAATCTCAGTTCAACGGGAACTGTTGGTTTCATTGTTACATAAATCATTCGTAAAACTGGTCTTGTCTGAAATTAATTTGTTGAAGAAGCTTGGTCAAAAAAATTCATTGAGTAATAGTAAAATATGGTGTCATGAGAAATGTGGTCCGTTTCATTTAGTACTAGTGGTGTTCGGCGCTGTAGAGGGAGGGTCTTGTTTTGTAAATGGTTGTGTAATGGTTATGCCTCCAGGGAGAAAAATATCTGATGGAACACCTGGTTTTATGATGTTCAAGTGCATTTTAACAGGTTTGCATTCATTACAGGAAGTACAGCATTACCTTTGACAGTTTTTGAAAAGTTGTAAAAATGCTGCTTACAATGTAAGTTTGGTGTAATCTGAAGATGTTTGTACGCTTTACTAAAATGCGCTGTCATCTTGGTAAATTTATTCTAGAGTACAGTGATATAGTCAGATCAGTTTGCTTTGCACACATAATATCCACAATATAATATACACACAAATTATGCACACAGGAACATCTAATGTCTATCAGTAAATGTTGTTCAATCCTAGGCATTAGTCTCCAAGCTGAGAAAACATTGGTTTCCTGGCTTTATCAATCATCAGTGGATTTCTTGTAAATCTGGCTGAAATTGGTCTGTGAGAGGGATGGAGAGAATATCAGGGAAACATTCTCATTGACACCTCCTGCTGTGTCTGTAGCATTAAAAAGCCAATTCAGAGGGATGCAGGCAAATGTTAATTCCCTTGGCTGTTTTAATGAGGGGGAAAAAAAAATTGTTCAGTGGTGGTTGCATGCCGTCCAGTCCTGGTTTTTTATGCCATATTATGCATGTTTCCCATAGGCGGAAACATGCTGGAGTTCCATTTTGATTCTGACTGATTGAGAAATTGAGAAAATTTTTTGGCATCAAAATACTTTCTATTCAGTAAAAGTATTAGTATAGCAGCAGGATGCTCTGTAGGCCTTCTGTTCATTTTCAACTGTGTTTATCATTCCTTGGCCTTACACACATAATGGAAAGCTTTTGTTATTATATGTCCTTACAACAAATATAATTTTGCACTGTCTTTAGGTGTCAATATTTCATTAATGTGTTTATGTGGCTCTTTGTTTTCTCTTTCATTTGTACACAACTTTCTGTTTCTCTTTCTCAACGTGCTGACAGTGAAATTGCTGTAAACTGAAATTCTGCAACTCTGTAAATTTTGGTTAGGTGCAAATCATTAGTAAACATCTTTATCACCGGAACTTCTGCTTTGATTTTTAGTTTCTTTGAAACAAGTCTTAAATGTTCTAGTTTTCCCCTCTTGTTCTCTGTTTTTGGATGCTTTCAAACCCGGCACCTTTCTTCTTCCTCCGCATCCTCTTTCCGTTTGCACTTAGGAACCACTTACTCAGCTTGAGCTTCCTCCTTGTCTCCTGTTGGAAGTTCTTATGTAACTGTAGCAAGGAAATCAGAAGAAGTAAAGTTAGTGCTGGTGTCGGGTTCGTATTCTCTCTCTTGGTCTTGGTCTGTCTCTCTCTCTGTCTGTCTGTACCAGATGTACAGATCTGTAGCTTCTTCAGGCTGATCTGCAAAGAATTCACATCCAGAAAATAACAAAGATCTGGAGTTTGAAATCTGGCGCTTCTGATCAGTGTTTGCAGCAAAGAACGTTTAATCATACTTTCGCTTTCATTACTCCACATTTTTTCCCTTGTACAGCAGTGGAGCTTTATGGCTACATTTTGTTGAAAAACTAGCAAACTGTAATATGTACAGCTTTACTGGAGCTTTACTGTCTTCCTCAATGGTTTAAAACTCCTTTCCTCTAAATAAGATTGAATCTCCCCCACCCCCATTAAAATGGTGCATTGTTTCTATCATCGTATCATTGTGCATCAACAGCACATCCTTAAACCCATAACATCTCAGCGCCGTACTCTGAGGTATGAGGTGCCTGTTAAGGAATCAGTCAGCGAAAGCAGACAGCGAAATGGCACAATAAGCTATGACCATGAGTACTCTATTACCTGCCAGCTCAAAACTAAGCCAGTGACTTAGGGTGAGGCGATTTCCCATCACACATTTCAATATTTTAGTTCATGGAAATACTGCAGTTGATTGAAGAGTCTGGCTGTTGTACCAATGACCATAATTCCATTAATATCCTGCAATGCTTTACTCTGTGTAGCCAGCTGTGTAGAGAGCTATGGTGTATGGTAGCAAGCGCTAGACAATAGTGTCTGTTAAGCATATATATTGTCTACTTGTGTGACTTTATCTTTGCTTTTCCTCTGTGGTTTAATTCATTGTGTTTCAGGCCTCAGACAGCCTGGTGAGAAACAGCTGCGACAAACAAGCCTTAACAAGCAACAAACACGCCAAGTCTGTTTGCCATTGATCCTGCAGAAAGGAATTCTGAAAAAAAAATATTTATGCTAAAGAGGGGTAATGCGAGATTGAGAGATGAGCCATCTGCCTTATCTTCACATGAGCAGTGGATTGTGGGAACAAAGTAACAAAAGGGATTTTGATACAACTTCCGGTACAATTGTAAAATTTCCTCGCGTTTTGAAAATCACAAGAACATAAAAAAAAAATAAGTCTGCAGTGTGAATATTTAAATTTATGCAGATAACAACAATACGCCTGCATAATTGAGAGCAGTAAATATGTACAAATTATCATTTGCGGAAATTTTCAAATAATTCAGCTAGTTATGCAGCTGTCTTAATTTTATTTGAGCAGCTGTTTTTGATTAGTTCCTGGCGTAACAGGGGACTTTGGCAACCAGATTAAAGCCAAAAATGGGAATGCATCCATATACAATTGCAATGTAAGGATATCAATAGATGCTTTTATTATAGAACTTGTATCTAAACTTCCAACAATAAACAAACAGTAAGGGAAATCTGAGATGGTGAGATAAGAGGTACGCTGATACATCGAATTTTTGTATCGAACCATTATTTGTTACGATTCTGTTCTAGTAAGTAAAGAAATTGCAGTTAGCATCCTATATCTCTTCAGTATGAACCAGTACGTGTCTTGAGTGCTGGCCCCTTTGGTAAAATTTATGGATTTTTCTTCTGTGTGTTTCTCCGAGGTTAATGAGTGTGAGGTCTGAAGTTGACTTGAGGCACCCAGTAAGTCCTCCTCCATCTGAATTTCTGCAGCCTGGAACACAAATGTTAGATATCCAAACAACATAATTCATTTCTGACATTTGTATTACAAGCGATTTGTCAGTGATAACCTTAAGCTGAAGTAATTACTCCTTCTCAGATGTGGTCATATGCGCCTTCATATTCCAATACTCCCTGAGTAGCTGTGGTAATTCGTTTGAACTTGTGCTTCTTGTGTATTCACAGCAGACACTGAGCAGCCCACCATGCGGCTAATGCGCTGAATGTGGCCTCACAGCAGCCACTCAGAGGAAAAGCAAAACAAACATGTTGGATTTTGACAGGTGGAAATTTCATTCGTACTCAAAAGGTGAAGAAGCTCTTCCTCTGTATGTTTTCTTCCATGTTCTTCTCTCTGGAGGTTTTGTGGTACCTGCCGCAAACTTCGTGAAAGTTCTGCACTGTACCCTGGAATACATTAACTCAACCTATTGTCCCATTCTTCTACAATTTATGAACAGGGCATTTCTGTTGTATTATTTTTTTATTTTTTAATGTACTTAGGGTTATTGTTAGGGTTAGGGTTATCGTCATTACCAGAATGTGCTTAATCACATTCCATAACCTCTTTATACCCATCATAACCTTAGACCTTTGATCTAAACCAAAGTACGAATGTAAAAATCCAATATCACAGTTTTTTGTTGCTTCAATGTGTGTAGAAATTGGTACAAATTAAGGCTTGTATTTGCTGCTAAAGGACAACGCTAAATCAGATGGATTGATAATGGGTTTGACATTTTCTCTGACATTTTTTTCCAGATCTTGTCTTTGTTTTCTGTCCTCAGAGGGCTAGTATTAAAACAATAAAGAGGGGAGAGCTAACAGTGGGGTTTTGATACTGAAGAATAAGGAAAACACTGTAACCTGTTAGGATGTGGTGTTAAAAGAGGCACTGAAGGTTATTGTAAGGAGTTATGGGGCACCGTGGCAGATATTTTAGGTATTCAAGAAGAATTCTTTTTAATATGTATACTGATCTAAGTTGTATTTTTGCAATCTGTACTCCTTGACAGTCGTCAAAAAAAATATTGCCACTCGTACGTTTTTCATGCAACATTTTTTCCAGAATTCAACAAAAATACGTTGGGGTCCACAAATATATTTCTGTGGTTTGTAGTGGAACGAAACACAAACAACTCGAATAAGTGACTAAATTTTTGCTTATTCCACAGGACATTCTTAAAATGACTCGTTCAATTTTATCGACACCTTCTAAAATGTAATGAGAAATTATTAGTTTTTAAGCAGGCAGTTGTCCTTTACTTTCAGATTAAACTTATCTGTGGGGAGCTACAGGGGCCTGAAATATAACATTCATCCAACCACTCTGAATATAGAAAAGGGTTCATTTTTGTGTTTCTTGTCACTACCTGTATGATAGCATGAAGAAAAGAAAGAAAGCCAAAGAATTGCCTGAGGAGGTCAGAGACAAGACTGCAGCCAACCATGGACAATCTCAAGGCTACAATTCAATTTCCAGAGACCTTGCTGTTCCTGTTTCCACTGTGTTATCAAGTTTAAGGCGAATGGCATTGTAGCCACCCTCCCTGAATGTGGTTGGAAAACTTAATCAAAGATTACAGCAAAGGGATGTTAGAATGGTTACGAAAGCATGTCGATCGACGGCCGCACAGATTTCATCTGACCTTCAGACACAAGGAACGACAGTTTCAACTCACGGCTTCTGTTGACAGCTCAGTAAATGCGTTATGTGGTAGGAGACCCAGGTGGACCCCGCTGCTGAGGGAGATACGTAAGAAAGTTTGACTGCAGTTTGCCATAACCCACCTGCACATGCCAAAAATTCTTCTGGGAGAATGTGCTGTAGACGGATGAGAGCAAAATTAGAGCTTTTTGTGTAAAGCACACCCTCTTTATGTTGACAGAGCAGAAAGTGAAGGCTTCAGGGAAAAGAACACTGTCCCTACAGGAAGACATGAAGTTGGTTTACTGATGTTTTGGGGAGGCTTTGCTACCTCTGACACAAGGTCTCTCAAATGTGTGCATGACATCTTGAAATCAGAATAATACCAAGGAATTGTGGAGTGCAGTGTTTATACCAAGGGTCAGAAATGTGGGTCTGTCTCAAAGGACATGTGTCTTCCAGCATGACGGTGACCTCAAATGCACTTCAAAGTCTAGAAGTGCTTGAAGACAAAATGCCAGACTCTTCTGAAGTGGTTAGCATTGAGTTCAGATGTAAATCACACTCAAAATCTGTTTATCTAAAAACAGCACTTGAGAGAAGGTTCTCTTCAAATCTGGAGTTATTTTATCATTATTTTCACCAAAGGCTGGGCTCCTAAATATTGAGTGTGGGTTGTCAAAAATTTTGTCTATGACATTTGTTTTTACTTTCTGACTTAAAAATATATATTCTGTACTGAAAGGCAAAAACCAATCAAAATAAAGGTTCTATGATGCTAACAGTAAAATAAAGAATTCCAAATACTTAGGTCAGCTTATTTTAAAAGAAAATTGTGAAGCACAGTAGAAAACCGCAATAACGGACCCAGAGTTTAGTCAAATTGTGAATGGTTCACATCCTCCTGTAGAGGAGATGTGGGGTTCGAAAGTAACTCATTTGAGACTTTTTTGATTCAGTGTACATTCAGTGGTATACAGTATTTATCTCACTATTTTTAATTTTTGTGGTCTTTGGGAAATGATAACTGAGTGAGAGTTTCTATTAATATTGTTATTCTATTAGTAATTTAGTTGTGGTGGCTCTCCAGTAGTGCATTGCTGCTGTATGTGTGTAAATGCTGTAGTCGTGTATAACCATTGTGTAGGGCTATAATGGAAGTGTCAGCCCAGCTGGGGTTTTTAGAGAGCTTTGGGGCAGTGTTTTGTTGTACTCTGTGAGTGCCAGTGCCTTGAAAATATAGCCCAGTCCAGTCTCCTGAACCTTCCTTCCCCAGTTGAGCACAGTTGAGGTGGGTTGTTGCAGCATTATTAAAACATACTATATTTGCCACGTGCACATTTAGTTTGTAATAATCAATAATCATAGTCGGGTAGTCTTAACAGACTAATAATAGTCGTTTTCCTGCATGTTCAACGGATAAAAACGTATTCTTTTCACACAATAACTGATACACCAACTGAAAATTATTCCGTCTTTCATTATTCTCACAACAATTCCACTCCACATTTTACACAATTTAATTTTTTGGATCCCACTTGTCAAATTATTATGGGATTTTACTGTGCTTGGGTGCCGGTGACTGATGACAGAGCGGTACACGTTCTTACAGAAATCTTTATATACTTGTCTGTTTTCCAATCTAGCATATTTCTTTTCTTCAAGAAAACAACTAAGGTTTGGAAAATTGTTGTTATTCCCTATAACATATTCCTGGCTGTTGGTTTGAATCCTGCTCATTCTGTGCAGAGTTTGCAGGTTCTCCCTTTGTGTGACTGAATGCATGTATGATTCCCCAGCAGGGCACAGACATGTTGTCCAGGGTGTACCCTGCCTCATGCCCTGTGGGACCTCTGGGACAGGTCTGGACCCCCATTTCTCTGGTGGACAAGATGTTTGAAACAATACTATGGCTATTTGTGTATGTATTAAAGGGGATTGTTTGTGAATAGTGACATTATTACACCACTTCTGAAGTGGAGATGAAGAAAAGAAAGGATCGTGAGAATTGTTAGATCAGGATTTTTGTGGAAAAGTGTCGGGTGGAAGTTGTAAGTCTAGGCAAGAAAATAATGTGATGAAGCTCTGGTCTAAAGGATAAAAGTGCTATGCTTTACTATACAGTTGAAAGGACATATTGTGTAGTAGCCTCGTCACCTTGGAAAACAGATGAGATATCAGTAAATGAGGTTGAGATGGAATATATTTGGAAAGAACGCAGATTAAAGAGAGAGAAGACTGAGTTGTGGATGTGACGATGTCTTTAGGAGCAGCTTAGGATTCTGCTCCACTCCATATAAAAGATTCTTTATTAATCAATGAGGAACATTACAAAGATTAATCTTAGACATTTAAGGAAAGGAAGAAAATGAAGTCATAAGAAATTCTGAGGTTTTTGCTTTATTTAACTGAATTGGTTCCTAAAACTTTCCTTGATTTTTAATTCAACTGTTTTGGGGATAATGTAAAAATCAAGAAATCATTTTCCCTGAATCCAATTAATCAGCAAACATACTCATGAGAAGTACTTTAACTATTCAAACTGCGTTGTTTCAGACTCCTTTGGATAGTCAAATAGCAGGCAGAAAAGTGGTTAAAGAACTTTGTGACCAGTGGGTTTAAGTCTTTAAGTCTTAAGGAGAAGCAAGGCACTTCACCTAAACTGTTTCACTTGAATAAAGGCGATAAAACTGTAGGCTCCCTTAACTCTCTTTGACGGGGGAAAAAAAGCATCTGTTCAGCAACCAAAAGGTAATGTGATAATTTATTACTTTACAGATGGAGGTTCTTGTGATTCTTAAGACATGTAAACACTGCCAGTTACTTTATCTGTGGAGGAATTTTTGTGAGGCACCCTTAGGAAAACTGTTACAGCCCTACTTTTAATACAAAGGTTTACATTAACTGAAAGCAGAAAATACTCCATGGAATGTATATGTATGTTAACTATTTTAGTGCATGCAGGCAGAGAAGCACTACATGCTGACAGATGTTGCAGAAGTCTGGAGTATGTGGGGCAAGAAATCACATCTGGAGCAGGAGAGAAGGAGGAGAGAAGTTTCAGTTCTCTCAGTCCTCTGCACCATGGAACCCGAGATCCTGAGAGCTGTGTCTCGACGAGCCTTGAGCCCCAGAGTATCTGAGGATTCGGAGTGAAGACCTTTCACAGCGAGAAGGGTTACACGAGAATCACAGCAGAATGACGTAAACCTTGTGTAACCATATAAAAGTTTAGCTCCTAGTCAAATGGAACTCCTTGAATTCTTTTGATGTCACATCTATGAAGGAACACTTTTTAGCCTTGTTTAAAATTTCAAAAGCAATTTCTATTTCTTACGATTTTACTAATTTATGTTGCTCGGTTATGTTTATTGACATCATCATTCTGGTGAACTTCAGCAACTCCTGGGACTTGAACTAGAAACCTGCACATAATGTGCTTGTTCCTAACTGTTACTCTGCTTACTTCCTTCCTCGATACGTAAATAAAGTCCGTGTAGTTTTAAGCAGAATTCAGATGTGAAAAGAAAATGTAAGCAGTATTTAGTACTTTTTTATTAATGTTTTTGTTATTTTGATAACACCTTTCTCCAAGGAGATATACAATTTTAGATACTTCAGTGAAGATCTACCCATGAATGCAGCAGAGTAAAGTGACACACTCACACGCTAAAGGCAACAGTGAAAACTGAGTCACCAGTTCACCTCACACACAAGTCATTGGGCCTTGAGAGGAAACCAGAACACCCAGAGTAAACCCAGGAAAACATGGTAAGGACATGTAAACTCCAGACAGACTGATCCAAATTCAAACACACTTCTGAACCCACGACTCAGGAGCTGTGATGCTCAACGCTGCCTGCTGCTCCACCGTGGACATGGAAAGACATTTTTAAATGAGGATATGCCATGGTGAAGCTAGACTTCAGTCTTTTACTCCCATAATGACATTATGTATTGAATGACCCTTATTACTGAGCAATATTTTTATTGACTGAATATTTGACTTCATTAAAAAAAAATTTATTTTATAACAAAGGGGTCATCTTGGCTAAACTCTTAGTTCATTCATTAAGATTACATGGAGCAGCCAAACAGAGCTAAAGGCGTACGAAACGGAGTAACTCCTCAGTATCCGAACCTAAGACGTCCCTGACAGCGTCAGATGCCAAAGTTTTGGATGAAAGCCGATTTCACGTTATTTTAAATGGGGGGGGGAAGTGCTCCCGGTCCATCCAAAAACATCCATACAACCGACCATATACGATCCATATAATCGACCCAAAATTTCAGAATGATAAAACATTGCAAACACCAGTTTTCTAATTAGAAAACACTTGTTGTCACTAATTTCTGTGTTTATTATGTGTGGTGCAGTATGTGGTGCATTGTGTACAGTACAGGACATTTTGCAGGTTAGCGCCGTCACCACTGTCACTGTTACAGACTGGAGGTGAGAGGGCACCTGTGTGGGCTTTGCAGAGGCAGTTCTGTGTTAAGAGAAGTTGAATGAAGGGAAGCCGAGTGTCAAAGTAACCCGCTACATCTGCCTTTTTGTTTGATACAACAACTGAATATTTTTTTAAACAAAAACCAGCGGAAACAGCAGATAAGACACCAGTGTGGGAACCTGCATCTGGCTTTGGATAATTTTGATAAACATGTAACAGTTTTACAATATACGCACTACGCTGTAAGGTTCTGTATGGTATTTGTTCATCTTTTACATTTATTTTTGATTTGAATTTCAATTTAGGATAGATAATTTATTATAGATAAGCTTCAAATAAAAATTTGTTATAGAAAAAAATGTCCAGTTGGATGCCGATATTTATGTATTAATTTTTGAGCCATTATAGCTAAAATTTGGATGTAGATCATTTGGATATCAAGGAATTACTGTACAGTTAAAAGAATTAAACACTGGTAACAGTAACAAAATTTTACATTAATCAGATAAAAAAATTGTAATGTAATTAGATTACTAATCGTAAAAATAGATTTTTTAGAATAGTGTACATTTATTATACCTCCCTTTATTGTTTTTCAGATCTCAACTGAACCTCATTCATTTGATTCAAGTCTAATTTTGTAAAATCTGCATAAATCAAGCCATTAATGTTTCCAGAAACAACCTCTAATGTTAAAGGTTTCTATCTCATTTGTGTGAAACCTATCTATCTATCCATCTATAAATCTGTTTGTTTATTTGTTTGTTTGTTTGTTTTGCGCTTTGCTATAGGCATCTTAAGTGTTGTACAGTTGAATTTCCCTGCAGGGATTAATAAAGTTTTATGTTATTCTGCCATATTATATTCTAATTTTTAGACCAGAGTTTTGTTTTGTACTGAAATAAAATTTGAACGTTTCAGTTTTTTCTTTAATGTATAAACTATGCTTAAAATAATCTTTGATGCTTAACTATTACTTGTCAAACTACTTTCCTTACAACATGTAAAGCGACAACATCTCACTTCACCCTGCCCTCTCGTGGTTTTTTTTTTTTGTAATTTTTAGAACATTTATCCATTTTGTCACTGTATTTATATATGTACATGTGGCATGAGTGCATGTATGCCGCCCCCCCGCAGCTGGATGGAGTTTCCCTCTGGGTTTAATAACGTTTCTTTCTTTCATTCATTCATCTGCATTGTGCACAGACAACTTGACATGATTTTCAAGTTTTCGGTTTTCTTTTCCCCAAGTTTCTGTTGTGCCAGTATGGAGTCACACTGGACTAGACCATGTTGTTGAGCAGCAACTATGGGGCAGACTGGCCCTTTACTGTAAGCTAGCAGAAATGGGGGTGAGGGGATGCTATAAACAAGGAAAAACAGGGAGCCTTCAAGTCTGGAGGGGTGCCAAGCATCCCCGAGGAGACAGTTGTGCTTACTCAGCTTTTTTTTTTTTTTTTTTTTTTTTTTTTTTTTTGGTGCCTTTTTGTCCAGCCTGATGAATAACTCTTTNTATAAAAAACTTTTTTTTTTTTTTTTTTTTTTTTTTTTGTCTGGATGACTTTGCTTCCCAAACACAAATTTGCTAATGACTCTAATGGCCCTCACTTAATTGGGGTACTGAACTATGTGATCGGTGCCTTTGCTGTGTTTGCCGGTGGCTTTTTCTACAGAGGGCAGCGTGCGACACTCCGTTCTTGTCATAAAGATGTATTGTGTGTGTGGGTGTGTGTATTCGTGCACATGTGACTCGCAAACACAACATTTCACCCGTGTTGTTTAGGGAAAAAATGGAAAGAGTTTACGCCGTGAGCCTTTATATTAATTGCAGTAGTCGGTGAGAAACGCACGCGAAAAGATGGCCGCACATGTGGTTTGCATGCTAATTGTAGGGTGCTTAGATACTGAGAGCACAGGCTCTCTAGGTCCGTGGAGGGGATTTTATTATGGAATGTAATGTGTTTGAGGAGCACGTTCATTATACATCAGTGCGATAGGAGAGAGAAGTGCTTTGTGCAGTGGTCCTCTGGTGCGATTGTGAGTGCACAACCACCCCCAACCCCACCCCTCTCAGTTAGCCACTAAAACTCCCACTGATTTCAGGCTTTTTTTTTTCCCCTCCCCAAATGCTTCACAGAGAAACCTCTTGCTAGCTGCCAAGAGGGACCAAATCTATAACGATACATAAATTGCAGAATCAAGAGGAGCAAAGTGTCATACTCCAAGTCCCCTCATTTATGAGCGAACCAGGGCCCCCCCAGTATGGGTTTCGTCCAGTCCCAGATAATTTCATCCCGGCCCACTTAACAGCATCGCGGGGCTCGGTTTCCGTTGCGTTTAGTAGACGGGCGGATAAAGATCGATGGACAGACAGACCGACAGCACGTTCTCCACAACGGAGCTGTCCGCACAACACAGGCCCACTGGTGCAAGTGGGTTTTATTAATAAGTCGCTGCGTTTCCTCTGATACATCGTCACTTTTCTGTCAGCTGTAATGATTATCTACACGAAGCGGACTCAGAAAAATCTTCATATTTCATGCCTTAATGCTACGTTTACATTGCGGTATCGATTTTCCAACACCGTTCAGTGTCGGTGCTGTGCCTGTCCTGTCGTTATGCTTCTTCAGGATGAGGAGTTGGAGGAATGTTTCTCCAGTGAAACGAATATGGCAAAGAAATAAATAAAAGTCTTGAGGCAGTAACGCCAATATTAAACTGAAAGGAAGACGCAGTGCAAGAAAACCTCACCTGTAATAAGCTCCTGAAAGAGGCATTTTGTCCAGTATTTGGGCAGTGACATTTTAGCTAGGGAAACTGGTGCTCCCCAGCATGTATGTGCTACCCCCAGGACAGGGGTCTCGATCGTTGTTATTTACTCGGGAGGTGCTGGTGCAGAAAGCTTGTGTTAGTGACACAGCGGTCCTCGTGTCTCTTTCCTTCCGTGTGTTTCCCCGAATTGCCTTTTGTTATGCCGTTAATTTCGCGGCGTAAAGGTGCTTGTTTCGCGGTGTCACCGTCTGCGTGGCAGTAATGTTTACTGCCCGACATGAATATTTCATCCTGCAGATGGTGAGAATGTCAAGCCGTGACACTGGTTTATTAATCTATAACCCCTTTTCTCCCCCGGTGGGAGGCAGTCTTGTCAACAGCACATTGTTTCACCAATGTATTCCCATTACTCTGCAAGGTTTTCCTTATTGCTTGTTGCATAGTGCTGACTAGGGGGCCACATAAAGACGTTGTGTCTATCAGACTTATATAATATTTTTACCACTTCCCATCTACTCTGATCCCCTGCCTTTTGATTTTCTCCTGTAGTAGATTCGTACAGAGGCTTCCATCATACTCTCTTCTGTTTCCGTCATCTACACAGCCTCTTTGAACATTTCCACACCTGTTTGGACTGTACGGTCAGCGTTGCACCAGATCCACCCTCGGCTACGTGTCAGAGCTATTGACTTATCATCCTGCCTATCTGTTTGTTGCTGTATTTATTTTATTCATGATAATATGTAGTATGGCGCCATAAATATGAATGATCTAAACAGCTCGTGTTAATGAAGCATTTTAGGCTAAGTACCTCCTTCAAGGGCCCTATAGCAAAGCTCCTACCCTAAGTAGGCAGTTCAAGTTCCAGATTACTTAAGACTGCATCACTCGCTGCCCCTTTCTTTACTGAAGTAATGTCCTTCATTTGATATATGCTTGCGAGGTCTCATTAACAGTCTCTTACTGCATGTTAAGGATATATTTCTGTCACCACAGTCAGTATCTTCATCTTGTTCTGATTCATCACAGGCTTTTCACTGCTTTCTGCAGGTCCTTCACCTGTCACTACTGTTTGTAATGTATCTCTAGCTTGTCAATCACGGTTCCGCCTTCTGCACTCCCGCATCAGTCGCAAAGTTTGACCTCGGCCGTTTCTGTTGCATTTGTTTCGAGGCAGGTTGTGGAACCTAGGACATCTGCTGAACATGAGATTGTGGGATTATTTTAATAAACAGTGTGGTTTCTTACACCTCATTATGAACCTGCAAGCGGCAGATGGGCTTTGCCTCATTTCCATGTGGAGCACTCAGAACAAGAGGAGGCAGGGCAAACCTATGCCCCCATCTTCAAAATTCACCCTTGTGTCATTGCTCCTCCTGGTGTCTTCTGATCTTCTTCTCGCCCCCTTTCTGCCCTGTGACTGCCGTCTTTGGCTTGTCCTTGGCCCCAGCCAGCCCCAGACGCGCTTTACCCCCACTCACCTTCTGGAGTTTGCTGCTGAAACCTTCATCCCGCAAACAGACCAGCTGAGCTCCCAGGTCCTTCTGTGTCTGCATAATTTTGTAAAAACAAATTTAAACATAGTGCTGCCACTTTGCGGTGTCTCAGTTAATAAGGCATAGGGTCGAATCTGGATCAGTCCAACTTGTGTTGAGTTTGCGTGTTTTTCCCATGCCTGCGTCCAGCTTTGTCCCACAGTTCAAAGACATGTTTTTTTCACTTCCAAAAGCATGTAAATTGCCTGCAACGTGTGACTTTGTGAGTGAATGTGTATGACTACCCTGCAATAGGCTTGAGGCCTAGTTCCAGTGGTTCTGGGATAAGCTCTGGTCTGGCAAGACCCTGGCATCCACAAGGTGAACGAGTGAATGGAATTTAAACATTCGAAAGAGACTTGCTTTCATTCTGCTGCTACCAGCGTTTTTAATCCACTGCAAATTACTTTTTTACGTGTGAATCCAACGCAAAACTAAATCACCTTAACAAAGATAACTCGCCCCTGCATCCACCAAGGTTTTCTCCTGGCCTTAGAATTCTGAGAGCGTTTTCTTGGCTACCGGTGGCAGCTAAAAGGTGAGAGCAAACGTGAATATACATTAGGTAAGACGGACGTGGCGGTCTTTGAACTCGCAGCCAGGAATGCCAATCAACCGCACCCCATTATTTACACACGTTGTACTATGCTGTATTTACCCATGGCACATGTGAAAGCCAAGAGGAACGTGTGCTGGATTTTCCGCCTGCAACAATGAATGACACCGAGAAAAAGTTAACAAAGCATGAGTGAGTGATTGTGTTTGGTTATCTTCCCGGTGCAGTATGTGGTTTCAATTTTAGTTTCAGCCCAGGGCGGAACAGAAATGGTTTTAATATCATAAATCACAGCAGAGCCTTCTATTTGTGTTCCTTTAATCGGTCAAAAACAAAAGTCTGCCCCCCCCCCCCGTTTGCTTTAAACGTATTTATTTCACACAGCAGTTTGCTGCATGTATTGCGCTGGTGACAAGTAAAGGTCAGCAAAGATAAAAGGGTTGAAACCGTTATGTGGCCAGAAATAAAGAGTTTCTATGAAATGACTTTGGATTAGTGTGACAGGTTTTCAGTTGTTACACCTGGCAAATTTCCTTGAAAACAAGCATGAACTACTTCTTATGGCAGGTTTACTAAGACCAAGCTGGCTGATCCATGAGAACCCCCCCCCCTCCACCAAATAACAAAAAACAGACCCTTGTATCGTTTGGAAGAAGAAAGCATAACAAGAAGGGCATTATTTAGAATATTCACAAAGTAGCCCTGTTATTGTTGAATTTTTTAATGTTTCAGAAAGAATGAGTAGCTTAGTGAGTTTATTTATACTTTCTTTTTGTGGAAATGCTAAGCTGGCTGTTACCCAGGTCAGATAGGCTTGGTTACGAGGTGAGTTTGTCCACGTAAACAGAACCTCGGCCTGACTATATATGTTTTAATTCTTCATATTATTAGGACCTGTAGAATTCCAGTGATAATAGTTGAACAGAAACTGTAAAAATTCTTTTTAAAAACAAAAAAATTGCCATATAAATAAATAACTGAACAAATACGTTAAACCGGAACGGTCACGGAATGCTCATGTATGATGCACAAGTACCGCACTGTATTAAAACTAAAATTTCGACATTGTGTAACGTAATGGATACGTCACAGTGAACCACTGGTCTCCTACGTTGCAGAAAGATGTCATCTTCTCTGATGCTGGGCAGATAGTGGTTGGGTTTAATCGGGATGCAGATCCGCATGTCCTGCAAAATGAGCCGTGTGGTCTTGTGTATATAGAATCATTTCTTCATTCGAATTTGTGCTATGTGAGAAGTTGTTGTGCTTAGACCATCACTCATAACCATAAATAAGCGCTGAGCATTGTTGGAACAGTGAATAATACCACTTTAACTAGTTTCTGTTTGAACTAGCTGAGTTACCCAGGGTTGCCGCTCAGGCAACAGGCAGATGCCACAAAGAGTGACACGCCTGTCACAGTCAAGTGGAATTGAAGGAAGCAAAATGTGTGTTCACATGTTCTTACTCTTTTCTAACATCACTAATGTGTGCATCACTGTGTGTGTGAGTCAGGTATATTTTTTTAAATTCATTTTTACTTCACTTTTAAATTTCGTGTCTGTGTGTGTGTGTGTGTGTGTGGCATGTGCAGTGTGTGTGGACTGCAATGCAGGCAGTAATAATAATATATATCACCAAACTGTATTATCTTCCATTTTGTACATGTTTGAGTGAGAAAAGAAGTCAGTGTGTGTTTGTAAAGCATTTGAGGTGGCTGTCCTCATACACGTGTGAAAAAGTATGTCTGTGTGTGTGCGCGCACGCAAGCGAGAAAATTCGTCAGTGTCTCGTACATCAGCGTGTGTGTAGAGAGTGTGTGGGATCCGCTACTGTACGTGCTGCATGTGTGTGGAGGGAGAAAATCTGCCAGCATTACATACGTGCACTGTGCGTCTGACATTTAAAACTTTCAAAATAGTAAGTAGCCTTTATGCAGGTGAATGAACAAAAACCTCAATTACGGGAAGAAGTCTGTGGCTTGAAAAACAAAGCTGTACATAAAAAAACAAACAGATTGAGCTTCATAGATATAGATGTTTGAGAACATGAGGTGATTAAAGTGATGCTGACTACAGGCTGCATTCTGGGAAGCGCTGCTCCTGCCAGAGAGGAATATCACCACTGGACAGGACATGAGTTGCTTCTCTGATCAGAGTTCTGCTCACTGTTCATAGGAAATGATTCTAGATCTCACGCTCAGTCCGTGCTGTACGAGCTCAGCAAAAAGCAATTTAAAACACATTGCGACTGGGCAGCGAGGTTTTTCCACTTTGATTTGTCAACTGCGAATAACAAAGTTAACCTCGGGTTGTGGGTAGGAATGGAACAAAGAGAGAAGGAGATGAGATCTGATGTTCTATAGGAGTCACAAATTAGGGGTTATCAACCAGCAGATATGGAGGAAAATTGCAAACACCCTTAGTTATTTATAGTGAAGGTATGAGTTCCTCTCATGTACTTTAGGTTCATATATTGTTTCTCACAACAGCGTTCAGACTAATATGACTGAAATTATACAAAAAACGAAGCGCATCCGATAGGAATACAGGCCAGGCTAAGTTTCCTTTTTCTGCCAGAATCAGAGCTTTGAGCTGGTCATTATTATTATCGGTCAGTTTCCTCCAGCTTGTCAGGTACATTTTACCTTGTTACTTGTCTGGTCAAGTTTTCCGCCCGTCCAGTTTGGCCGCATAACAGAAAGACAAAATGAAGTAAACGTCTTGGTTTAAAGCTCCCTTTTCCAGAGGAAGGACCTCACCACAAACCTTTATTGTTCACATGTTTACCAAGTAAATTTTTGTTTGCAAAAAAAAAATGAAATTTTGCTGAGAGCAAATGTAAATAACTGAATATAAATTTAATCGAAACACTCCGGTAGAGATTACGTATAAGTACTAATAGTGATTCCGCGACGGAAGCGACAAAACATTTCCCGACAAAGAACGTGTCAAAATGCACCCAGCTCATGCTGCCATATATTAATAGCACGTTGGAGATCAGGTCCAGCCTGCTGTGCCCACAGGGGACACGGGTTGCTCACAGTCCAGGTAACCGTGTGCACTGTCACACCCTAAGCAGACCATTGGGGACCTCAAAATGAGCCATTTTGCCTATAAACCTGAAACTGGCTGTCAAAAAACTGTCAGCACAGGTGTGTGATCTTCAGCTGACGGACAGGTGACTGCAGATTCTCCCTCATTTTGCCTCATGAAGGAAACACTGGACAGATGTGCAGATTGTGGCCCGGTGCCTCTGTTCCTGGAAACTTGGGTTTCTGGTCCAGATTCAATGAGCTGGAAAGTAGAGTCAGATGCTGTTTCAGAACAAACAAGCAGCGTGGCGGTGAGTGAGGTCTCAGTCAGGGTGGACAAACTCAAGGTGTCTCACAAAGATTGGCAGCAAAGGAGTGAGACCATTGAAAAACTGAACGAGAGTTTAGAATGAACATGCAAATGTTCTGTGTCAAATTTGTTTGTTTTACCTCAATTTATCATGCACCTGTGGACTAGACATGTATGGGGATGATTCTACCTGTCTGATTATGAAAAATAACAGCAAATTACATGCACCAATCTGGAGCCATTAACTTATCCATATGACAGATTCTTACAGGTCTGTTCAAAAGTCTTAGGCACCTGTGGGAAAAATGCTATTCAGTGAGGATGGCTCCAGAAATGATGCCATGAATACTTATAAATCAATAAACCTTCTAAAAAGTGCAGTAGACAAAAAAACCTCCATCAGATCAATATTTGGTGGGACCACCCTTTGCCTTAAAAACGGCATCGATTCTCTTATGCAAGCTTGCATGCAGTTTAAGGTAGAGGTTGGTAGGTTCTTCCAAACATTTTGAGGAACTGGCCACAGTTGTTCTGCACACTTTGACTGTCTCTGCATGTCCTCCCAGGCTGACTTGATCATGTTGAGACCAGGGCTCTGTGGGGTCCATACCATCTGTTGCAGGATTCCTTCTTTTTGCTCAAGATAGTTGTGTATGACTGAGATTGGGTGTTTGAGAAACCTCCCTGATGGTAGATAAGAATCTAGCTGTACTTCTCAACAGACATTCAAGTTGCATGCCTAAGACTTTTGCACAGTACTGTATAACACACATATACACACTATGGACAGTTTTGATTCCTAAACTCACCTAAAAAACTTGACTTTGGACTGTAGGCGGAAGATGGAGCACCTAGAGGAGACCTACATGAACACAGGGAGGACATGCAAACACCACACAGAAGCTGCCCAGGAGCGATGGGTTAATAGGGCTGCCTGTTGCATCACAGTCTGACCCATTTTGACAGACTCATCTCTTGGGTGGCTGAGCTTCTCGTTTTGAGCGAGTTCAGGAGTTTCTCAAACTGTTCCTTCTCCCCCAGACTGGAGAGCATTTCTCCATCCTTAATACAGCCAAGGCTGGATCGCATCCTTCTCTCCTTTCTCTCCTGAGGCGCTCAGTCCTTTGCTACAGCAGGTCTGAGTTCACACAGCTGCCTTTTTCCATCTCCTCTCAAACAGTTCCTCATATTTAGCCCCTAAAATTTGTCCAAGGCGACTCACAGTGCAAGATACACTACATTAAGATGAATACAAGTTTCTGTCCATCCCAGCAATGGAATGCACACATTTCCTTTCAAAGCATTAAATCTGTTCTTGAAACATGAAACAACACCTTTGGGCTGTGTTACTATTTATTGTTATTCTTTTTTTGCTCCTGAATTTATTCAAGGCAATTTTTTAATGTTTTTGGAAGTCCAACCTGTTCAGCAGTCAGATTTTCTTATTTAAACGTGGCTGTGGTGTGCATATAGAGCGGATTATATCTTTAACCTTGAGGTGCACAGCTGCACGTGGACTTGATGTATGATCTGTCCAGCGGCGTCCCTAAGCTCCACTCTCTCCAGGTTCCTGCCAGCTGGTGCAGGTCAGGCCATCGGATCGATGGTCAGAATTTTTCTCACAATGTATTATTTATATGTTTAGAGGAGGCCTCGGCTCTGAGGCTTAGGCCATTTCTTCATCGTGTGCACTCGCTGCTTTCAAGTTACCGCTCATAAACACTCAGACCAAAACAAAAGCAAATCAGCCATTCAGAAGGACTGTTAGGTCAGCCTGCGTGTCCTTACTTGCCTCACATTGCAGTCGTTCTGTCTTTCGTCACCACGTTGCTACAAACGCTTCCTTCCATTCAAGGGGTAATGGTGTGGTTAAGTGAACGGTCCACATACTGAGGCCTTTCTGAGGGACAATGTCAGCTGTTAATGAGCCAACATAGTCAAGAAATGCTCACTTTGACCTTGCAAACTTTTCAAATAAATCCTTATTGTAACTATTGATTCGCATTTTGCATTCAGGCCGCGATATGTATTTGGTGCTGATTCGGGGGCAGTACTCACTGTTTGGCAGTTATAACCAGCTTCTGTGAGCAGAAGTGTGTATCAAAAGGAGAAGTTAAGCTCCAGCCTTTTCATTCTGTGAGGTTCAGGTGAAGCTGCTGACGTCCAGCCCATTTTGACACAGGACACTTTCTCAGAGTTTACATATTGGCTGTAGGATGTCTGGGGATTTTTACCTGAGTTTTTGATCAGGAATTTGGATCACGACTCACTGGGGACCCTTCAGAGCAGTTTGATGGGTGGAACGTTTTTAAAAAAACGCCATAAAAAATGTTTTGACTCCTTTCCTATAACTTTTTAACCGTGCAATGGTAGATGCTGGGTTAGAGCATTTATCTCATTTAATCTTCCAAAAAAGGGTCTGGTCATTGTTGGTGTTGTCTGGGTCTTGCTGATGTGGGTTGGGTGTGATGTTACCTTCAGCACATTCTGGTCCCTCTGACTGTGCGAGCAAGAAGACTCCTTGGAGTATGATTTTCCAAAGCTTTTTTAAAATATTTTTATATATGTTTGTTTTTCAGAGTTGTGAGCGGTTAGAACTCCCCACTTTTCACTCAAAGGACCCAGCCTTCTCTCTGTAATACCCCTGACATGGTGCCAGCCCTGTGTTGTTCCAGTAAGAATTACTGAGTTGTATAATTTTGCAAGGTGTTTAACTTTATGAGTCGCTTTGGAGAACTACTGTACATCAACAGAGTAAATGTAAGTGGAACAAGGTGAACAGAAAATGGGTTTATTTTTGGATTTTTTGCCTTTGATTTCTTTGAGGAGAAAAGATATACATGTTTTCCTTGGTGAAAGGTTGATAAAAGTTGATGAATCTGTCAAGAGATTACAAGGCCTCCATTTCTGGGTTTCTGTTATCAGTCGGTATTACGGGGTTAGGGGGTCCATTACTATACGAGTCAGCTTGTTCCTGAGGGCACATCTAGCTGTTTTGATGTAAGGAAATCTCATGTCGCTGCAAATTTCACTTGTTGATGCTGGGAGGTAAGCTGAGCATTTCGCCTTGAATTCAGGTGTCATGGAAGTCGTGGTGTGGAGCTGAAAAATGACATGACTAATAAGACGTTTTGAGAAAGCTGTCCTTAAAATGACCTCCTGCTTAAGACTGTAATTCAGTGTCAGATCTTGGCTTTCAGGGTAATACGTGAGAAAAATGTTTTGTTCAGAAAAATCTTCTAGCTCTATTCCAAATGTGAACTTTGTTCTGCTCACAGGTGACAATTCAGAACCACTAAGTGGGAAGCACTAAGAAGTTGGCACTTTCGGAGACAGAGTTGGATTGGATTGTGGTGCTTTCGGTGATGGATATGAGAGACAGGCGGCACCACTCGCTGACTCAGAGCCATCAGGGGAAGGAGCTCCACTACACCTCCACACCACTGGACAGCGAGGACTGCCACATGACCACCCAGAAGTCCTACAGCTCCAGCGAAACGCTGAAGGCCTTTGACCATGACTCACGCCTGCAATACGGGGGCTGCGTGCCTGACCTCATGCACCGCGAGTCTGAGGAGTTCACCAGGCATAGTAAGTATTTGCCTTATTTGTTTACCAGTACAAACTTACATTTACCTATGTATAATTTATTGTCTTTTCACCAGGCTCACATAACATGCTTGAAACTACTTTTCTTGACTTAAAACAATGTCACCTAGATATTCCAAAGTCTTCTTATCCTGAACAATTTGTGAAGTGTCAGAGACTGCACCTTGACTGAATTGTGACTGGTAGTGTCTTCGATGGAGTCAAACGCCTGAGGCCATAATTACATAGTTTATTTGTAGTTTGCCATTCGGTGTGAAGTTTTATTTGCTGAAGGTGTATTTATGTGTATTTTTATACTTTTATGTAAGTATGTTAGAGAGGTGATGAGAGGTTGGAGTTAGTATTGTACCCTCTGGCCTGTGGTGTGAAATATCATAAAGCAGTATACAGTAATCTGTTGGTATCCAAATCTAATTTGTCCTTGAGAACGAGCCAGATACCAAAACTTTGGATACCGAACGTTTATTTCCTATTATTTTAAAGATTACGTGCTCCCAGTTCATCCAAAAACACTTATATAAGTATCAACCCATGAATTATGCATGACTGAATACCAGTTACTCAATGAGAAAACAATTCATGTCATTAATTTGCATGTTTACAACATGGTGCTGTATGTACAGTGCAGGACATGTTAGCACTGCTGGCGATATTTAACTACGTAGGCTTATATAAAAATTGAAAACTACTTAAAATTTTTTTGCAGATAATTTAAGCAAAAATAACAAACAATTTTTACTGGGTACTCGTTGCATGAAGGGAAGAAAAGATGCTTGTGATGTTTGCTGTGCGGACCGACAGGCGTCTAGCTGAATTATTTGGCCCACCTTACAATAAATGTGGAGACGCTGGACAAACACGTTCAGAAAAAGTGCACACAAGACTCACGAGGAAGCCATGTAGCAGGCACAGTTCATAAGACACCAGTGTGCACATGGCCACTGTTCAAACTGTATCTGTTTTCTTTGGATAAATTTGTAACAGGATACAGTACTGTTTATTTCAATATGTACAGTATTTTTTATTACGGTACACTGTGCAACTCATTGTGTTTATTTGTTGATTTTGTATTGATTTTTATGCGCATTTTGTGTTTTTATTTTGGATACATTTCCACTAAAAATACGTTACAGCAAAGTTTCCTTTTGGCTACCGATAGTTAACTATTAATTTTCATGAGTCATTACAAGAGAAAATTTGGATACTGACGGATTACTGTAAAAACTTATAGGTCGGAGTGAGATATTTGTCTGAAACTCATTTTTGTTTCTTCCTCTGCTTAACTGGACATCAAACTCATATGTCCAGGGCGAGATGTAAATCCTCTAATTGTGTTTAGACTACCTGGAAAAAAACAAAAAAAAAGTAAAAAAAGATGCACACTGCATGGAAAAAGTATTTCGTTGCCAACATTTCTTTCACATAAATGATTATCACAACCTGCGGTTTTCATCAGTTTCACTGGGGATTTTTATTTCTGAATCAAACACTTTTTCATAGTGCTGACAAAAAACAGTTTTAGGTGTCACCACAGATGTTCGATGGGGTTAAGGTCAGGACTCCGATCGGGCCACTAAAGGATGTCAGTTTTATTCATTTTAAGTTAGTCCATTATGCTGTTAGTGTGTTTTTGTCATTGTCCTGTTGAAAGACAAACTTCCTCGCCAGTTTAGGCTTTCTGGCAGAGGGCAGCAGGTTTTCCTCCAGAATCTGTCAGTATTGTGCAGCATTCATCTTCCCATCAAACCTTACCAGGCTGCCGGTCCCTGCTGCTGAAAAGCATACCTACAACATGATGCTGCCACCCACACGGTATGCAGTGGGGATGGTGTCACCTGGCTGATGTTCAGTATTATAGTCACGCCACACATACCGCTTAGTGTTCAAGCCAAAAAGTTCCACTTTAGTCTCCACCAGATTTTCTGCCACATTTTTGCAGCATCGCCCAGGTGAATTTTTGCAAATTCCTTATGGGTCTTTTTTTCAGCCAGGACATCTTCCTTTCCACTTTTCCATAAGGGCCCTTTTTGTCTGATGCCTTGGAGATAGTTATCATCTGTAATGACTTCAGAAACTCAGTCAGAGTGACAGCTGACATCACAGTAGTCTCTCTGACAAGTGCCAGTCTTATTCAGCAACTGTTTAGAGGTGCGGCCTGACCTCGGCAGTGTGGTTGAGGTTTCAAATTTTTTCCACTTCCGCATCAAGGACTGCACTGAGCTACAAGCTAGTTCAGCCTTTGAGATGGTCTTGTAACCTTCCCCAGATCTATGTTTCTCTATAGTTATGTACTTCCCTCTCACTTTGTGAAAAATCTCTGACATATTGTTGGACCTCCATGAGAGAGGGGTATTTATCTTTGTATGTTAACTGAGAACGGGTGATCCGGCTATTTCCTACACACCATCGACAGATTGGTTGAGTTGGTGAACTGCAGTTGAGCACATTTAGTCTTATATTTAGAAAGGGCATGAATACTTTTAAAATCTCACAGTTTTGATTTTTACTTTTTAGCGCATTGTTGAAAGGTTTTCACTTTGTTTCTTTAGACTCGCCATGATGTACACTTTTGTAGAGCGACTGGAAAAATCCTGACTTTCATATATTGTAAGTTTACAGTGTGAGGCAATAAAATGTGAAAATAGTTTTGGGGCTTCCATATTTTGTCAAGGCAATCTATCTACTAAAGAGGCAAACCACTTAGACAAGGGTCCCGACAGGCTAACAAAAGACTCAATTTTATTTTGCTGTAGGGTCTGATCCGTAGCTTGAAAGGCAGCACTAAAGTTCAGAAGTACTAGTTCAGAAGTAGGACTGTAACTGCCTGCATCAGAAGATACCAGTATATCATTAAAAACATTAACATCTGGGCTGTATGAGGGGAGGAGTAGGCGAAAGTCTGGAAGCTCAAAAGTATAATTTAAGTGTAATATTTTTTTAACGCAACACTGTTCGTTGACTACGGAACACACTAACATTAAATGTTAATAATAGTAAAATGAAATAAAATCAGTACTGTAACTAAAACACGCACACATACAGTACAGTGAATAATGTGCTCTCTCAGCAGTACTGCGCGGCCAAAACTCTGCTGCAGGAGGATTAGCTGGCGCTTTACCACCTTCATTATTTTATGCATCAATGATTTAAAAAGTTTCAAACTGGTTAAATATTTACACGCTGCCTCATTATGCTTAAAAATAGCTTTTTTCAGTATTTATTATTTTTCTCTTTTTTTCGAGAACATTTTCGCAACTGTCCATAAAACCCAAAACCCGTACGATCGAGGTGTGAAAAATCGAGGATAGACTGTAGTGCAATTTTTTTTTGTAAGGCTATTACTTTTCTAAATGTTTCAAAGAACAAAAAAGAGAGAAGCCTGCCGTTCTTAGAACAGAATACAATATAAGTTTGTCTTCTTCAGTAAAGGTCTTACTAAAGCAGCATCGGCGGAACCGAAGCCTGCTAATGAAGATGTTGTGTAAATAATGAGCACGGTAACTACTAGAAGCAAATTCTGAAACAATTTATTTTGGGTAGGATCTAGTACATAATTGTAAATTGTGATAACTGGAAGATAACTGTGTAAGACAGAGATTTAAATTCTCCAGCTTTTCCGTTTATTAACTCTACTAGAAGTGGCAAAGCTCCGTTCCAACGGGGAGCAGCAATTCGGTGTCTTCCTACGGTTAGTCCAGCGGATGGCTGCTGGATCTGAATTCTTCTAAAGGATGCAATGAATTTGCTGCTGTTAAGTGGAAGAGTTATAATGGTATTCAGACCCAGTTTCTAGTAAGTCAGTTTTGCCGCACAACTGAAATAGAAATGTTCATTTCAAGCCAAGCTTGACTTGAACACAACCAAAGAGTGAAGGAGCTTTTGCGGCTCACAGTCAACCAATGTTAAGTCGAAGACTTGTAGCTTCGTAGACTTCAGTTCACACTCTGATTTATACGCATTATGTTGTTAAATCAAAAGGGTTAGGCGCTGTTAAACCAATAGGGCACATGTCAGTTCTGAAAACCTTAGTTTTCACAGGAGCTTCTTCGCTTGAAATGTGTCTTTTGAGTGTACTGGAGCCGTCTAGGAGTTAATTTTAACCAGCACCAGAACTAATACGTGCTATTTTCAAACTGTGAGGGAACGCTGCCATCAAGCTGCTTTATTTTTAAATTCTGGTGTTGGATAGTTAAAAAAAAAGGGCGGTTGTCGGCGATGTTTTGGGCGTAATAGATAGACAATAAGAAAGTGTAGTGTGTGATTATACCAGAGTGTCTGTCCTGTTGTAAGTTGGGTGAAGCCGACCGAGTCCGAAAGGGACGCGGCATTTTCCACAAAAGTCCCGATGTCCGAGTCAAATTTGTAATAGTTAAAAACCGAGTTAAATCTGGAAGTTGTTTCGGTTTCGACAGAAAAGGACAAAATTTTCCAGGGGGTCTCTCATACAGCTAAGAAATCCATTTTTATAGAACAGTAAAATGTGCTGCTATCCTTATATGTGTAAATTTTTGTTAAACATAGCTATATGTTAATCCATGAATTAAACTTTGCGCTTTCGACAAAAACAGGTGAACCTGAGCAGACGTTTCATATCTGAAAGTTTAAGCCAGGTTTCTGTAAACAGGTGACGATCAAATGTGGAACTTCAACTCACTGTCTAGAAGTGATTTAAGTGTTAAATACTCACCCTGAATTGTTTCACTAAAATTAGTAGAAATGGGTAAATAGTTGTAAATGACGTACGAATCCATTGAACGTCGGCTTTGTCGAAATGAATAAACAATAGCTGCACGACTGAAGTTTAATCGTGATGTTTATACTTTCAGAATTTTCATTACCTATTAAGATGTTATATAATGTCAGTGATTTGCCATCCCTTGAACCCTGGATTCGTAAATTATCTGCAGGAAAATTGGAACCCAGCAAAGTTTACAAGCCAGTGGACCAGGTAACTCTGTAAGAGTCATGCAGGAGATTGTTGTATAAGAGTATCCATCACGTGTAGAGTAATACGGGGAGAGAATGGCTCTCTTATAGTAACTGAGCTGTTTCCCAAACATAATTCCAATTATTAATAAAAACAATGCTTTTTGGACGGACACCGAGTTTAAGGCAGGTTAGCTTTACACTCACTAGGTTTAAGAACTCCTTTAGCCGTCAGTCAGTTTACGCTTCTCAAACTGCATAGTTGTGCCACTCAGATAAGTGCAGTTTCAGTCCCTCATGCAGCAGTGCAGTATAACAAGTGTGCAAATTCCCTGCCGACGCAATGCGTGTGCTGTAATGTTCTCTGTAAAGGTGTGAATTTATTACATGTCAACAATACGAATTTATAGTAAATTCTGCTCCCTTTAAGCAGTACTCATAAAGGGCCAGATACGTAATCTGACTTTTTTGGTATTGAAATAAAATTCTTCAGTCCTACACATTTCTAAGATTTATCGTTACCACTACGATGGACGACCGAAGCGCCGACGTGAGGGTGGACTTTAAAATAGGAAACTGGCCCCAAAGGGAAGTATTTGACTAAAACTAGTGGCGCTTTACAATGAGGGACTCTAACATTTCTAACGTTGCAGTTGCCAATAATGAACCACCTTATCTGCTACCACAGACAAGCTTTTGTGTCCAAATTCGTAACCAGCGAACACAGAATCTAACCTTTGAGCATTTACACCTGCTTCTAGCAGATACAGAGGAATCGGTCTGGCAAGAAGAAGCAGGTGCAGTTCTTTCGCTCTCGACTGTGGGGCCCGGAGGACGAATTGCTAAATCTGATACAGTTTTAATGTGTTCTTCCCACCGGCTCCCTCTGACCCCCAACTCGCTCTGCCCACAAATTTCTCAAAAGTATTTAACGTGTGATGTTTTCTATACGCTTAGTAGAGCAGCCATCGGACGCACAGAAGAAACGCACACTGTCAGCATTAGACATTTGCTTGACGGTTGACTTAGTGTAGTGGTCTCTGTTAGCTCTGTCGACTTCCGTTGCATACACAGACGGGGCTTCTCCCTTGTTGGTTGTGTTTCTTGTTGGTCACCTTGGAGAAATCTGACGGTCGAGCGATTACGAACATGACACGATCTGTGGATTTCATCGACCACTGGCTGTTAATAGCAGCCAGTTTTTTAAAAAACGTCTCCTTACTGTCAGTTGGCTTGTTTGTTTTGGTTGGCGGCCTTTTGCTAGCGGCAATAAACTTGCTTTTGTTCAAGTGAATGCTTACTGCTTATTTTGATGTCATTTAAACATTTCCTAGCAAAATAACCATCAAATGAGGTAGATTGACTGACTGCCGTGATCACGCTAACAAAACTTCATCTGAATTAAAGTATCTTCAGGACTTGCATTGTTCCTGACCTGACACTTTGACCCGTTGCTTGTCGATCATTTTTTCTTTTTTCAGTCGGTATCACAGTGTAGGTTTAAGGAAAATACATAAAGCAAAAAGTAGATAGCACAAAAAGTACATTCTGTGAAGGTTGCTATATGACAAATAAAATATTCACTTATGAATACCTACATACTGTTAAAAGGACTAAAAAAATTGATTTTGATATGTGGTTATGTTCTTTACCTGACACTGCACGTTGTCTTGGGCGAAGTTATCATTTAAGTAATGAATGAATGAATAGAAGTATTGTTCATGAAAACAGTATACAGAACATATACAGAACATTACCTTGTAGTTTACAGATACTAGCCTATATATTTGCAAATGTTTACTTTGTATTTCTCAAGTTATACATATTCATGCCTCAACTGATACATATGTTTGTTGATTATTATAAAGAATATCTCTATTAATATTGACATCTGTGCCATAATTAACACAGTTGCATTGATAGCATTTCGGTTTTTACCAGTAATGCTACTTTTAAGCAGCACAGTGGCACAGCAGGTCACACTGCTGTCTCACGGAGCCTGAGCTGCTCGGCCGGAGATTCAGCTCCAGCTCAGTCTATGTGTAGTTGGAATGTTCGCCCCACGTACCTGTGGACTTCCACCCGCAGTCTAAAGGCTTGTCTCAGATGAACTGGTGACTTTAATTTGCCTGTAGTGTGTGTGTGTGTGTGTGTCTGGACTGGCAACCCATCTAGGGTATACCCTGCTTAGCCTTGCAGTCTGACTTTCTGGGATAGGCTCTGGACCACAGCAGCTCTGACTTGGTCAAGTGGTTAGTGACAGCGAGTGAGTAATACTTCTCGTTCCCTGTCACAACCCAGTGGTAAGCGTACCAAACAAAAAATCGATTGAATTGAAGCATTTTTATTCATTCTTTCTCCTTTGGAAAATTGTATAATTGCGGAAATGAACTGCACACAGATCAAAATGATTGTTCCATTATTTCATTACTTGCTCAGCAGATAGTTCTCGCCATAGTGGAATGCAAAAATGTTTGGTGTCATAACCCATAACTTTTATAACGTGATATTTACTCAGGCAATTTGATTTAAACACCATTATAAAAACTACAGTGACAACAAACCACGTTATGCATGCTACCAAGGCCTTCCTCATTTCATTTACATTCTGCAGACCTCCAACTGATACTCTGAATAAGGGGCACTTGAAAATTCATATAACCAGCCCAATACCGTGAGCTTGAGGGGCACTGAGATCCAGAACATAGCTAAGAAGGGAAAGCAGTGCCTGGAGCAAGCAAGAAACAACCTGGGGCTATCTGGTTGCCTGCACATAGTAAGCCAAAGGGTTTCCAGCCATTTATTTATTTAGATTTTTGTTTATTTCTGTTATGTCACTACTTTGTTCTTGTACCTGTCTATAGAAGTGTTTACATGCTGTAGTGTGTAACTTCCCTTGGGTTCCCTCATCAAATTATTATTTGTAATTTGAATACCGCCATTATATAGACAAAGGCAGGAGAAAGTCCTTAGAGACAGTCACAGAAGAACATCTACCGAGAGTGGAAGACCAGATTAGACCTTAAACCCCTTGTAATGAATGTTTGCTGTATCTTGGTGACATTAAGGGCAGGTGTCTATGCATTCTTCAGGACCTGTAAGATATCTCGTGGTATTTATCGAGCGGAAAAGAGGCTACTTTTGTACTTAGTTAGGCCACGGGATAAAATATCGTTTCCTCTAAGCTTAGCATATGATGCAAATGTAAACTTTAATATTCCTTGGCAGTTAATAAAGGGGGACCATTAAGATGCCCCAAGAAAGAAGAATGTCTTATTTCATTCCCAGTTTTATTACGTTACAGCACATAACTGAATGAAGTCGAAGTTTCGGAAGCCGACGTTCAGACTTGACAGAGAAGGAACAATTATGTATAATTCTGCCAATTTCTGACAGAGGGAAAAAAATAAACTTTAAGCTATTCTGCGGCTTTTCTGACAGTATCATTACGCGCATGTGCCCTGGCTGTTTTCATTACCCTTGCCTGCACGCAAATATTCCTCCGCATAACACCATACGTCCGGACGTACTTTTGTAAACGTTAACACACTTTCCCCGCACGCGCGGCATGTACAGGACCGTAAACGGAAGTTCAGAATCGAGGTTAAAAAACAAAAAAAGATCCTTAACCGAACGCATTAAAAACCGCGGAATTGTCGGACGCTGCCATGTACGTTTTTATCCACCGATGGGCAAAATGAGCACCGTTAATGTTGGGATGTAATTGGCTTCATTAGAATGAAAATCATAGCAAAACTGTGCCGTGCAGATTGAAACGCAGTGGACTTCCACTGTCGCTGCTGGATGCTTATGTTCTCACGGAGGCATAAAAGCCGTGATTAGTCTAATGTGCTACGGTTCCGGTGTTCACGAAATCTGTCAGATTCGCTTACTTGATTAATGTAATTACACTCTCATTAATGGTGTGCAGCAGGAGAAGGCTGCTATGTACCACCAACCAAACATCTATGTGCCCTCAGCTTAGCCAATTACTGTAAGAGGCTGCACACGTTGCCTGCTTCGGTGTGCGGCTGTAGTGAATGAGGGGGAGGGAAAAAAACAAAACCATCTATAAAGTGATGAAGTGCCACCCGTGAAATGATTTGCTCCCATAAACATTTGTTGTAATCGGTGCTTTGTTGCTCTTTTTTTTTTTTTTTTTTTAAAGCAAAAAAGCCCCCCCCCCCCTTTTTTGTGGGGATTTGTGGGAGGTCACCTTTAAATGGGCAAGATCTGAACGATCCTTTGTCTGGCTGACGCGAAAGCTTCCATCGGCCTTTTGGCACGACATCTTGGCACTGTGCTAATGATTGGCGGTGGGTCCTCATTTCCATGGCTACGGCGGGAGCCTGGAGGTGAGGTGGCACCAGTCACGGCAGGAGGAGCGCTGCGGAGAACATAGCTGCTGCATTTCATCAGACCTTACACCTCGACACCCCCCCCCCCCAGCGCTAGTACCAAACACGAGACCTACAAAGATGCATAACAAAAAAAGCTATAGAGAATGAACAGGGACTTGCGTTGTGTTATTAGTGAATATTATTTTTGTTAGTGTTTTTCTTTTCAAAACTGCTTGCTTTGTGATGTGTGCCTTTTCTTTATAAATAATGCCAAGGTGATATTTTCCGGAGGGGGAGGTAATTGTATAACAGCTGACATAGATAGATCGATTTGTCATGGAGACACCACTCCATCTCTCCTCCTGGCCTTTCTGATCTGAGACCTGCCTGAATTTGTTCTGCGAGGAGCTGCCAGCAGAGATGATAGGCCCACGCAGTGACCGTCTACTTCATCGAACGTCTCAAGCTGCGTTTCTCCTGCACCCTTCCGGCTCCATTCTTATGCCAGTTCAAAGGAGCCCAGCTGCTGTGGGGACAAGCTGGGCTTTCAAGGCACATATCCCACGCAATTGCTTCCTCTAAAACGGGAGCTTATTTTTCCTTTGCTCGGCTGTCCCACAGTTAGTAGACAAAGCCCACATGCTTTCTGTCCTCCGCTGCTCTCCCCTTTGATTTCCACCAGAATTGCTATTGGATCAGACACTGGCTTGTTTTGTGTTTAGATTACTGTGTGAAGACAGACATGTACAGAAGCTAAAATCAAAGCGGGAACAACGAGACTTCTGGGGGGCGAGTGTTTGAAAATAAATGTTCTTTGACTCGCACTGTTCCCCTCAAATCACCATGGCGATGCCTAACAAAGGAGGGTTTTGCCTCCCTGCAGAGATGGCTCGGTGTCTTGCAAAGAGTCTTCCAGGATCGTGTTCCTCCTTATCTTGTGGCTACTTCTTTCCCCATCTGTTATGATACAGTACATTTCCTCTGTGACAGAGAGCGAGGCAGGCAGTCGTAGTCGAGGTACCTTTGTCCATGTGGCTGAAGTGATGTTTAATTAGCTAAGGCTCTGTGATGTCTTGGCAGGAGAAGAGCAATGGGCCATGCTAAGCAGAGAATATCTCTGGTACAGAGCAGAGGATCGTGGCCTTGTTCTGAAGCAACACTCCTGCCAAGTTTCGGATATCTCACAGGGAATCGTGTATCTGCTCCATCGGAGGTCATTTGAAGACTGCAGTCTGAACTGCTTGCTGGAGGAGCGTGAGGTTGGCTAGCTAATGAATGAGCCTGCTCACGTTTCCCATGCCTAGCGCTCCCTCAGCTAAATGACCTTCTTTCTTTTAACCAAGTCTAATTTATAAACTTACAGAAATATAGGCAGGGGCAGGAGACGAATGAAATCCAGGACAAAGTGTGGGTATCTTTGTAATAGTAAGCAACTAACGTAACCCTCTCAGATGTTTGAAGGTCTTTACATATTAGATATGTTGGACTGAAAGCTATAGCCATGTCATTTTTGTGATTTTGGCAAAACAAATCACTTAAAACTTTTCTTATTTTTAGCCGGTGTTTTGATTTTAACCCTTGGAGAAAGAAAGAGGCTTACATGTAAAGTAATGAATGTGTCGGGTTTAATGATATAAAAAAAGATCACGAGACTTCCACCAGTGGTGGTCTTCCCTGGCAAATAGAGAAGTCCAGCTCTAGTTGTATGTGCCAAGTTCCTCTATTTGGTTTTATCGCATCTCCATTATTTATTTGAGCACAAGGAAGTCGTGATTTACGTGTTGATGATAGAATATTAAAAATAAATAAAACATTTACTTTTAACTCACCTTAATAAGGTGGAAAATGGACTGTGAAAGTGCCATAGAATCAGTGGTAGATAAGTGACTCTGCAGCCACTCGCAGAGAGCATCTCATGTAGCTAAACACCCCAAACAAAATGTTAGTTCATTTGATTCATAATGAGAACTTGCAAACTGGCTGAACAATGACAATCCTAATGAAAATGGTTCTCTGTAACATGTCACCTGCTTTGTATGGCAGCATGAGACTTCTCTGGGCTCGTGGGTCCAAAACACTTGTGTAGGTCCCAGTAAAGCCATATGGCAGAGGAAATCTGTGAATCCTAGGGCTTTAGAAATGGTCCCACAGTAATGAGGAAACGTGACGTCTTCGGGCGCTTAAACAGCAGAAACCTCTCGCTTAAGAGCAGTTTGTCTCCTGGCAACATCTGGTGTTACATACTGCAGTCCCAACACCAGCCATTTCGGCGCACCAGGAAAGCTATTCCAAATATGGAAATAACCGTCTATTTCTCTTGGCTCTGTAGCTGGGAGCTTTAGGGGGTTATATGTAAGTGGGGAGCAGACTTGGCATTCTCCAGTTAGGAACTGGCATACATGTTTCTGAATAAATGTAAAATATAAGATATCATCCGATCATGTTTAGTCTTACAACAAGCCCCCTTTTTCGGTGCGTATATTAAATTGCAGAGATCGCAATCGATATACATATAAGTTTGCATAGTTATTACAAGTGGGTACATTTAAATTGTCTTTTTTAATTTAAATAAATTGTTACATTTATATACCAAAGACTGGCATATATTAGTAGTGTGGTTCAGCCTTCATTATTTGGACAGTTTGGAGGAAAATTGTCATTGATTAATGTTGTTTTTTTAACAATAGCAATGGTTAAATACTACTTAAAATTAGTTAGTAACCAAACACTTTTTATTGTACTCTCATATTTCATAACTCACCCTGCTCAGCTCCTGGTCCAGGTTACGTTGATATCTTACATCTCCCTCCTGTCTGGTCTGTCTGGCCATCAAGCATCTCCAGTTCGTTCAAGGAAGGCTGCAGCGCAAGTCAGGTTTGACTTGCCAAAGCGTTCCCATGTTTCACTCCTCCTCATCCGACTCCATTGGCTTCCTGTAGCTGCCCACATCATCCTCAAGATTCCGGTTACAGCTAACAAGATGTACAAATGATCTGCCCCCCAAAACATGCAAGACCTGATCACTGCCTACATCCCATCAAGAGCACTAAACTCCTCCACCTCTGTTCGGTTGGCAGTCGCTCTAACAATAGAGCCAAAATCAAAAGCCCATCAGTTCTCAGTTTCAGCTCTGATTTTGTCAAATGAGTAGCATCTCCTTCTCAAAATTGCTGCATCCCTTTCTGTTAAACGCGGGTCTCAAATACATATCTCTGACAATTTGGATCACACCATCTTTCACACTCATGCATTTCCTTTTAAACAACGATTCTATAGGCAGTTATTCATGTAATATGCAAAAAAAAGGTGATATGTAATGTGAGCCGGTGGAATTATACAAACCCACCGTGCTTTAGCAATCGCATCCCTGCATTTATATCTCTTTGCCTAAAATATACTTTTTAAATTTTGAATTGTACATCGTTTTGGAGAGAAGTGTCTCCTAAATGCTTAAATTTTATTTTCAACAAACAAGTAATAACCGTTGACTAGAACACACTGTGGAGCTTTTTAGAAATAAAAAATTTGTCTGTCGTGATGCGATACTGATGACCACGGCATTAAGAACACCGAAGTTGTGATCTTGATACTTTCTGACCTTGGAATTTTTTTTTATACTTCAATTTTAATGCATTATTTAAAAGTAATGTTATTAAAATGAAAAACCAGCAAGAGGAAAATTCCTCAAATACCTGCTCCATGGCTCAGTTTGCTTATAATTTAGTATGGGTACCAGGTCATTCGACCTCTGACTCTGAGCTTTCGTTCTGGTACTGGCCTCTGGCTCGCATGTCACAGGGTTAGAAATGGCTTTTGGGTCAAACCAGGTTTGTGGTTGATCTTGTTCTCATGCCTTGGCTGCTGGAGTAAAGAGCATACAGTGAATGTTTGAAGAGGAAACCTATACGGGACGAGAAAAGAGGGTCCCTGGGGTCAGACAGCTGCAGTAAAAGCCGAGGCTCCTCAGTCAAAGGGTTCAGTGGAATATTAGACCCCGGAATAAGATCAGGAAGAATGGCGTTGACATTTTCTCTTGGGCTGAGGAAAGAATGGGATATACCATCATATGTGCACCATACACAACACGTGCACATCCGCGACTTGGCGCTGACTTGCTTCAGACAGCCAAAGGATCAGGGCTCTCTGCAGGGTTTGATTTTCACATTACACACGCTCACAAATTATTCCTCATGCTTTCTATTTTAAGTACAGACCTGAAAAAGGAATCATTTCAACGGTATGAATATTTCCATTTACTAACTAAGATGGTGCAAAGAGATTTCCAAAGAAAGCAATTTCAGTGCCTAATGTTGCAGCTTTGGGAAGAGCAGCCTGCACGCTGTGTAAGGATCTCTGACTTCATTGCAATCCTACAGTCTCTTTCACAGCCGCACATCTCCGTCCCTTTTGCCTTTCAAATATATTGAAACAGATGTCTCTCATATACCGTCATTCTGTTCATCCTTGCTCTCAGGCCAGGTGCACCATCCTTTGCTGCTGCCCTGCCCACTTTGCATTCATGCTGAGATTGCTTTTGACACCTTGAGTGGTGGTCTTATGGAAGTGGTCTTGTTGAACCGTCTAATAGGTTCCTTGTCTCTCTGCATTTTTCTGTACTCCGACTGGACTGCTGGAAGTGTTAGGAGCGGTTTACTGGGGAATTGTGTGATGGGCCCTGCGTTCCGTGTTTTGTTTGCGGGTAGGATCGAGTCCTGGCCTCGGATTATCTCGCTGACCCGAAAGACTAAATTGGCACGCAGCCAGGTGCAAGGACTGATGGGAACGCTGCTCGCATCATTAGCGCAAAGTCTTCGTTGTTGTTTTTGTGTCTTGTTAATAAAATGCAAACACACCTGAGGGAATCTCCCAAAGTTCGGTAATTAATTGTTTTGTGCTTCAGGTACTTAATTATTTCATTCTTTACTTAAATCTCACAGAATCCAATATTTTGCAGGTGCATTAACTTGCACAGTCAATTATTCTAAACAAAATGTATTGAAACTTTGATGCGCAAACGTATTATTATTACAAATTATGAGGTTAGTACATTTTAATGCAAATGCAAAATGAACTCAAGCGAATTAGCCGCTGTCTGCAAGGCAGAGTCTAGCTTTAAATAACCTTTTAAAGCAGCAAAAAATATTTAAGTGAGATCAATTAAATATAAGCAAAGAACAAACTGATAGAACGCTATGCATGATTGCAATGGAACATTCATCACTGGTGAAGTAAAGGGATTGTGAATACAATTTTAAATGCCCCTTGCTCTTCAGGACCACCTCAGATTCTACTTTTATCTCATACTAATTGCATTATCTTAGCAATTTTCTATAGAGTTTAATATAATTTGTTACCTATTTTGCAGTCTCCTTCTCTATAGTGTCTGTGATAAGTCATGCCCGCCATCATCAGACTGGAGACGGTGAGGGGGGGTCTTTATGAATTCCTTTTCCAAAAGCCTCGTCCATATTGTCCGCATCAAACTAGTGAGACTCCTGAGTGTCGGTTGACTAGAGCAGCCCCCCTGTTGTCAGTGCCATTCAGCCATGTAGGGAAGTGATAGCAGAGATTACAACATAGTACCTAATAATATCTAATCATTAATTATTTCATTTATTATTTATTTATAATTCATTTATTATAGTTAGCAATATATTATGTATGGTACTGTATCACGGAAATTGATCCTATATGTAATTCTCAGCATCTGTGAACATTCAGTCGTATTTGTGGTAACTGTTTTCTCACCGTCGCGATTTACAGCAGCAGTTTGAGCCAGCAAGATCCTGTTTGGTGTACTTGATCCTTGTCGGTGCTCCTCAAACACCCATCCTCATCTTGCTCATCACCTGTGCTCTCTGAATCCAACGATATTACCTCATCCTTTAGCTTTAGCAGGGATGAAGAGACTGCACTCGCAGCGCTCTGCCCTGCCTTTTGTTGACTGTTTATTTTGTTTATAAGCGCGCCTTGTCTGAAGTGTTCTGCAGAAGCGCTGGAAGTGGCCGTGTCCCACCAAATGACGTGCAGTTTAATCTGTTGTCAACCCTGTGAAGGTGCTGCTCTGTGCTCCATACCTTGTTGATGCTACTGATCCAATTTCCACTGCTGTCAGCAAAGATTTTCCACCTCTTACCTCTCCTCCATCATAAAAGTAGTTGCTTCTTGACTGCAGCCCTGAAGTCCAGGCAATATGATGGAGACTGAAAAATGATTACATGACGTGAATAATGAAGAAATTAGCATAGGCCAGGATTGAAGTTTATTCATCCCTGCAGGGAAATTCACTGACCTCATAGGCTACATAATATAGGACACTCAGCATACATATGATAGATAGATAGATAGATAGATAGGTAGGTAGGTAGGTAGGTAGGTAGGTAGGTAGGTAGGTAGGTAGGTAGATAGATAGATAGATAGGTAGGTAGGTAGGTAGATGGATAGATAGGTAGGTAGGTAGGTAGGTAGAACGGCTGTTGGTAAGGACAGTTTCCTAGGGCACCTGTATAACCTGGTGGCTAAAATGGCTTATAGTGATTATTTCATATAGTGAATATGAGCCATTCTTCACGATGGTGAGTGGTTCCCCCACATCCTGGGATCTGCCATAGTCTCCACTGAATCAGGTGTTCTGACCCCTGTCCCACTTTCCTGACAAGTTTGCTGAGTCTGCACCTCTCACCAGAAGTGATCCTCCTACCAGCACACCCTGGCGTAAAAAATTACACTGGTGACTATAGTCTGGTAGAACACGTGGAGCATGTTGGTATGCATGTTGAAGGACCAAAGCCTTCAAGAACGTACAGCCTGCTCTGTTCTTTCCCATACTGTGCATCTGTGCTGTGAGATGAGTCCAATTTGTTGTTGATTTGCACCCCAAAGTACTTGTAGGACCACCTCCCCATCTTTACCTTCAATAATAACCAAGTGAAAGGGGTTCCTTAAAACATTGGAGGTCAACCACCAGCTCCTTCATTTTGAGGATATTAAACTGGACTTGATTTGACATACCATGAAAAAACGTTCTGAATTATAAGCCTGTACTCTGTCTCATCAGCTGTCTTTAAACACCCCAGTTTAGACTGAATTCTTCCTCTCTGCTAAATGTGTCAGGTCCCTACGTGAAGATAAGGAGCGACTCAGATGCTGATTAATGTTTTGGTTCTCAGTGGTTGGCCATCTTATCGCTGGATTTTTTTTGGAGGCAGACAGACCTTCAAGTGCCATTGTGTGTCGTACAGTGTGGTAAGTTGGTAGAATTTGATAATGAAAATAATGAAGGAAATTGCACTCTGCTGGAAATTAAAACTCTCAGTGTGTGTTATAATAAAAGTTCTCCATGTTCATAATGTCATATATGATGACAGGGCAAAAAAATGCAAAAAAATGTATTTGGCCGTGTAAGGTGTTGTGACAAGATGGAAATGAGCCCTGTTCATGGTTAAAGGAGGAATATTTCTGGTATAAAATTATGAAAAATGCAAAAAGGAAGATGCTGGGGTCTTCACAGTAGGATCGCAGGTATTTGGAAACTGGGGGTTGACTGATCAAGGATGTCACTTTCCCCTGGGAGTGCAGGCAGCTGGTATCTGAGAACGTTATTTTGAATACTAGACACTGGAGCTCTTGAACTCACAGTGATACTTGTTTCTCTCAGTGTTCCCACTACAATAACTATTAAATGTACATATTTATTTTTTGTGCAGGATTTACATTTTAAAAGATACAGGAATTGACCACCCCACAGGAGGATCATTACCTTGATGAGGTGGTGAGGCTTACATGTCTCTGTGAACCTCGGGGCTTTATCATCCGGAGTTTTGAGCTCCTGATAGGGTCCCCCTTAGTGAACAGGTCTGGGGGGAGAGTCTAAATAAGGAATAGTCCGCAGAGATGCCCATGAGTGCATGAAAAAGAGTGGAGCATACCCTGCCCGCATCAGGGTTACTGGGGCCCACCTCTCGAGTCAGGCCTGGGGATGGTGTTTGTTGGTGGGGTTTGTTTGTTGGTTTGTTTGTGGTGTTTGTTGGTGGCTAAATGACCCACATGGCCTGTTTGGGTTCAGGCAGTGTGGACCCATCTCACCAAAGTGGGCCCACCACCTGTGAGGTGAAAGGTGGGAGTCAGGCATAATGCCAGCCAAGGGGCCAGCCTGATCAGTGTGGACCTGGACTGTGTGGACTGTGGCAGTGGAACCTGGCTCTGGGGACCTGGATTGTTACTGAACTGAACTCTAATTAACCAGCTAAATATATGGATTATTTTTATTTAAAATTACATAGTAAAATATTTAGATATGAATTCAGTGTACAGTTAGCATGTAGCGTACGCCGAGTTGCCAGTTTATTGCTGAGTTACCAGGTGCACAAGTCTGCAAAAGAACATGAACTTTTTGCCATTAGATGGGCTATGAGTGTCTTTGAGAAAATCAGCAGCTAATGAATTATTCTTGCTATAACTATATCACCATCCCTGTCAGTCAGGAATGTTTCAGCTGGTTCTACTTGAATTCAGATCTCAAAAACAGACCAAAGAAACTGATCCAAGTACCTTACGCAACACATGTTTGGTTCCCATTAGTTTGTTCTTCTGAACTTCTGTTGCAATCTGTCAACTTGTTCTGCCTGGGTCCACATTCTACTGACCCCAATTTCCAAGTTCATTCCAGTACTCGATTAATAATAATAATAATAATAATAATAATAATGTCAGTTTCATAGAATTTGCTCCAGAAGAACCTTAGGTTAGCTGTTTTTCCCCTAAATACTATGCACAAAACACCTATCATACGATGAGTCATGTTTGGAGCGGGAATTTTACAACCAGACGCCCTTCTTGATATCAGCTCTTGATGTCAACCATTTACTCGAATTAGGGAGCTACACAAAAGCCATGCAGATGCAGGGAGAACATGCAGACTCCACACAGACTGAGATGGATTCTAACCCATGTTCAAGCAGGCCAGGCTATAATAATAATAATAATAATAATTATTATTATTATTATTATTATTATAATAAAGATTGGAAGTATGAGTGCATTAATAAACTGTTTGAAAGAATATGTGTCTCCATCCAGTGCTGATATTAAGAGAGAGAGAATATTAAGAATATTGAGTTATTTTTTTGAGTAATGTAGAAGTCAGTAATCTACATTTTGCCAGGAAATAGCTAGATTGTCATCACTTTTGGATGTGAAGCACAAAGTGTGTATCTCTGTTCTAAAACGTCTCATATAAGTTTCAGATGCAAGCCACTGCACCGAACGAAATGCTCAGTGTGGAAGTGAAATGACTGTGTAACTGGGCCTTGGGCCTCTCAACTGGCTGTTACTTCTTCCTACACTTCACACTTTACCTTTTATTGAGCTATTGCATTTAGATAATCTTTAACTGCCACTTTGGCACCAGTAAGCTCTAGAGGTTGACCAGTACAGTCCCTTTCACATAATGCACTGTAGCTTGAGTCACCACCTTTATTCTGAAACAACCAGATAGGAGCACCTTTCACCCCACCTGGGCCCTGTAGCCAAAACCCTTTCTTTCTGCCGCTGCCCAGGATTCATCATTATTCATCATTAACCCAAGTGCCATGAAAGCGTCGGTCCTTGACATTTTGAGATATCAGTTTGAAATGGCAAGGTTGTGGCCGCAGCTGGGAGGCAGTGGCAGACCCTTTCCCCTCAGCGGCGGAGAGAATACTGCCAGTTTGAGCTCCCTGGTTTTCTCACCATGGTGCTCCATGGAAAGTGATTAAAACAAAGAGTGCTGCACAGACACAGACTGCAAATACTCTCCCTCAGTTACCTCTAGCTCCTTATATAATTTATATTGCCTATTATTCCTGTTCTTAGTAGTAATAGTAGCAGTAGTAGTAGTAGTGCGTAGCTGCCAGTTTTGCGTAGAACCGCTTTCCAGGTGCAGCGCAGTGGCACAGCAAGAAGCTCTGCAGCTTTTAATTTCCCCTCAGGATTTCATATATACTGTATATTTGTTATAGGAAGCAGCTTGCTTTTCGGCTTAAAACGTCTGCTGCATTTTGTGAATATCTGCGCTTGTTCTTTATTAATATGCTTCATATCTTTCATTTTGAGTCCTATGAAGTGTGTTTATTAATAATAAGAAGTCCGTGTGCTGGAACCTTCCAAAGAACAGCTGGGTGTGTCGACAGGAGGTGGCTGCTAGGTAAGTTGAAACCAGACATGGACAGGCCTCAGCCTGCATGCACTCCTTTGTGTTACAGAGGTCACGCCGAAGCCACGCTCACGTCAGCTGTGTTATTATACTTTGAGTTTAGAAAATTTTACAAAAATGAAAGGACTTCTAGGTTGAAGAGTTTTTTTTTCATGTAATTCCAGCATTTTTTCCCCACATAGAATTTAATCTCTTTTGTATACCTGCTGGCTTTTTTTCTTTTTTCTTTTTTTTTGGTAAAAACGCATGTTCCCATGGTAACGTCTTGTAACAAATAACCTTGCATTTAATTTTTAGCCGGGAAAGGATTATTCACACTAATGATACAGGTCTAGCTCAAGATATGTGATGGGGCTTTGGTAGTATGCCCTTAGCACCTGCTTGTCAAGAAAAGACATAAAATAGGAAGGAACTCTCTCCGAAGATTTGACCTTCAAAAATAACCCACTCTTTGTCAGCAGTGCAGCAGTATAACACCTGTCAGTGAACGTCCTTGTTCCCCCATTTCTCTAGTCTGTCTGCACCTCAGAGGCCGGCTTCAGTCTTCCTCCGGTGTTTTCCTAAAGCTATTTCCCCAAAACTCTCTGCAAACCCCATCGTCCCCCAACTGAAGCCCAGGCCATTGGTTTATCTGGTCCTGGTTGCACCCCAGGCCCTTCATTCCTTCTCACTCCTGTGTTGTATCCACAACACCCCGTTTCTGTGTCCATCTTGTTTGTGTGTATCTGGTGATAGTTTTTTTTTTCCTAGTCTAAGTAAAGAACATTCAAAAACTTCAGACATCTAGAAGATTCTGGAATCTATTGTTTGTGTCATAATTGAAGATTTTACAGAATTGAACACTTTGGTAACAAAGTGTATAAATGAGAAATTTCTTCCAACGTGGAAGCCCAATGCGTTCTACCTGTTTGGAGCTACACTTTGAAAGATCTGAGCAGTGAGAATGAGCTCTCTGAGTCAAGTAGATGTGTGATATTCAGTATAAACTGAATCAAACTGATCGGTGTTTCCTCAGCTTTACATATTCAGAGTGTTTGTCAACGTCTTTCTTATTGTGTTGTCACATTATCAATTATTTAATGATGCTGCTCATGTGCATCAGATTGCTTTTTTTTCCTTTTCTATATTCATATTCTGGTATCCCTGCTGCTGCTAATATATGACTGCTTTCTCAGATCTTTGTTGGGTTTAATGCTGTTCATCTGCTGGCACGGCAGTTTGTGCACTTTCACAGGCATGAGGGATGATGGGAAGTGTTAAGACAGTTCAGGCTGTGTGTGCATGCAGTAGGACAATGTTCAAAACTATCCCGTGTTTCCGCTCACCCAGCCTACGTGGAACTGGCCCCCCTTGGCATCAACTACTTCGTCTCAGGCGTGCAGTACACAGGTATGTGGGCCGGATATACTGTGGTACAAATGGGGGGGCCGCCTTAGCCCTGCCCGCCTCACGTATATCGGCATGTAGATACACCTCTGTCTGAGAAATGAAGGGTGTATCTGCAGAGGCTGTAGAAGTGCTGTAGTTAGATATCATTTGTGCCTTTGTGTAACTGTGACTGTGTGTGTCTCCTTGTTGGATTCCGTATGACCGGGAAGTGCTGCACTCATTCCCATCGAAATACTCTGTGAGGTGCTGTGCCCAGCGTCCCTGACTCTGTCCCTTCATAAAGAAATCAACATATTAGGTATCTGTACTGTGCCCAGGTATGGTAATGCGCACAAAAAATGTGCCCTTTTGCCTATTTTAATTGCATTTACACACAAACAAATAAAGAATCAAGCCGGCATTGCATTTGTTTTTGTTTTTTTTTTCGTGCCAAATGAATCTATAGTTTCTGAACGTTAGTTTTGTTTAGAAATGTTAATTAGACCCTTTGTTGTTTTCAGCTGATTGCAAGCGATTGCTACGGCGACATTATTTTAATGAGAGCAGAAAACAAATTGGTTGTGTGTGCATTTTTCTTTAATTGCTTTTTCCTCATCTTGAATTTAATTGGAACATTCTTTCATTGATTGTTTGATTTGCTTTAATTTAGATTATTCTGTTTATTTTTTTTATCCGAAAACTATCTCCGATACGTTTTTATGGGTTGAGTGTTGGTTCGCGGCTTAGTGCAATACAGTGACACCCACCGGTTGCACGCGGCCGCCCTGACGTGTTTTATTGACAGTGTAATTTATACCAAGACCACGAGGCTTAACCTGTGTCCCAGAAAACCAGCCCTAAACACTTGGCTAAACTTGCCTTTCCCATGTTCAGTTCTAGCGCGAGCTCTGCATATTGTGACGCACCTTTGTGTTTGTGTTATCCAGCTTTCTTTCTTTCGCGTACAACATGTACACAATTGTTCGCGGTGGCCGTGCTAGAGGACCCGTCTGTCAGTGCTTACCGAAGGAGTTACCCCTGTGTTTCCCAGGTCAAAAATGTGTAGCGGAGAAAAGGTAAAAATTAATAACGCATCATATAATGAAAAAACTGGTTTACCATTAAAGTGGTTGGATTTAGTACGTGAGTATTGTTAGCGCAGATGCCACTGAGAGTGTTGCGCATGCCGGTCGTAGTCACATAGAAGGAAATATCAGTATATAGCATATAATTGTATATCACCAAACTTGTTACCCTTGCATCACTAATGTGTGCACTGCCATGTGTGCCATGTATAATTTCTCATAAATTTATGGAGTTTAATGAACTTCACTGTGCATAAACCTCACTTAGGTTGAGAAGTACCACTGTGCCAGATTTCAAGTCTGTGGCTTGAAAATGAAAGCTGTGCATAAAGAACAGACAAACAAACAGAAGTTGAGCTCCACAGACATACAGATCAGCCTCAGCTTCTCACGCTTGAGAATTTTTGTGTAGAACAGAAAAAAAAAAACCAAAAGAGTGTTATGTTAAAAAGGAAACATTTTTTAAGATAATTTGTAGAAACGTAACTACTGAAATAACCATGGCCAACCATTTAAAATAACATCTCCGCCCACCTTTGCTTTGTAGACAGAATATTCCATTGTGTTTGCCTCTGTTTTGAAATGTATACAGTTTTTCATTTCTAGGTCAGACACTGATGTCCTGTTTATGCTAATCTGTGTACAGACTGCGAGAGGCTTCCCAAGCAGTGGACTGCGAATGCTTCTATACACTTGTCCCATGGCAGGAGTGGATGTTCCAGATTTATCTTTGTGTGAGAAAAAATATGCATCAGTGTCTGAATTGCGAATAACAACGATATTTAAAAAGTGAAGCAATTCTCTGGTAATTTGAGAGGTTTGTTACAGCTATGGGATGTTGTAGCTGGGTCACACATCCCCTCAGCTGTCCCCATTGGCCCCCCATCCCCATTGACCTTTTTCCACAATATTTGCTTGTTGCTGCCCACTATTTGAATGCTAAGAGGAGAGAAGCTTCCTATTCATTTCTGACTTGGTTTGTACTTTTACTTGTAATGGTTGTACAAGCTTTGAAGATTTTGATGCTGTTTATTTCTCCTGTTGCTATCCACAGGCAATAATGCTAATCATAGTTATTTGAAAGTCCCAAGTTGGTTTTCAGCCTTCAGAAAGAAAATGACTTTGTCAGCCTAAGTTCTGTGGCGGACAACTGAACAGTGATTGCTTGAGTTATATTGCTGCGTAAATTCAAACTGTTCACTACGGCCAGACATAAAAACATCTTCAAAAAGGGGTTACTAGATGTTGCTACTCCTTGGGGGGCAAAAAAAAAAAAATCTGAATTTTTCAGCTCACCAAAAACACAGGAACTAGAGTGGTAAAAATATGTACTCTGTTAGGGGTTGCGTATTGCACTGGATCTGCTTTTCAGTTAGACTCACCATGCAACCCAGTGCAGAAGTTTATAACCGTATAAAACCGACAATGAATATTTGTTCAAATGCCTCCTCAGGGGAGTGTATTGTTTTAACTGATTTTTGCAATATGTTGAGGCCACAAGTCAGACATGTTTCTCATGCAATGGCTACAACCCAATCACTCTGTTTTTAAAATGACTTTATTGACTTGTGCTGCTTCTCAATGGAATCAGTATACTTGCATTAAGAAAAAAGATGTTCTTTTAAATACATCTATCAACAGCAAAACGAGTTTTTTTTTAAATATGTTGTCCTTAGTGGAGGAGTTCAAGTACCTTGATCAAGAGTGATGGAAAAGGAGAATGGGAGACTGAAAGGTGGTGCAGCGTCAGCAGTCCAGTGTGCCTGAAGCGGGAGCTGAGTGTTCAGACAAAGCTCTTGGTTTTCCACTTAGTCTACAACCCCTGTCCTTACCTATGGCCATCACCTTTCAGTAATGACCAAAAGAAGAAGACTACAGATACAAATGACCAAAATGAGGCTTCTCTGCAGAATTTCGAGGCTCACTTTCTGTGACAGGGTGAGGAGTTTGGAAATTCAGGAGAGCCTTAGAGGAGAGTTGCTGCTTCTCTGGATTGAGGGGGCCAGTTGAGGTGGCTCATACATGTCGTGGGCATTCCCTCCCATTGACTCCCACTGGAGTTATTCTAGGCGTGTCCCATTGGGAGGACACCACCTGGGTGGAAGTAACATCTCTTGGCTGGCTTGGGAATACCTAGGGATCCAGCAAGAGGAGCTGTAGGTACCTCCAACCACCACAGTCCTTTTCACATAAGTGTCAGAAACTGACCAACAGACTGATATTATGTACGGATATATTACCAGGAGAGCAGGGTGCCTCCATGTGTCTTTAGATATATCCCTCTCTGTGTGTGCGATACGATGTGACCTTCTCATGCTCGGCATTTCCTCCTGTATCCCCCACCAACCGCCTCCTCAGTCTTGTTTCTACCTCTTGGTGCCCCATAGGGATGAATCAGGGCATAACTCACCTGTTGCCGTTTACAGGGAGCTTCACACTGGCAGAGCTGGCCGTGTGTGACACACCTGTGCATCCGGGTTTGTACCAGCAAGATCCAGGACCGGCACAGCGAGCCTATTCTCCAAACTTGGCTTCAGACGTAGATTCGGATGCTGACGTTGAGGAGGTCATGTCGCCAGAGCGAGCCATACAGCTGTGGAGTGGCTGCAACACCAAGTCCCGCCGGAGCTCTGGGCTCTCCAGCCGGGAGAACTCCGTCCTGACCCTCACCGACTCGGACAACGACGGCAAGTCGGACAACGAGTCAGGTACGGGGACACGGGGGAAGAGAGAGAGACAAAAAGAAATCCAGTCAGACACACAGAAAAACACTTTACGACAACATACACAGTGCTGCTAGAAACAAAACTTTTAGCTCTCTTTGCTGCTAGTCAACCGCTGCTTCTTGCCGGTGTAACCAGTGTCTCTGCACCTGCGTGTTTAAAAAAGAAGGATTATCTCTGCTTGTACTGCATTTTTGTCCCGACAAAACAGCCAAATTAATGAATCATTAATCGGTCGAGCAAAACATGAGCTGATGTGAAACAAACAAAAAAATCTTGCAGTCCATGGTGGAACACAGAAGACTGTTTGCAGTTGTTGTTTACGCAGATTTGTGTAACGTGGGCTGCCAGCGTTCTGTGTCTATTGCTCAGTTTCCCAAACACAGAGCTGTGCGATAAATCATTAAATCGCCTCTTGATTTTCATTTTACCGTTCTTAACAAGCGGTGGAAGATTTTTCTTTATTTGCTTGGTAACGGTTAAACGTAAGGAAAAAAACAATCCTGTTGTACATTTCTTAACTCCTTCACGACGGATCATTTTTGTATTAAATGGCAGTTTCAGCATAACAGTTTTCGCATATAAGTTGCAAAAATGAAGTAAAATCCTTCAGCTGTCATTTGTCTTCCAGATCGAAAGCGTAGACCCTAGAAATCAGACTTATCACTCATACAGAACCAACGTGCTGGTTCCGTTAAAACCCTTTTGGTTACAAAAACTAAACTAGCATAATATCCAAATGTTGAAACTGGATGTAAATTCGTGTTTCCTTATTAAACATCTTTAATTTTGATAGAACACCTGAAAGATTATTGGTTTGAACGGGAAGTGAGTATTGAACAAAACATGTGTCACTGAGCTTACAAAAGGTCTCAACTAAGCAAACAACCAATACGGTTACTGTACAAAGAGCTCTCCTCGGTTTTGGAACATGCCCCAACTTTGCATCTGAGATGTTCCTTACAGCTTGACATCTCACTCTGTGGTCCGTAAGAAGTGCTTAGAACCTCACGTAACTGGGAAAGAGATCACCTTGCTGTCAAACCACATGTCCATGTGTTGCCGTTATAACTGTTGGCAGTTAGCATGTCGGTTGGACTTTTTTCTGAATACAGTTTTCCGTACATTTCATACCGTCTTCATGTGTCTCTGTGAACTGCGTTTCATTACAGCTACTGAGGACATGTAAAGCTTACGTAAGAAAACAATCGTGCTTTTTTAACAGTCAGTTTGCAGCCGGATTGAATTTTAGATAATTTGTAGGTAAATTTGGGTAACTGCATTTCGGTCTGGAGGGGACATTATTTATAGTTTTTTTTTTTTTTTTTTTTTTCCTGCTGATGAACATTAGAGTTTTTACGGTTGGGATTGTTACGACAAACAGTCTCTTTGCCTAGTAATCCAAAACGCAAATGTAAAGAAAATAAATGCTTAAATAATGCAGCCTTGTTGTGTATTAATTCTTTGCACAGGTAACTTTCTTAGAGTTAAGGTTAATTCCCTAAAATCTGCACATGATGAATTGACACATTTCGAACTCCATTTGGGTTTGAAGTTAGAATATCATTTACTGAACCCATTTACTGAATTTGCAAAACTCAGAACATGGCATTTTTGTAAAAATCGGGTTGTGCCTGTCTGCAGATTTTTGTCTCTGGAATTCAGAACAAGCTTTATTTAAATGAATCGGAGACCGAACTGCTCAAAGCCTTTGGTTTGCTTCAGTCGGTCACTATTTGAGATAAATGTACTGCAGCTTTCTTGTAACTCATAACCTGTTTTAACATTTTCACCATTTCCAAAATCAATGACTTTTGACTATTTATTGCAATATCTAGCTGTAGCTCTGCAGTTGGTTCCAGGCTCACAAACTTTCGAGTCACCATCTTGTGCCTTTACAAATTCTGGGCAAACAGCAGCTCATTCCTCCAACGGACAGAGAGATACAGATACGGACAAGCGGCTCTCAAAGTGCTGTCACTTAGTCCAATGTCGCTGTTTTCGGTGTGTTGCCCCTCTCCCTCTCTGGTCACCATTGCCTTGGGAACTTTTCAGTTAATGATCCATCTCTCATTCCGTTCAGACCCGTTCTACGTAATTATAGGAATATTGTGATCAATACATGGTTAAAATACAGTAGTGTGGACAAGAATGACAGAAATTGACAACTTTTGTTTACGTGTATTTTTGTGATTTCCTGTTGTTGACAAGTGTCGTCGGTTAAGAGCTGGTTAGAGGTAAAGTAGGTGTTTCAAAATGAAATTTCTTTAAAGCAGAAGCATATTATAACTGGCGCGCGTTTGGTAAACAGGCATGGATTTGCTCGGCTAGTTTAAGTGATTTACAACTGGCAGCCGAACGCGGTTCCTCGCTAATTTCTTTGGGGTTTTTTGCGCAACTTTTGGCTTCCTGCGTGCGATCCTCAGATGGCGCGTCGAAATAGCCGAATTCCCGCATGAATGGCGTTATGCCATAGTATGTTGCTATAGTTTGATATTTTTCCTTTATTGCTTTAATATTTGCACTGGTATGGAGTTCTGACAGGGAACCAATTCCACTTGATGGACAACAGAGTAATGAAAGTGACAGATAATTCCTTCGTCTTTTATTCGCGAAAATGTCACTGTTTGTTTTTATTTTGGTTCTGTTTTCCGGGCCCCTATCTTTCCCGCAGCAAGGCCACCACTGTTCCTCTCTTCTTCCTTGTCCGTCTGCCCGCCATCAGTTTAATAAAAAACAATAAGTGCTTTGAAGTGTCAGCTCCTGGGATGGTGTATAAGGTCAGCTCAGAGATTGGTTTATTAAGTGTGTTGTGCTGCCACAGGTTAGGAAATGGAAATAAAAAAGATAAGAATCTGATTCAGTTCAAAGTGCCGCTGCTTCCCTTGTGAGAGAAATGTAGGTGTTTGTTTTTGTCTTTAAACCTGTTTCATGAGAGACCAAAGTTGCTCTGTACTGCAAAATATCAATACAGCAATATTATTAAGAGTTGCAGTTCTGTGTTTGTGTCACGTATGCAGTGTTACACGGAATCAGTTTGATACGAATCCCTGCTGCATCTGGCTTGGCTGTCTGTATTTTTAGATACGCTTGAAGTTCTGTTCTCTGTTCAAGGCGCAGATCAATTTACCGTTGTGTACAAAGCTGTGTACGCTGTTCCAGAATATACGTCGCGCTGCATCGTGCATAGATAAGAAAAATATAATACTTTGGGCGCTGGGTAATGCGCCAGCACCTTGAGACCGATGACCCGGCACCAGCATTACTTGAGAAGGAGGGTAGAGACACCAACAGAAACATAATGCTCGAGGAAGGGATGAAGGATTATGGGCCAAGCAAAATCCACAAGAAACAGCATTTGCCAGTCCAGCTCGTGGCCAACCAGCTGCTCCGTTGGCTTTTATTTAAGCTGAGCTTTTAATTAATTGGCCTTGTTTCAGGTGTTTGTTGGAAGAATCTGAGGATTCAAATGAGGTTCAGCCCATTAGCTGAGAATTCCCTGCAATTTTTTTTCAATTTTACGTCAATTAATGACGAAGTATCTAACTTTACAGGTAAACCCCGCTTTACACGGTTAATGTTTTCCCGAAAATGCTGCACACATTGAGACTGTTTTACAATAATTCAAATGGACAGAATAGAAATATGTTCCAAGCCCATCTGAACCCAAACCAATTTTCCCAAATATCACTAAAACACGTAAAACATCTCGTAACCCACGCATCCCACCACGCAGAACACACAGGACATTAGTGCAATAGAGCCCACACACAGGACAGTGTACTGCACAGTGCGTGCGCATACACACACACACACACACACACACACACACACACACGGCATAAGACCTCTAAGACTTTTTTAGATTAAAATGAAGACACTGCACAAACGCATAGAAACAAAGCGAATATGAGACTTGAAATTGTAATGATATTAGGAAATTATGTTCCTCGCAGGCTGTCACACTTCAGAGTAGTCGCAAGGCAGTGTGGTACAGGAACAAGCTACTCGGTCAACACGTGAACTTCGAATTTCTTCATTTCTTGTAGACCAATTTCTGGGCACTGTATTATGGCTCTGTGTTGTAGCAGGGTGTCTTTTGCAAAAACCACGAGCTGATATTAAAAGTTTAGTTGCACTACAGCAAAATTTCTTACACTACGGTTACGTATACCAGGGTTTAGCTCTGTTTTGTTGATCCATTCTGTTTTGACTTTCACTAATACTGAAATATAGCATTGTTGTCATAATGTTAACGTGAGATTTCTAATAATCTGGCACATCTCACTCTTTTTACTCAGTTTTATTAATATGTGTTAACCAGGTGATGTGCCTTCCCACGGACACACCAACGCTGGTGAGGCAAGCAGAGGCACACACCTTCGGTATGGTGCTGTGAGCACCATCCTCTTCTTTCCACTGCACAATTGCAGACATCTTTGCCTGACATTAAATTCCAAGAGGGGAGCTTCGTTGTCACAATTCCACCTTCAACCATGTGTACGCCAGCTGACCTTGTGTGTCACTGTGAAAGTTGGTCACTGTCAGATACAACACACATAAGCCACACTTTGGTCCTTCAGCCTCCTCTCCACAGATGGCTTGTAATCACGAGGGACTTAAACCCGAGTCTCCTCCATTGGGTGTTTGACATGGTTTCCCATTTTGTTAATGAGGTAAATAAAGAGAATAATATGAAAAAACAGCTTGGTAAACACACTTGAATGGGCCGCAGCTTTGAGCGGCGGCTACGCTCAGCTCACGCGTGTTGGCACCGAAGAGGCCTTGCGGCTGTCCGTGGTGCTGAACTTGCACTCAGCACGACTGGCAGCTTGAGGAGAAACTGAAACTCCACATATGCTGCTGACCTGAGCTGACATGACTACCAGGTGGGTTTTAACAGTGAGGTGAAGGGCCATGAGTTAGTGTGAGAAGCAAGTTGTAAATGCACGTTGTCATGACACAACAAGGTATGTGCAGTGTTTTGTTCAAATTTCCTCGATCCTGTGAGACACACATGTAGTACCCAGTGTAAACTTCTATGAACACTATGTAGCAGATGCTAGATTTTGACCAAAAGACAACTCCATGTGTCTCCATGTGACTCCTGTGAACCTTATTCTTGACAGTAACTACTTCTTACAGACTCAACCCATCTATCACTCTCTTTCTCTCTCGCTTGCACTCCCTCTCTTGCTCTCTCTCTTTAGCTTTCTCTCTTTTGCTCTCTTGCTTGCTTTCTCTCTTGTTCTCTCTCTTTTTAACTTTCCCTCTCTCTCTCGCTCGCTCGCTCGCTTCCTCTGCCCACACAAACTCTTCTACACGAAAAGCCATTTCACCAAGCAGTGGAGAAGCCAGATTGTTCTAATTCAGACAAATCTGTTAGGATTGCAGCTGTGTTGCAGGATTATTATTTTGCTTTACTTTAAATAATCACTGTCATTTATTTGTTTTTTAATCACTTCTTATAAATATGGCCTACTGTTTTTCAGAAAAATGCAAGCAAACGTTCATGTTTCTCATTTTGCAAGCAAGACTGAGTTTGAAGCTTTTTTGAATAATCTTAATAGCGCTCTGTGATAATGTTAATGGGCTCATGCTAAGGACACGTTCCCCTCGTCCTTTTAAAAGACTTAAATAAGAAATTCCATTTTGTTTTGTGTTCTTTTTCATGTCTTTTAAGATCACAGAGCTGAGCGCTCTATATGCCCCTTAGCGCTCCAGGCATTTCTCCAAGCACACTGATGTCTTCTTAACCGTTTTTGGCTTTCTGTGTCCTGCTCTGCTGTTTTGTATATGTTATAAATAATGGCGAACGGGGTGGATCCTGAATAATATTTAAGGGGGACTGAAACAGTATTATTTGTCACTACTTTGTCATTCATACTGAATGCAAATAATAACATCTTCAGACAAACTTTGCCCCAACATACAGTACTGTGAAAAAGTCTTAGACATGCAACTTGAATGTGTGTTGAGAAGCACAGGTAGATTCTCATCTACCATCAGGGAGGTTTCTCATTGGTCCCAAATTCATTCTGCAGCCTGAGAATGACCTCAAACACCCAATCTCAGTCATACACAACTATCTTGAGCAAAAAGAAGGAATCCTGCAACAGATGGTCTGGTCCCCACAGAGCCCTGATCTCAACACGATCGAGTCAGTCTGGGAGGACATGCAGAGACAGTCAAAGTCTGCAGAAGAACTGTGGCCAGTTCCTCAAAATGTTTGGAAGAACCTACCAACCTCTACCTTAAACTGCATGCAAGTTTGCATAAGAGAATTGATGGTGTTTTAAAGGCAAAGGGTGGTCCCGCCAAATATTGATCTGACTGAGGTTTTTTTTGTCTGCTGCACTTTTTAGAAGGTTTATTGATTAATAAGTATTCATGGCATTATTTTTGGAACCGTCCTCGCTTTATAGCATTTTTCCCACAGGTGCCTAAGACTTTTGCGCAGTACAGTATTTTTATCATAAGAACTAAACATCTGCCATCGTGTAAATGGTGAAGATTTCTTCATTGTGCTGTTTTAAATTCCACTTAGCATCTGACTGTTTGCAAATACATAGCCCAGGTTTCCGTAGACATCTTTGGATTAATGTCGTTGCTTTTTACTTTTTAGATTTAGTTTTGCAGATTTGATTTTGCTTATTTTTGGCCATACTGTTGCTCTGATTTGTTGACACAGGCAGGTGTTAAACCTCAATCAGATTTCCAGTTATCTTTCTTCAGTTTTCCTTCCCCCCTTCATGGACAGAGGTAGCAGCTGGGAGGCATTTAAACGTGTCACGGTCCCTCTTACTGAGATGAATTCGGCCACCAGGTCCAGTACAGACAGCTTTCACCCGTGCTTCTCGCTGTCTTTCGGAGGTGGCCTCTCCTCTCCTGATTCACCTGCAACCTTCATCCTCAAACCCTCCTCACCTGCGTCCCCCTTTCCACACATAAAATGGACAGATATGTAAAATATTTTGTGAATCTCTTCTAAAATAAAACAAAAAATCATTACAAGCCAACTAATTCACTTTTTCATTCAGATACTTGTGATGGTCCTTTTATTTGTTATCCAGGGCTACGCTTGAACATTCCATGATAACATAGGAATTTACTCTTTTAAATTCTCCTTAGATGCAAAAGGCCTTGGTTCAGACTAAATAGTACAGCAGAAATTTTATGTCTTTGCAGTTGAATTACTTAGCAGTTGTTGTAAACAATGTGCTTATTTGCTTGAGTGTTTCAGCGTAAGGTTGTGGTGTTGACCCCCTCCCATCCAGTTTCACGCAGAGTCTACGGACATTTCAAAGCTCTCTGTGGTCTCCTAGTTAGCATTGCCTGCTGCTTCATACCAACCATAAGTGTTTGTGGCCTCGTGCTGGGAGCAGCACGTAACTGATTTTTTACGCAAAGAGACGTTTTGTTTTCCTCCGCATCAGTATGCGATTCAGGAGCTTGGCGGTGAAAACCAAATAACTTTATTCTTTTCTATGTGATTAATAATGGAAAATCATAGAACAAAAAATAAAATAAATCTTTCAGAAGCCTTGTCCTGAGGGTAATTCTAGAGCCTAATCAGAATGTAACATCAAGCAGCTCCTTGTTCTCCGTGCTTAGCGGAATTGTGTTTGTTAAGGATCGGTACACAAAGAGTTGGTGTAGACTGAGTTAAATGTATGCACAGCAAGACTCCATTAATAATGTATTTTCACCATAGGAGCCAATTAAAGAGGGAATTGACTTCCACCCTCGTATGTCACAGTCCGTTTGGTGGCCTTCCGTTGTAACGGAATGCAGTGGACCACGCGGTCTGTGTGGAGGGTGTGAGCTGAGGTTACAGTCGCTCCGTATTTACAGACATCACAAAATGTCGTATTGACTAAACTGTGGGGAACAAAAAAACTCAGAGGCTAGATGCTCGCAAAATCTGTGATGTGATTTTTTTTTTTTTTTTTAATGGACAAATTCTCCTTCTGAGATACCTGCACTGACCTCCAGCTTTCGGGCGCCAGACATTTTGATTTGTACAGAGCACTCTGGCATGGACCGCGGTGAAGAACAGCAGGAAGCTTCAGAGCATAAACAGTCGGGATCGGGCCAAATCACCAGTGCACTGCAAACATGTTACATTTGAGGTGTTTCTGCTGCGCATAACATTTCTTTACATTCCCGAAGGGTCCAAAAACAAATCCCTTTAGACCTACTTCTCGCCTATTTGTTCCATAAACTTTCACTACATTATCTGCCGCATTAAACTTTTTTTGTGTGTACTCCTTATTGGTCTCCCCCTTGGGACAATTGACTACTTTGAGAATTGTGTACCTGCACCTCTATACCTCTATGTACTTTTAGTTTTTTTTTTTTTTACTAAAGTGTCTGCAGAACAAATAAATGTAACGTAATGCAATTGACTTTTGTGGTGCAAATGGAGCCGCAGAGATTCTGTGAACTGAGTCAGAAGAAGACAGAACCACATGCAAGTCTGGCGGAAATATATGGCCCTTTCTTGGCAAGAACTGCATATTTTCCTCAGTCGGAATGTGTAACAGTATTCCCAGAGGACCGTGACTGACAGACCTGAGCGATGGCCTATCACCCATCCTTTCGACCAGGAACACATTAAAGATTCTGCACAGGGCATTGCTCCGATCTGCTTTTGATCTGCGAGCAGAATGCCTGCTTAGTCTGGGATTCGCAGGCTTCCAACATCGCAGACACTACAGCACTTACTTAGGTACCATTATCTCACCTGCAGCACTTGAGAGCCATTGTCTAATTGTGGCTGGTACTTAGCGGTGCTCATTTTGATGGGATGTCTCTCCACATGTCACCTGGAGCAACAGTTGTGAGAGGTGCTCCTGTGCTGGAACCACCTACTCTTGTGTCACAGAAGTATCTCGGGAGCCTAAACATCTGTATCAGATCTTGAAACCCCAACAGGTACATCACGCAGGTTTATCGAACGCAGACAGGCTTCTGTGTCCGACCAGCACAGTCATCTAACATGTAAAACGGGAGGCTGATGGGTGTCTTGTCTTTGATAGCATCACTGCTGCGAGTTAAGAAGCCGTCGCGTTCGAGATTCACAAGTCGATAAACGGGGAACGGCGGCGTTTCGCAGACAGCCTCTTCCTTCCTTCCTTCCTTCCTTCCTCACGTTGACATATTAAGAAATGGTTTACCATTGTGCCTCGTGTGTCAACTCAAAGTCTCTACACAAAACAAAACGGGAAAATGGCAACTTCCTCGCAAGGGTTGAGCTGTAGTGCTTTGCACTCTGTGCACTCCTCAGCTTGGCATGTTCCAGTGATTCTGACAGCTGGGTGTAATGTTCTCAGCCTCCTCTCACCCTTCTTCTGACTCACTTTCAATGCAATACCAGCCTGAAAGAAATGGGGAACATTTCTTTTAGGCAGACACCTGATATCCTCACTACCAGCAGTCATTGCGGACCAAAGGCCGAAGGCTCGAGATGGGGCGTGAATTTGTAAACTGTACTGCAGCGAAATAAAAATTTCAGGCATTTGCTCCGGTACATATTGTCATGGAAGCATCCTACTTGCTATAAATCACACAAAAACATGAATGAGCAAAGAGGGGAGAACGTGGGGCTGGTTTTAATTACGTAATTGTTCATTCGGCAGAAAGCACACTGAGAGATACAGTCAGGTCCTGGTGCACGTCGTAAAACTTCCAGCCGCTACTGTACGGGCTGGAAGAAAATGGAGAGCCCTTGTAAATTTCCGTGACAGCCCCTAACATTGAATTCCAAATACGCCTCGCATCAATCATGGAAATGAATTATTAAAACGTGCCAGAAGAGGAAATAAGGCACACGAGTGGACATTGATTTAAACAGATCGCCTGAAGATCAGCTTTAGTGGAGTTTATCCATTACAACACCGAGACTTGTCCTTTTCTTCCGACATTTAGCCATTATTCATTGAAACTGAGACCTAATTGAATATACAAAGGAACACGTAGCACGCTTTCCCCCACCGACTTGATGGTGCGACTTTTTGTTCCATGTTTAGATCTTGCCTTCCGTCTTCAGTCGTGGAATATGTTCCTCAGACTGGGTGATACATCATCCGTGGTGTTTTGACTAACTTGACAAAATGTATTAATCCCTTAATTAAATACTGTATAGGCGGGTCAGTTACTCAGTTTTACTCTCATTCTCTCTCGCTGTAAAGAGTTTCTCAAACAGGAGGCCTACGTGCGGTTTTGCAAGCTGGTTTGCTTTTGGGAGACGTCAAGTAGGGGGTCTTAGCAAAGATGGGGGTGACAGTGGCTTCACGGTTGTCAGGAGCTTAAATGGCTGCTCTTAAGAGCCAAAGGTTGCTGGTTCAAATCCTTATTGGCCCCCTGCAGTCGTTCTCCTGAGGGAGTTATTTGAACAAACTTAGGTGAACTTTTACCTCTAACGGATGGAACCATCTTTGTTTGGAAGTTCATAAATTAAATTAATTCCCCCTTTCGAAGTCTTGAAATGGTCTGAGAAAATGTAGTGTGTTGAGCCGCCGGATGATGTTTGGGAAAAAGCGGATGTGTGGGTGACATGTACAGCGTGTTGTTCAACTTCTCCAGGATGCTCGCCTTCTGAGAGCCTAGTGTGAGAAACGGAGGAGACAAGAGGATACTCGGGATGCTAGAACAGAAGAGGAGAAAAAGAACGGGCAAAAGCGAAAGACAATGTGAAGCAGAGGTTCACCGGGATGAGCGAAGGCCTCGAAACGCTGCAGGAGCCCTGTTTTTGCCCTTTCTCGCTGATCGAGTTAGCTAGCCGCAGCATGCGGTGCAAGGACCTCCATAACATTGTAACGAAATTAGAGCACGATGACAAATTGCCCAGAAAAGCAACTCCGACAGCCCTCGAGCCATATGAATTTACCTCATTTAGCATGTGCTCATTTGAAAGCCAAAAGGCTTTTCAGTCTGATTTAGGACATTCATTTTTCCCCCTGAGTGACAAAAGTTACCTTGGAGGAGCGGCGCGTGCAGAAGCGGTGGTTTCGGCAGGAGGGCAGAGATTTGCGCTGCCCAGAAGTTTGAAGTTAGCAGTCAGACTGCTCTCCCCTGCCTGAGCAAGAGAAAACGATATATGTTTCTGGAGGAGCACAAGCTCGATGCAAGGCTTCGAGACAAGCCTGCTGGGAAACATATAGCGCCGTGCATCAACAGCAGGCAAAGAGAATACACAATTTAACTCGATTTTAACGTATTCTATTATGGTTAGCCCATAAAGACATGTCACCGGCATTGTCAGACTAACACGGGCACTGAGGAGGTAGTCAGCAGGTGTTGTGCACAAACATTTGAATGCATCTCGCAGCCGACCGTGATTCAGCCAAAAAGCCCGACCAGAGCAGCAAGAAACCGCTTGGTAGAAAACATTTGGAACGAGGTGGAAGGTGCAGTCATTTTGGTGGGCTTCATCTCCGTAACGCTTCGATGTCTCCAGCCCAATCGCCCTGATCCCGCAGACTGTTATCGGAGCTATTAATGCTCACATCTTCTTTGTTCCGTCTTACTTCTGCCCTGGGTTTGCCACTGCCGTTTCGCTTGTAGGTGTTTTTTTTTTTTTTTTTTTTGCTTTGCTGATCTGGTACGTTTTTTGCATTTCGATATTTTAAGTTATTGGACTTCAGGAAGTGATCTTATTTATGAGCAACCAAACTCATATCGGTTGTTTTATGGGGGGAAACAACCGTGAACGAGAAACACCTCCAGTCCTTTTATTATAGCCGTGAAACACGCAAGTAGCCGTGGTACTACAGGGGTTTACAATGCGTAATATATTTCAGCCTGTCATTTTTATGTATGTGATAAATAATAAATTATTCAATTTTTTTTCTCTAATATTCAATTTATAAATAAGATAAAATTTTCTGGTCCATTAATCACAGCTCGGCTCCTGCCAAATGTGAATTTGGCTGCTTGCTTTTCAGTGCAATGAATAAGAGACCACTTGGATGTAGAGCCGTTTCTTATTTGATCAAAACGTGTTTGTTGTAACACCTATATTTGCGGCATACTTGACCCTAAACAAACCAGATGTTGTGGTACTTAGCTTAATTCAATATCTTTACATCACCCTCTGCTGACCAACTGCAGAATAGCTGAAACGGTTTGCTAGAAAACAACAAGCCTGCCTCCCAGTTACGATTATGCAGTTGAGCTGGCGCCTTCCGGCGAAGGTATTCCACAGCTTTACACTGCTGAAACCTTCGCTCAAGCATTCCGACTTGGTTGACTTGCTCAGATGTCCTGCACTGCCCGGTATCGGAGTCGAAAAACTTCAGGACACAAGTTTACCTCTCTAACCGCTAAACCGAAGTAAAGGGAAGCAAAATTCAATTGAAAGTGACTCGCGGTGACCACTCGTGCGGTTTTCCCTGCAAAAGGAGGGTTCGGAAAAGATTTCAAGATACCTGCTTCTGAGCTTGTCTTTGGATGTTGTCAGGAAACCCACAAGAATACATATCCTGAAATTGGATTCAAACCCAAAGTCAAAAACCTCAGCAAATGAGCTGTGGGGACAGAGTTTTCCTCCGCACCACCGTGCTCCAAACCTCCTTATAGGTTATATCTTCTATCAACTGCAGTTCTTCAGCAGTCGTGCGTCTAACCTGTTCTGGGTCGTATTATTGCTCTCCTGCCCCCTATATAACCTGTTGTTGTCAGTTAACAGTTAAAAAGTTTGTTAAATTGGTGAAGAGCCTCATATTGGGGTGACAGTGAACGGCATAACTGCGCAATGTACAATTTCCTCACTAAATTCTAAGGAAAAAGTTCATATTTTGGAGCCCCTAATGACTGACGTTGAAACTCGGAACCCGAGGCTTTAAATCCGAGACAAAGCACCGGGCTGTTTTCCGCACTATCACCAATGTTCTTTGTTTACATATAAATACCGTCTGTATTGTTCCACTTGACAAATATTGACGTGCTAAATATATTGCACTACACGTTTCCCGGGTAGACATCCCTCGATAAGTCTTCTGTCGTTTATATAATATCGTGTCAAATTAAAACTAGCAAGAGCTGCTAGACGTAACCAGATTCTTGATGTAGAATACGGTGCTCGGTTCATATTGCACTACTACAGCGGTTGCCGCACGGTTTCCTGGTCATCACCCTTTTAAAACAATGTTTTATTCCCAGTCGTTGCAGGCTTTTTACAGTCTGACACACACGGAATACAAATGCAGCGTCGCTCACAGCGGAGACAACGGGCGTGTCCCTGCTACGACGCCCATGGCCATTAAAGAAAACTTCCTTCTGACGTTTTGCCGGCCGCACTGTAAGCAACAAGAGCGGGGGAAAAAAACAGCCACGAGAAGACCCAGCCCTATTTATAGTAGTTCATAACCACAGTCAAATTGGGGGCCGGTAATGGCAATCGCTGTGGTATGAAATGAGCGCAATATTGTTTTTACACCATTGCTATCTTCACAGTTCGGTCCATTTCAACATATCTCTAAACCCACGTATACACGTTGTCCCATTAAGAGAATTTTTGTCGCAGCTTCTGCCTGGCGGTTACCGGTCACAAATCATTTGTCCAGCTCCGGCAGTATTTTAGAACTGATTTTTTTTTTTCCCCCCGCACCGGTTTTTCGTTTTCATCCCAGGGTGTTTGCGTAGCAGCTGAGCGGTTGACAGCGAATCTCTCCATGGTTACCTCCACGGGGGCCATAACCACGACAGCTCCCAGCGTTTATTCACCGCTGCAGCTGCAAACAGCGCAGAGGTAATTGTGAATTGATTCCGCAATAATGGCTTCTCCTGTGTTCCCTTGCATAATGCTGATGCGGCTTGACCAATTTGCGAGACAGCAGTTTACCGCTTAATGATGTCCTCGCGCTTTAGTTACACAGCAGAGGATAGCAGCGAAGATTCCAGGAAACCGCTGTAGCATCCAGGTATAAAATCTAGCATTAAAACCAGCAGTTCACTACATGACTCCCTTCAATCATCTCCTTCCATAGCCTGGAGGAATCCTTACAAATACTCTCCTGTAGCTCAGTTTTGTTGTTCTTTAAGCTGCTCTTTCTTGGCTGTTGCCATGGTCTTGATCCTACAGTAGGAGGTGCCACCGTGGGGCACAGAGGTGTCGCAGTGTTGCAAGGCCACTGACTGTTTCTGTCCTGCCGTAGACTGGAGTGTGGTGGTCGAGGGGTGTCGCGTGAACACGCCTTCTTTCCAGGGTAGGCACAGGTCTGGGACAGAGATGGATGGTGACAAAGTTTCTTGTCTCAGATTCTGAGTGGTCCTGCTTATCTATCCCCCCCCCCCCCCCCCCCCCCCCC
>UFQX01000878.1:8847-98095 GCA_900497675.1 Arapaima gigas | reverse complement strand
TCCCCCCCCCCCCCCCCCCAGGCTGTCGGCTCCTTTGTTCTCATTTGTGTCTCCGGCCTCTCCAGAGGCATTGACGGCCCTTCGCTCCCCCTCCAGTGCAGCGTGTCAGTTATAGATTCTTGTAGCTCCTCCCCCGCACCTGTAACCCTGTGGTCCCCGGCGGTCTCCTTCTGCGATGTGCCCGTTTCTCGCCGGCTGCTTTAATGACTGCTTTCTTGTAGCCCTTTTGTTTTCTTCCTGCTCTTACCCACCACTCAGCCTTGCTGCCATCAGCATGCCTGACCTTCACAGCCAATGTTGGGGGGGGGGGGGCATATAAGTAACCAGCTTGGGTTCGCAGTCTAGCGGAACACTGCACAGTCGGCCCACCCAGGGACTGCAGTGGGAGGGCGGCTGTTTTGTGGAGGAAATGATATCGGCCCTGCAGCAGCGCATCTGCATCAACGGTGGGAAATGGCAAGTAGATAAAGGAAATGGCAGAGTCTGCTTGACGTTTGCATTATGATGCATCGGCAGGGTCTCTTGCGAGGGAGTAACCGTGCAATTGAAAAAAAAGAATCTGAAATTTCATCCCATGAATTCTTTTAAAGAGGTTGAAGAAGGTCAGAGGACTGAAAATATGCTTATGAATATGTTGTACTGTTGTCAGTCGCAGTTTGCCTTTTTCAGCGTCTGCTTACAACGTTCATAACACATCAGCAGTTGCATCTGTCCATCAAAGGTGACCCCAGAACTGTGCTTCTTCGTTGGTCTTGTAACGTGTCGGACGGTTGTGTCCAGTCACAAGTCTGGTGAACGAATTTCTTCATTAAAAGGCAAAAATTTAACTTGACTCACTTTCTTCAGGGATGGTTGTGACTGTAGCTTCTACCGCAAACAAATGGTGGATTCTCAATAATCCAGAAAAATATAAGTGAGACTCAAAAAAATCCTCTGTCTGACCTACACATCACCATTTGGCAGGACATCTGAACTCAGTCCTCATCTCAGCCTCACCTTGAAGTTCATGTATAAAATTAAAGACGTGTATTTGGACTTAAAGAAAAAGGTTGATACAAAAACTTCAACATCGAGTGATTTTAATTTAATTTTTAATTTAAACCAAAAGTTTCGTTAAGTTTCTTACTGCATTGTATACGATACTGTTTACTGTTATTTATGCTCTGCTGCATAACACAGAATAGAAATCTGAAAAACAAGGCAATTGAAATTTTTGCTTTGGTGCTATTGCTTAATTTAAAAATTATTTGTCAAAATTCCGTTGTTGATTAACCAGAAGCGCCACGCTGTAAACCCCTCGGTAAATATGCGATTCCCTTATATTCTAAAAAAGAGCAGTATGGTCACGAATACAGTGACGCAGCAAAGATCCAGAGAAAGAGCAGCGTGTGTGTGTTTTGCGTGTGCTAAGATTCTGTTTTTCAGATTTCTTACTTTTGTTTCTTTTTCTTCCCTTTTCCTCACGTGAAGCATACCTTGATGACGACGATCCATACAGCGACATCCTCATCAGTAAGTGCTCCGTTTAACCCCTTCGCACCCTTCAGCCACGTCCAGGGGGTGCCCCTATTGTCCGAGCACATTTATCCGCGTGGGCGTATGTGTGGGTGCATTTGTGTCCAATTCTGGGTCCCCCACTCTACCTCGCACATGTACAGTACTGTGCAAAAGTCTTAGGCACCTGTGGGAAAAATGCTATAAAATGAGGATGGTTCCAAAAATAATGCCATGAATACTTATTAATCAATAAACCTTCTAAAAAGTGCAGTAGACAGAAAAAACCTCAATCTGATCAATATTTGGTGGGACCACCCTTTGCCTTTAAAACACCATCAATTCTCTTATGCAAACTTGCATGCAGTTTAAGGTTGAGGTTGGTAGGTTCTTCCAAACATTTTGAGGAACTGGCCACAGTTCTTCTGCACACTTTGACTGTCTCTGCATGTCCTCCCAGACTGACTTGATCATGTTGAGATCAGGGCTCTGTGGGGACCAGACCATCTGTTGCAGGATTCCTTCTTTTTGCTCAAGATAGTTGTGTATGACTGAGATTGGGTGTTTGAGAAACCTCCCTGATGGTAGATCAGAATCTACCTGTACATCTCAACAGACATTGAAGTTGCATGCCTAAGACTTTTGCACAGTACTGTGTGTTGTCAACTTTGACTGGCGCACAGTTAACACGACCAACCTGTACCAGGTAGCGGTGACTGATACTTCTTACAGAGTAACGGCCGGCATTGTTTACGTTCTGACTGATGCGAAGTGATTCTCTCCGAAAGGTTGCATTACTTGCCTTAAGGAGGATTGCTTCTTTGTGCTCTGTGATAAAAGTGCCGCAGCTTACAAACGGATCCCATAAAAGAGAATGATCGGGGAGGATTCCTTTGTCTGCCTTAGTTCAAAAGCCATCACTTGGTCAGTTCTGCACTGTGGTGTCTCCTCAGTTATCAGCACACTGTAATAGCGCTTTGCATCTGACCACCGTTCAGGGGTGGTTCCCAGGGGTGTTTATCGGCTTCAGACGGACTTATTCGCACAATTAAACCGCGCTGTACAAGACTGCGTCATATTAGCACATTAGTCCATTAGCAAATAGGATTATTGTCATCCTTGATGGTGAATAACTGGGGAAGTATACAAATTAGCTGCTTAGCAGCTACTGCGTTTCTTTCACGACCTGCTTTTAGATGTTTTTGGGGATATGGCCTCCGTTTGTGCTGAAGGTAAAGAAGGCTGTAAATATGACCGTTTGGGTTTTCTGACGGCGAGGCATTGCGATCCACCGTGCGCAGCCGCCGGTGTCGTGATGAATTCCCGCTGAACGCATGTGTGAACTTTCAGGAGAGCAGTAAGGCGCCGTGTTATTTCATTTAATATAGGACAGAATATTGCTCTCCTCACACGACGGTGCTGTGATAAGCCCGGCGGAGACTAGTGTGTCAGCTCCGGTATAAATCAACATCAGTTTAGTCTATGTGCCTGCCGAGTCAAGTAGCCTGGCACTAGACATGACGCCGAATGATATCACTCCGCTTCTTATCTTTTTTTATTGAAATGGTCCGGCTGCATCTGTGGCTTGAATGTCTGTTGTCAGCAAATGTGTTAAGTGTAATTTTGTTTCCTGCACTATGTTTTTTTTAGGCGGCAAATTCCTATTTCCTAAGCTTGTTTTCCCGTTTTTCGGCCGCCTACATGGTGTACTATAGCTGGAGCTATTTTGCGGCTCCACCGATATCATTTTCGGCGCCAAAGCAAATACGTAGAATAAGACTCCTGCATAAGAAAAGTGTCATACAGTGGTACATGAAACAGAAGCCCTTGGGATCACATAATGGGCCTTTGGCCCCCTGCAGCTCAAAATAACAGCAATTTTGCCCCAAACCCCGCAAACTCTCATTTAAGCACATTAAACGTTTACTTTTAAATCTGACTATAGGAACACAAAATGCGTAAAACGGACACAAAAGTTTCTGACTACGATCTCTGTACAGTCTTGAAGTCTTACCCGCTGAGTATTAACAAGTACCAGGTGTTAAGTTGAGTTTAAGTTAAGGTATATCCTTGTATGACAGTTGAAACAATTTTGTGTTTTGAACAGCTCTGCGCTGTGTAAACAAGTAGCTGTACTGTTTTGAAATGAGAACAAATGATTTTTGGCCCATAATTATTTTCTCAAATATGATCAAATATTTTGGTGTGATTATTTCGTTGCGTGTGATGACTTTTTTTGTGTGTTTTAGTGATTTTAAATTGTAGCTTTGTGGATCTGCCAACGTGTCACTTTCGTCCCGTAAGAAATAACGGTAATTTGACCCCCCCCCGGGGAGCAAATGGTATTTCGTACTGCTTGGGTCTACGCAATTGGCAGGAAATGGAGCAATTCTTCAGTCTTCGTTTTACTCTTGAAGCCTTTTCATTTGGAATGAAAAATCCAGGGGGCCGACGTTAAGGCACGGGGCTGCTCTTAGCAGAAAAAAATTCGATTTTGATTTTGTTGGTTTCATTAAGCGGCTGACAATCTTCAGCAGCGACTTATGTGGAGACCCAGCATGTAAGAGAGAATAAATTAGCAGCGAGAGGCAAACGGGAAACACGGCGTAGCTGCCTCCTGTCAAATGCAAAGTGATTTTCTGCTATTACAGGATTTTCCCGTAATCTGCTGAAAGTGCATTTAACAAAACGCACCATAGAACGTCATGCTACTTGCTGGTTTGCTAGCAGCTTTATCCAAGTTAAGAAAGTAGAGCTTCGTACCTTCGAGCCAACATATAACCTCAGTGCGGAAATTCCCGGGAGAATCGTCGAATTTCAAGGCCCTGTTTTGTGTCAAGATGTCTTGTGCACCCAGGAGCCCGAATGGCAAGTAAAGTTATATCTCCAACAAACAGGCATCACAGTCTGAGTTGTCGTCTCAGGCTAAAATCACCCTTCGGGAATGTGGGAACGGCGGGAAACCACACGGCATCGCAGAGGCACCCCCATCCCCCCGCTCAGTCGCCCACCCGGTGTACGACGTGGTGCGACGTCTGGTGGGCAAGGTTACTATCCAGCCTTGTCCTGACTGATTGATTGTTTCCCCTTCTCCCTGCTGACAGCTTGTGTTGCAGGGAAGAAGATTGCTCTCTTCATCATAAACCACACTTTATGAACTTCATTAATCACAATTCCTTTTAGCTTCAAAGCCAATTAGTCTCAGTGTTTCGGAACAGCCACTTTTTTGAGTCCATTTATCATAGATACTAAACAATTATTTGAACAATTACCTTTGAAAAAGTGAGCCTTGATCATGCTTTGTGTTTCGAATAATATGAGACATATCCTTTCGTTCTTGTTATTTATGAGAAGCTAATCGGCGACAGGCTTATTAGCTCCGTTTAATATTATTGCAGCGGGTAATCTGGAAGAATGCGGATGAGGTCTAATTTTATCGTTTGCCGAACACGTATTTCGTGCCGAAATTTTCCGAGACGCTCCCCTTTTTGCCAGCCGACGTCACGTTTTGAATATACGTTTCTTGTGCGTTTTACTCCAGCGCCAATTTTTAAGAGACGCAAAAACGTAGTGATTAAATGAAGACAGAGGCAGTCTGTCCTACTTTGGAGGAGTATAAAATATTTTGAACAAAGTCGGGAATCTTTAACTGTAGGGGAAAAGTCTCCTGTGGCCATATATTATCGGAAGGGTTTTTCATTCTGTTTGTTAGTGTTATTTAGCTTTTCTACAAATCTGGTAAGGATTTGTATATGAAGGTACTTGCAATGCTTTGGTGGTTTATACAGTTGGGTAGTTTTCACCCTGTCAGTCCAGGATGGGTAGCCTGCACAAGAGTACTATCTAGAGCTAGTGCAGGATTTGAACCCAGGACCTTTGACTACTGGGCAACAGGTGTAAATGCCGTACCGCCTGTTGCCGTTTTAAGCGCAACATTGAAATTGTTAGTCGGTCTGTTCCGTCTGACTCCAGTATCCATCACGGCGAGGCAGAGCAGGCGTCGCGGCAGCTCACTCCCCGCTATCACTGGCACCGTACTGCGTCTGACTGCGAAGCGTGCAAATGCCCGGTAGCCCTGTAGGAGATGCTGATGCTGAAACCAGTCGGGATACATTGACCGACTTAAATAGACCCTCCCAGCAGCAAACCAGCAGCAATTATCTTCTGCTGCTGTGGAACTCCCGGTCACAGTACAGATGTTTGACATTGTTCAAATTGTTCCACTTGGCTTCATGTTAATTACTGAAAATATTTTACCCGAGACATAGTAAGTGCTTCTCTGTCAAGTTGAAACAGAACCTGCAGCCAGAACCGCAGCAAGATGTTCACAAAGCCAGGTTTTAATTGTTTGAGTGTTTTCGGAATAACCCAGCGTTGTCATGCTTCTGATGTCAGCTTATCGTTGCATGATGCAGATTTTGCTACGCCAAAGACAGATTGTTCAAAAGAGTAATTTTTGCACATCGTTGCATGCCTGTTAGCTGAGTTAGGAGGATCTCTTTTAGACATCTGGCAGGAAGCAAAATAAACATCTGGCTGGTGATGCAAAAATAAATCGACGCTTTTTAAAAAAAAAAAAAAATTACCTGTTTCTAAAGCCCAGATTTGTTCCTTCTATTCAACATCAACGTGTAGAATATGGTGCAACTAGGATGGCGTCTGCTTTAGCAGCCCTTGAATTGATTAGGGAAGTTCTTCTGTTTCCTAATAATTCACTCGATCTCCACGATCTCGGCTCCTGCCGAATCTCTCGCTGACTTTCAGATGGCTGTGGTGATATGGAGCTCAGTTCCCCGGAGCGTTCTGCTTTGACCTTGAGCAGCAGAGTGACCCACTACTGACACGCAGATGACCCAGTGCTTAGCCTGCAAAGCTCAGCGCTCTACCCTGGTTGGTGAGACGAATGCAAGGAAGGGGTTGATTTGGCTGCGGCAGCATTGCTCTTAGCCCACCTCTGCATTATGCCTGCAAACCAGCATTGCCACCTCTTAAATCCACTGCCCAGCCACACCTGGTGTTCCAGACCCCCTCCCTCTCTGCCACCCCTGAGCCTGACGGCGCCGGGCCCGATCCTTGCCAGGATCCTAATCCTCACCGTCAACTGGCTGCCGGGCCACATCGATCGCCTCTCGACTTCCTGCACCGCACAGACGGCACCCCACCCCTCGCCGAGCTCCACGCAGCCGCACGCATCCACACGTCTCAGCACCCATCCCAGCACCTCCGGGCTGCCTGTGAGCAGCGGGACGCCTCTATCCCCCGCCATACTCCAGCATCCCAGGACACCGCTTCTTGGTACATCCACGATTACTGGAACGTGTAAAGGTGAAACGCAGACCGGGTTAGGGCCGGTGAATAACGCCACATTTAGAATATGCAATTCAATATGACAATTTGTGTTTAGAGTGTTACAATGCACAATGCAATATGGGATGAGACAATTACAATGCACAGTGCAGTACGACATACGGCAATCCGATAATCACAATCAGTGCGCTTTCACTTTGGCTTTGTTCCTTCCCCCTTGCCGAGAATCGCGTTTCGCATTCTGGCAAAGTCGCCTTCGGCTATCTCACATTTGGCTGTCCAGCACGCGAACTCGCTTTCAAGCAACCTCACGTTCTGCTGACTCACGTCCGGCACTTGGGCACAAAAAAGATGCCTCGTAATAATTCGGTTCTTCTCATCGCCGTATTATAGCTGCACGCGCTGCCTTTTAAACAGGAAAATTTAGGCGGGTTATTGCACGGTCCCTAAGACCCAGAGCGGGTGCTGGGTGCTGGGCTTTGACCTGCCTCAGCGTTTATTTGCTTTATTGAAGTAACTGTTTGGACGGGAACACATCTCACCTTGTGTATCAAGTGGAGAACAGACAGTAATTGAAACATTTTAAATTAAATGTTTTAATAAATTGAAATCTACAATACACAACTGTGACTCTATGATTACGGTGGGTCATCACTGTCATATTGAATTGTACGTTTTAATTTTGGCAGTAATCGCCCCTCGTAGCAAGTTCTTAATATTCAAACCGGGAGTTGCGCGGTCGAGGTCTGGTTATTTTGAACAGCCGACGGTAAAGGAGACATTTGTGCCGTCTCGATGAAGGCTGATGCGATAAACGCTGATGTATCACTTTTCAAAATGATCGAAATAAAGGCCACGCGAGATACGGTGACCCGCCGCTGTGTTTTCCCAGATACACATAATTATTGTCGGACGCACTTTCGCTTGAAGCGTCGTGAAAAACTCTTCATTTGCACATCCCGACAAGGTAGAAGACTACTGTCAATGAGCAGATATCGGCTATGGTTTATTATTTACCGTGAAAGACAGAACGGTAAAGGATGCTTGAAACAAATTTGAGTACCGTTTAGAACAGGTTTCAGGGTAATGCTGTTGGTTCGGAGGTTTTAATTTTGAGATTTCAGGCAAGCAGTGAAGAGGAGGATAAATGAGATGCACAAACAGATGTGGGAATTTAAAAGCTAAGCCTGTTTCAAAAGCGTTAGTTGGGATATCCGTAAGAAAACTTCCTATGAAGGGCCCTCTATAAGAGCCTAATGTCTTTTTAAACTATAGCTCATTTGTCACTCATATATACTTATTTTAGAATGATAAAGAACACTTTAAACTCCAATGACCCAATTACCAAAAGTTAATAAGTAATTCATATGGATTCATGTGTTTCTATGCAGTTTTTTAAATTTGTATGTACTGCTCATTCTACTGGAAATTGAGAAAGTGTAAGCTGAAACACTTTTATATGTATGTGTGTATATGTGAATACACGTGCAGACATATATAAGTCGGTCACGTGTTACTGGGAAAATGCTCTCAACCCGGAATCTGCGAAATCCTCTTTGACTCTGTAACGGTCCTGCTTTTTGAACCTGACGCCAACAAAGGCCTCGGGGCGTAAGTAAGCACCTTCTGAAGCATTGCTAGAGACATGCGGACGAGGTGGGAGGAGGAGAACATTGGGGTGGAAGGGAGTCGAGTGAACAGAGACCACACAAGACACGGAAGAAGAAGACTGGGACTGGTCAGGATGAACATGCTGAGAAACTGGTGAAAAGCCAAGTGGAAGGACTGGAGGAGAAGCATTTGAGACAAACAGGGAATATAGGTGATGGAAGAAGAAATGTGGGAAAACTTTTATAACAGATGTCAGAAGGAGACCTGAGGTCCAGACAAAATACTGAGTATGATGAAGGGAACATTGGATAGATGTGCAGTAGACAGTAGATACATTGAGAGGAGCAAGAGCTGTTATTTTTGATCCTGCTTTTCTCCAAACTGCATGTAAAATGTTGGGGCATTTTGCCATGTCTGTAGAGCATCTAAGAGTGGTATTTGACCTGTGGCTGGGATGTTGTGATAAATCAGCGTGAGCAGTAGCTTGGAGGAAAGCTTAGACTCGGAGTAAAGATGTGTTAGAGAAACTAGGTGAGAAAAGAAACTTTTTTCATCTCCTCTCTCATGAAGGACAAACCTGCAGCTCAGCAAGATCTGAGTTCCTGACATCTGGTTTTCTCCTCCCAGGAAGATGCACTTATGTGTGGGTTACAACAGTTTTGCTTATGTGTTGTAAGCTTATTTATAATATGTGCACACACTTGTGACTTCCGATCTGCTTAGTCATAGAACAAGTTATATAGAAGTATTTAGTATTCTGATAAGTTCTCCTAGTACATAATTGATCATCTATGGCTCCCTGAACCATTAGCATTCCCGAAGGCTTCCGCTCCCCCTTGTCCTGCGTGCTACTCTCTCATGAAACAATTCTCTGATGGATCTTTTAAACCTTAAAGATGCGTAGCAGGCTGCAAATTCCTTCGGCAGATCATCATTTAAAACACTCACCATGATATTAAAGGGAAAGTACTACATATCAATGCAATTTGCAGTTGGCAGATAAGCTTCCTAGTGTTCTTATTCCTTTTTTCGATGCTGTTGCTCGACTAAGCATATTTTGAGGGTTCTCTTCAGCATTTTCGGGCTAGCGTTGCACAACCTCACGTTCACTTTTTTTCCAAGTCAAAATTTCAAATCAAACTTTTTTATATGAGCACCACCAGGCTCAAGAAAACCGTTTTCCTCCAGGCTGTCAGGCTGCTGAACTCCATACAGTATGGAAATGATCAGCACCACTGACCACCAGCCCCTGTGTCATAACCAGCACCACCACTATCTTTTATCAATATAGTGTTTGCACTACTGCTTCCTTAACTGATAATTATCCACTTATCTATTTGTTTATTTTCGTTTTCTTATCCATTTATTTGCATATATTGCATAGTTAATATAGTAATTATATATAGTATAATATAATTTAGTCATTCACTAAACTAAATGTCATTAAACTTGGACCTCGAACCTTAATATCGTGCTCTGGTCAACATTGTGGCACCGAGCACCAATTTTGACAGGCTTTTGGGTCATCCTGTGGTTTTCCAGAAGGAGATACCACCAAGTGTTCTGATGGCGTGACCCTCCTGTACTGAACACGTATAGTCAAAATGTATTTTTCTTACCATGTTTTACTATTCTGCAGTTTCATCAAAGTATTCTTACACGGCACAATAAAATCACCCCCGGAATGGGCTGTGAAGCACAATTGAGAATTTCCACATTTCCATAGTGGCATCTAAGACAGTGAGTAAATGGGGAATAAGACCAGGGACAACGGACTACAGCAGACTGGCCAACTTTCAAACCAATATCTCCTCTCCAGGCTTTCCTTTTACTGCGCTGTTGGTGCCCTTTCTATATTTAAATCTACCGGTGGTTCTCAGCGGGAAGATGGGGAGCCGGGGACTGCTTTTGGTCACATTAAATTTCCTGCTGGCTTTCTCCACCCTTGGTAATGTTGCTTTCAAATTTATCATCTGTTCTTGAAAGGCAGCACAGCATTTAGGTGATTGAGCACCGGGAAGCACTTGATACTGAAGAACAACAGTGGCCAAGCAGATAAATAGGACACTAAATCAGATAAAGAACTGAGCATTAAAACCGATAAGGTATGGCTAACAAAAAAACTCAAGATTGTGCTTTATTCTATGTATGTATTCTATGAACAGTAACAGTTAAAAAGGTTATTTTTTGAGGTATATTAAAGTGTACAAAAACATCCCAATGCCCCATTATGCTAAAACACTTATAGGTATGTTATAGGTATCAGTATGTTATCATGCTGTTTGTAAGGTTATTCAAACAGGTTATGCTGAGTTTTTACACAATAACCTGACAATATGGATTGATGTTTAAGTAGAAAAAAGCACGAAGAAATCCTTGGGTCTGGTCCTTAGCCAACAGGCATTGATAAAATTTGTTTTAAGGTAAGAATAGCAGGACCACATTGAAGCACTGTAGGTCCCTGCATCCAGGCCACATTTTATTAAGTGGCTACAGAGGTATAGCTGTATTTATGGTCACTGCTTTTTGCTGAACATTTCTGGTTCAGAATACAAAATAGATACCTGTACCCACTTCTCAACATTGCAGAATCAGTTCAGAAGAAAGTTTTCCGTCCATGATGAATACTTTATTTCTTTCCGGAACCTGGAAGGTGAATGGATGATTTACTTAGATCATTTGCTTGTTATGGAATTGGGGGCTAAATTTGAAGCTGTTAAAGTGCCTAATCTTTTGTTATTGTTCCATTTGATTCCCACTTCATTCCCAAAAATATTAACCCAGACCTTTATTTAGAGTGGATTCAACAGTAAACTCCAGCTCCGTGGACAATGGAGGTTCACTGAGCCGGTAGTATAATTGGTCCCTTTGTTTTAGAAAATGCATTATGCTGTAGGCCCAGGCTGTGTGGATGGGCACTGAATAATGTGTCTTTTACCTTATCGGTACTTTTTAAATAGTGTTCTGTGTACTTAGCCAAAAGGCACAATCAGATCTCTCATATTCCCCAATTTGTGTATTTGATTTTAAAGACTTATCAATATCATTGTGCAGTCCTCCCTCAATTTATGTGGTCTCAATTTACGTGTTTTTGCTACGGTGCGATTTGATTCTTAATACCAATTTATGCACCAATCCAAAGCACTCCAGCCAAAAAAATCGGTCAGAAAAACAAAAAATTCCAATATTACAATTTCATCCAAGTATGTACAAATGTATAATAAAACATAAATTACACATTGTGTGTTTGTGTGTGCGCATGTGTGCCAGAACCTGCACGAGCCCAGCTGTATATTATATATAATGGGCATTCTGTGTAAGCTATATACACCCTTATGAGAGGGACATTATCACAAGGTGTGTTGGATTCTGGGAAAGATGGATATTATGCTATGGTTCTCATACACAGTCAATAATGTTTTAACATTCTAACAAACTAGATTTGTTCTGTATTCTTCCACCACAACTTTTGAGTGCATCATTTCTCAAGGACACCACACTGGCAATAAACTTGGTTTTGTTTTCTTACAAACATCACCTCTTTACGCCTCACCTCACCACCTCATTACACTGACCAGCATGATACACACCTGTGTGTGTGTGTGTGTGTGTGTGTGTGTGTGTGTGTGTGTGCACACATGTTCGTGCTGTGTGATGATCCTGTGTGCTGCGCTGCGTTTGCTACAAGGTGCTTTAGTGATACTTGGGAAAGTTGAGGGTTTTCAGATGAGCTGGGAGGCATTGCCGTTTTTCCCATAAGAAATAATGGAAACAAATGTCTCAATTTACACTTGTTAGACTTAGGCAGACTTTTCAGGAACCTACTAGATGCCTACACCGAGGCATGACTATATACTGAACAACATCATTCATAAGAGGTTAAATATTTCATCAGGAAAGTCAAAAACCTATCGAAAGAACAAGGAAGCTTAGGAAGGCAAACACATTTTCAGTCTAAATCTATTAACGTACAAATAATGTTAAAATACTGCAAAGCAGCAGTATTTTATCATGGAATCAGTCTAAAGTCATTATTTCTGAAAAAGGCTCTTTTTGTAGCCTGGATATCTCTGAGTTATTACCATGTTTGGCCGCTTTAAACCTTTCCATTAGTTAGTGCTTCAGCATTTCATTAGCAACGCGTGTTTTAGACTGCTCATGGATGCAATAGCGGTAGAAATATAGCAGGTAGGGAAAAAGGTTTGTCTAATTGCTAGTGAGTGCGCTTGTGCTTGACTCACTGTTAAGCACCTATTGAGAGGCAAGTAGCACAGACTCATGCTGTTGTGCATGAATTGCACTCTCAATCCTCTCTCTGTCTCTCTCTCGCTCTTTCTCTCAGAACTCTATCTTTCACTGTGGCATGTAGTAAAGGAGGGCTGGGGTCAGGGAGGATAGATGACTAGAGAATCTCCCATGCTGTACAACAGAAGCTAGGGGTTGAAGAACTTTGTAGAAAATGTTTGGTGGCTGGACCCCACTCCCTATGCTTCTGGGAGCTCCACTCAACAGGAGAGGAGGAGCGGTCCTCCACATGACAGGGATAGTGATTGATGGGCCTCCTTTGCCAATGTTACGCTCTCTTATCGCTCCTAACTCTAGAGGAGGGATCTAATGACGGGTTAAAGGGACAAATTAGAAAATTGGGGCCTAATGATCCTGTCGGCGGGAGATGTTAGAGAGCAATCTGAGGATGTGTTAGGTAGGGTGGGGGGTTGTGCAGCGTGACGTGAAAGACTGGCACGCCTGGAGGCCCTCAGAAGCCGTGGTACACGCCTGTCTTCTCATTGGCTTAACTAACGCTCGGCACCCGTGTCAAACGATTGCGGTACAAGCCGTGCAAACTGACAAACCCCTGTGATGGGAATGGAGAGGCTCACAAAGAGCTGCCGTGGTCCACTCTTTAGAAGTCCTTTTAGGTGATGCCAGGCAGGCCGCTGTGCTGCAGTCGCTTCGAAACCTGGAGGCACATCAGCCCATTACATCACCCAGCCCTTCCAGCTTCATTAGATCACGGGCCCATTTGACCGAGGCTTTCTCCACAACGTGTGTTTTACGACCGATGATGCGTGATTCTAGTTTTAGTGCTCCGGAAATGTATTCCTGTTCAAGAATAAACTTCTCCTCGGCATCACGCGAGAATTCCCAGACACATAAAGGACTTTCCAGAGGCTCGGAGTGATGGTCAGCTTTGTAACCACGTCACACGTACTGCTTGTTTGTAGACTGACAAGGGCCAGGTGCTGGGTGACAGCAGATTAAAAGAAGGAACCTTCTCGCTGGTCGACTCAGGGCCGATCGGTTTTTTTCCTCGGCATATCTATGCATTATTTAGATCATACAGAAGTAAATTAACGCAAAGACCCAGCCCGTCGTGACGGGCTTCCAAAAGGTGTTACACAGACGACCAGCAATGTGGCATGCTGGAGATAGAGACATGGCACAGCTTCAGCCGACTGGGTTCCTGCATATCAAACAGAGAGCAGCCTCTCTTTCGTGCTGCTTCTTAAAGCCCTATTTGATGCATCTGCCAAGTACGCGCACGCCTTCTGACTGAACAGACAGGGATTATGAGCAAAAGGTAAGGAACAGAGAAAAGACGCATAGTATACAAACAGATTACACAACCATTACCACTCATTTCCCAACCATAAAACTGTTTCCCCGGGCAGTCAGAATGTCCCCTAAAAAGCTGTTGTGTAAAATTTTATTCAAATATTGCTGTTTTATTATGATGAGTTTCTTCCTTTCTGAAAGTGCTCTAGACTGTTCTAGGATTAGATGATCTTTTTATAAAGTAAACAAGAAATGGCGCGTAAATAGCATGTGTAAGAGGAGTGCTAGGAGCGATGACTCGTGAAGCGAGTTTGTGGAAAACGGGTTGTGCATTACAGAAAATTTTAGGTTAAAAATTGTTGAAAATGACAAAGGGTTTATATGTGTGATTTATAAACGCGGGAATAATTGCCTCGGCAGTGTGGGTTGTTAAAACAGTATGGGAGGGCAATTGCTTTCAAGCTGACACAATCACAGTTTAGGGAAGCGCAGGTGAGAGGCCATTTGAACGCTATTTTCTATTTTTCTTAACTGTTCGGTGCTCAGGTAGAAATGGTTGATGGTAGTTTCATTTAAAATCTTTGTCAGAAATACGTTACGCCTCGTTCAACATTGTCAAAATCGGTGTTTCGAGCGGCTTGAGAAACGAATTTGCTTGCATTGCTGCGACTTAAATTATTGACGACATAAAGCGAAGGCGTTGCTGACGAAATGAAGAACTTGCATCCGGTTCGGGTTCACGGATGCTCGAGCACACTGGATGTTCCAGTGTTTTTACCCTTGAGCGGAGTAATTGCCCTGAATTCCCACGGTATTTATTCACCTGCTAATATAGGCAAAGGATATATAAACTGTACGCTGTGCCAGTCACTTAGCATAAAAGCTTAAGTGACGACAGTTATAATAAAGCTAAGCTAATGCCAACCCTGCGTGAGAACAAAGACTCTCCTGGCTCATATAAGACAAAGCCGAAATGTGCACTTTTTGCCCAGATTCGCCGGAAAAGTCCACCTGGGAGTAGTTTGTGCGCCTCCCCTGTGTGCGGAACCACTATTTAGCCTTTTACTTTAAAAACTGTGGCAATTCACGATCGTAAATATTATAACAGCTTGCTTGAAACAAGCAAATGTTAAAATGCACGATAACCACTGGTGACCCATCGCGTTCGCCTTACCTATTTGTGAATGCAAATTGCTTACGTTCTCATAAATTATACAGAAAGCTCACGTCTCGGGCTGTTTGTCTGATTCAGAAAGCGCCGTGCAGACAGTGGCTTTGGTATGACAGATGAAAACAAACAAATAATGGTTTACAGTCACCATCAGCAATTAATAATGAGGACAAGGAGTTCCACGTAAAAAAAATAACAAATGAGAAATGCGTTAGTCTTTAAAACAAACAGACGGTGATATGCAGGCCTCTTCATTCTGAGCCAAAGCTCAGGTCTTTCCTGCTAACAAGCTGCAGTTCACACGTTCAACCTGGGGGGTCAAAATGTCCGGTTAATGACCGCTGAAATAACCGGTGAAAGTCCCAGATATCAGGTGCTGGCCAACTGAAAAAAAAAAAAAAAGTGACCAATGAAAGTATTGCTTACGTTCCCAAGCACGCGGTAAAGAAACAAGCAAAGTAAAGGCCAGAGAATAAAGATGCGATCCACACTTAGAGGTGGGTTCGCGTGCAAGGAATGCGCTGATTCGAAAAGAAAGTGTGTCATTTTCTTACAAGCGTGTCTGTTTTTGCCCGAGTTTAATGTTTGTTTGTCAGTACAATGATTATTTTATGCATTCTTTTATTGTTTTCTCATTTACTTTATTGTCTGCTTCCCAGTCTGCTTTTTCGTTTTCAGTGTGACGTTTAACGCGTTGTCTCTTTTTTCCTCTGCGTTTCACTCCTTGTCCTCCACAATTAACGCATAAAATACAAATAAAATACGCAACAGTGAATCAAATGGAGAGCCAATATTTTTGAAAGTGCTCTCACATTTCACGGATATTTCGGCTTCGGAGCTTTTGATCCTGTGGGCTGCCGTGCCCGTTCGAAAGTAAGCCGCGGCTACCTGCACACCATTTCGATAAAAGAATGTTTAAAATACTCTGCGCTGCAAAATTATGACATTTAATGTCACCTACTGACAGGTGGTTCTCTGCACTGTCGTCTAAAAGGTAGAGTGTCTCGACTGAATGTTGGTAAGTTCTCCTGCAGGATCCATAATAGAGGTCAGGGAACAGTTTTGTGCGGCAGAAAACAGGCTTGTATTGCTAGTCTGGGTGATGTATTTTAAGGGACACTTGGTTAAGGTGACATTCGCCATATGCAAGGCCAAGCTGTGCGTTCCTTCTTAAGCTATCGAAAACCTATGTTGCACTGCGACAACATGTAAACACAGAGCTTAGCCTACTGCAGCACGTCGGTCTTATTCCTGGCTCAGTCAGTATGTGTGTCTTTTTCGCTTGTTGCATAATTGCTTTATTGGAGTGACATTATAGCCAACACGCTCAGCAGGGGAAGATTCCAGAAAGCAGTACAGTCATGTGCGCTATAAGATCATGTCGGGCGGCCCCAGATCTGGAATTAACTCTGATTCTGTCGGTGGAAATAGCTGCCGACTGATGGAGAGGGAAAGCGGCGAGGCGACTGGTGTCGTGAAGCACTCCGTTACCTTCTGTGCTTTTGAACACTCGTTGGGGAAAGGAGATGATGGGTCTTAAGATCTTTACCTGTGTTGCTTAGACCTGTATGAATCCGCTCTCCAACATAAAAATCCTTCCTGTGAAAGTCCAAGTTGCGCCTTGTCTCCTCTCTCCTCTGCGACGGTATGACCCCAGCCTGCTGTTCATTGTCCAGAGAGGACCTGAATGCCAATCCAGAGCTTCAGCCAGGTCCTACTACCCTCAAGGACTCGCCATGCTTTTGTCTGCCCCACCAAGGCCAAACAAAAAAGTCCCAGCAGAACAGTGACTCTGTACCAACGTTGGTTTGATTGTGTGACGGCACAGTGACTTTAGTGTATCTGATTAATTTTGGAGCGTTGAGCGCTCCCCTGTTGAGACTTCACTCCCGCGTTTCCATAATGAATGGGCCCCTTCATGTACACCGGTGACAGCATCCCCCTCCTCTGGCGTGTCCTCACCCGTTTCGCTCGGCCGCTAATATTCTAAAAAGCCGACAAAGTGGAATCAAATGTCACCTGGTTTCCATGGATACCGCTAAAACTTCACAAGGGGCAATCAATGTGGTTCAGTAGCATCGCGTCCCAGGGAAACAGCTGTTTAGCACAAGCCGTGGTTCTCCGTGCCAATAAGCTCTCAGTATCTGATTCCACCGAAGGTGTTGATGGTCAGGACTGGAAGGCTGATGAGCCGCACCCCCCTTCCCCCCGCCCCCTCCATTTTCCAGGAAGCACTGATATCTGCTGCTCTCAACTCATTGATGATTAAGTGACTAAGGAAACTCCAGAGGAGTATTCCTGCGGGGGAAATATAACATGGTCTCTGAGTTCTTCCTCCAGTTCCTCATATGCCTAAAGGCTTTCTAACTGATAAAATTTCAACTTGGAGAAGTTCTTTTTGGAGACGTTGGAGAAGAAGTTTTATGTCTTTGTGTATGAATTCTTGAAATCGTGCATGACTTGCTATAAACCTCCCCCACCCTACCCCCAACGCAGGCCACTGGAATTCAGTAGCATTCACACATGGCTCTACATTTATCAGCAACTGTGAGAGAAGCAGGGTCCTCCTGATTCATATGGAAGGAAAAATCCAAGGTTGGCTTTTGCCTGGAGGTGAGGAATTAACCCTTTTCACTGCCAAAATGGAGATGGACATCGATTCCCCGTGCAGGTCAGACCCAGTTAATGTGCCCACCCCTCACAGACACCCTGCCATCTCATTCCAGGTGACAGAAATCAATACATTCCCTCCACCTCCCTCACCCCTCCACTAACAGTATTGATACATAGGTGTATCGATAACCCGTGCAGTCAGATAGATAGTGAAGCGCTGCCTCTAATCCGGTTCTCCTACCACCTGGACTGGAGCTTTAGTGGCAGTGCAGTGACATCAGCAAGGCATAACTCTCCTTCTCCTTGTGAGCCCACGTCTCACACACCAGAGAAGATGCCTGCACGCGTCTGGAGAAAATAAAAATTAACCAAAAATAAAATTTGACTGCGTGAATGGTCTTCGGGTTAACATTATACGCACAGTTTGTGTGTTGAATCTGACGCGACCGTTTGATAGGAAAGTTTGTTATTCAGTTCCTTTCAATATCTGTCCTCTGTATTATAAACAAAATATTGATGATCTGTATTAACAGATTGCTAATAAGGTACTCAGCTGAAAATAAACGTCCGCCGCAAACTAGCACCGGTCTTTGGCTTAACCCGTGCCTGCATTCTGGCAGCGTGTTCGCGATGGTTCGGCTCGATTGCGAGAGGGTTTGCAGCCTGTCACCGCTGTGTGTACAAGTCACGAGCACGTGTTACTTATTTGTGCTGTACTAAATATTTTGACAATGTTAGAAAGGCACTGGAGAATCACAGGACAGGAACCATCTGAACGCCACAGCGATTATAGGAAGTCCTGCAGACCCCCTCTTAACGTCACACTGCAGCGAGCCATCTTCTGTATACGTGCATCAACGCTCAACCGCAAGTGCAGCATCGCCCTGCACAGCACACACACAGGACATTTCACCCAATAGCACAGCACAACACACACACACACACACACACACACACACACACACAGTGCATTTTAATGCAGCTGAACTGACTGCACTTACTGCATTATGGCTGGGATTTATTCAAGTTTCTACAGTTTGTACTGGTCTTTATTTTACTGTACAAAGTTTGGCGGAGCACATATGCACAGCAGCACCAGGGGCCTTCAAATTTGAGACACACATTTTATATGAATACACAACTTGCACGTGGGCTAGAAATACTCGTACCAACACAGGTAAAAGAGAGCAAAGTCAGTGTTTGGTATTTGTTTCTTTTCTGTAGTATCTGGTTCTGGATGTAGCAGCAGCGGTGCACAGCCGTTTTGCCCTTTAGCCAGATACTTAGCTCGACTTGCTCCACTGAACCTCCAGCAGCGAAAGGCGTACAAACAGTGTGCTCTGTGAGTCAATTTGGACCTCGATGTCCGCTAAGTGCCTAAATATAGTGAGAAAACTCTCTGCAGCACACGAGTGCCCTCAGTGTGTGTGTGACATCTGTAGACCTTTTCCGTGGTCCAAATATAGTATTTTTGGATGAGGCCCAGAAGACAAGGTGAGTAGTAATTCAGCTCAAGAGAGATTTGCATTCGTTGATCTTTATGTGTATAAATTTCAGTTCCGCCTCAAGCAAACTGAATCGTCTCCTCACCAAAGTAGGAGCTTCCCCAGCTTTGCTTTATTCATTTTGTCAGGTCTGAATTAATCCTTTGAGGGAAGTGTCCCGTGGTTATTGATGTTGCAGTTAACAATTCTATATACACGGTGCTAAAATGAGAAGTCTATTTATTCATTTTGCTTTAGTGTTCTCCTGCCGGCCCTGCATCAAAGAAAGCTTCACTCTTTCTCTTCAACTTTCTCAGTGTCTACACTGTCCAGCTCTAATGTGTGTCAGCTCGAAGAAAGGTTCGCAAACGCTCACGCGCGCTCCCGTTCTCGGTCCTTAACCTTGAGGGTCACGTGCTCCAGTCGCAGCCACCTGTCTCCTCTGAGGCGTCACCTTCGGCCGAGCCTTTGATACACCCGAGGTGTGCTGCGTGAACTTTTATATAATGCGCGTTCAGTTTCCCCATCAGCTGACCTTGCGTGGAACTAGTAACCAATGACCTTGAGCCCTCAGACTCAGATTTTTTTTTTCCCCCCGACTGCCCTCATACTTGAAAGCCTTCTCCGCATACCGGAACATTCTTTATCCATAGCTATAGCCCCTATCCTCTCCCTTGCCGTGTTATTTTATTTTATCTACTTATTTATTTATTTTCGCAAAAGCTGCCTCTCACATTCTGTCCAAAACACCCGCCATCTGTGCACGGCTCCTCCAGGAAGACAGAGGACCAATGATTATTACCATTTTGACAAGCGGCGTGAGCCTGTGAGTTTGCAGATGCGCAGATGTTTGCCTCCCAAAACCCAGAAACTGTGAGGCCAGCAGAGGCCGGAGACCGTCTTCCTATTAGGAGTCAAGCCACAAGTTGGGCTTCTTCAAAGGTCCCTCCTTCTTTCATTTTGTAGGTCTGTGTGCTTTGAAGTTTGCGTCTGCAGGCAGTTTGACGAACAAAGTCGCTGTGGTTTACCTTTTGTTTCTGCTCCGCGCCCCTTCTTGCAACATGTAAACACGCACAAATTTTTATTTCTGATATACAGATATGTTCCTTTGGAGTTTTTTGCTCATGTAGCTTACCACAGAGGTGCTGTTGGGGAAAAAAATGTTCTGTGAAACGAAAATAAGACTGTGGCTGCTAAAAGTTTCTTAAGGGAAAGATGCGTGTTGCGCGGATGTAACCGTTGACTCGTGGCGTGCGTGATGGCGACCTCCGAATAACAAGGGAATTTGATCGAGTCGACTAGATATGGCATTTGTACGTATTTTTCTGTCTTTGTGTTTGCAAATTTCACCTCCGCAAAATCATCCGGCTCGGATGTTTCGAACTTTCCAAAATCGGGCAGGCCGCCCAGCCCTGCTCCCTGCCTCAGCTTTGGCCCCGTTGTCAAAGCGGCAGACAGGCCTCCTCGCTGCCAGCCTTGCTCTCGCTCCAATCTGTGAGAGTCGTAAGGACCCCCCCCAGCACTTTGCACACCGCCGGAATGTAGCGTAGCCTCAGGACTGTTGCGCACTTTAACAGGCCCTTCCAGAAAAGCCGCAATTTAGCCATTAGGAACAGGGGAGCCAAAGTGACGCGTGCTGGTTCCTCCATCACGCTACCCCTGCACCGATGAACATGTTCCAAGGCTCACGATTCGCTTTACTGTCATTCTCCTCTCGTACTGGTGCGCAAGAAGAAACAAAATGTGGTTTTTCCTGGGCCGCGACGCACCCTGAACAGGCCGCACGACAATGCAGGACGACGCAGTGAGGCGGTGACGTATAAATAAATAAGCAAATAAAACAGATAAGTGGAGAGTGAACGAGTAGAATGGGTGGTGGGGGACATAACTCGAAGCTTTGCTTCTTAACACGTTACTACCCCCCTGTGTATTACTCATTTGCTTGTTAATGAGTTTTCTTGTAATGTACCTCCTTGTCTCCTAAATTTAATCCTGTCACCCAGTTTTCAGATCAGATCAGGATGGAGGGAAACGGGTATTAACGTCTTTCGAGAGAAGGTGCCGTGAGCCGCCTGCTTCTCTCCTGCTCTACGGGACATAGGATTCTTTGGGCGAACGTAACACTCGTGCGGAAGAGAGATGTTCAGAGCGTTCAGTCGGGCTACTCTGTGGTTGACTACCTTCTCAGTATTGCATCACGCAACACTTGGAACCGATTTGTTGGGCAGGAAGGGCACAAAGCATTTCAAAGCGTCTCGCAGTTGTTCTTCGTCTTCTGCTTATGCTTCTCCACATCCCTGAAAACGCCGTTGAAGAAATAGGACCGTGCATGTTTGCAGCGCCCTCCCCAAGCAGGTTTATCGACAAGGCAGCCGACGCGGCTCCCTCCGTAACAATGCCCTACAAATGGAAATTGAGATGAATGAACTTTCAACTTTCACTTCTTTCCCGACAGATTCGTTGCCAGTTTGCCTGACAAGATATCGAAATCATAATAAAGAACATGGCACAGCACGAATACATTATAGCCTTCGGGGAATATTTGTGATGCGTATTTTTTCCCCGGATCGCCCATCTGTAGATCTCCTCTTTGATTGTTGACATCTGAATATCCACTTCTTCTTTGTACCGGGTGACATTAAAGAAATCATTAAAGGAAGTCCTTTCACTCTGAGGTGGGTGTGAGCTGGTTCTGAGTTTGAACAGCGCGCACACTGCAAACCGGGTGGTATTTGAATGTATGCCACCGAGTCCAATAAGGTTGGTAGATGATGCGCATTTAGGCGAGGAAGCACCTCTTAAAAGTTGCGGACGCACTGACAAATATCAGCTTTAAAACTGAATTTGATGTCTTGGGTAAATCAGAAACGTACAGTTACATACAACATGGATTCAGTTCGAGCTGCAGAAAAAGCTGAATAAGGCAATATTTATGATTTTCAGTTAAAATCTCCTAAGTTCAGCGAGACACCACAAGCGCGGAGCCCGGCGTGTCTTAAACCAATAATGCGAAGAAGTAATAGCGCAAATGTGGAAAAAGCAAAGCCATATTTGCGTTAGAGGATCAATACACCCTGTACACACAGGAATAGTTAAAATTTAATTTCTAAGTGTATATTGCTAATTCATTTTATTGAAATAACATTGTGTTTCGGGATTGCTCATAATCGAAGCTCATGCATTATTCATTATGAATAATTTCTTTTTGAATGTGATCGCTTTAGAATCAAGCAACAGCTAATTTCCTATTCATGCACACAGCAGATGTGTTGGTCCACCTTTTGAATGCAGACTAGGATGCATTCTAGCCTTTGTGTTTATTTATTGCTATTGTGAAAATGCTTTAATTTCTAGTTGTAGTCTGGCCGTGATGGGGCTGGCAGGGCAAGATGGGTTGTGTAGTTGCCTGCGACTCCTTGAGAATTTCAGCAGAGATGAAAGTTGTAACAAACAAGCTGATTAAATCTGTAGTTCGGTGTAAAAAAAAAAAAAACAAATAAAAAAATAAATAAATGACTTTAGAAACTGGTCATTTGATGAAACCGTGTTCTACATTTAGGGTGAGGTTTCTAATAAAGTTGAAGTGGGTAACTTCCCCTGTGGATGACAAGCGATCACTGAACGTATTTAAAAAGTTTGCGTTAATGTTGTCACCAGCGGGCAGCTTACTGTCGGACCCCGTGGGAGGTGGGCGGTGGGCTGACTCTCTAAATCTCCTCTACTGGAGTTACAATATCAGATGTAAGGTCAGTTGGTTATAGTTTGTGTTGCCAAGACTTGTTGGCCTAAATTACAGGCCACGTTCTTCAATGGGCAGTCCTACCTTTGTATAATAATAATCCAGTCATTAACTCAACAGTTAAAATTTCTGTAAGCACCAGCGCAAACCTTTTGATAAAAAAACCATCTGTTCAACTGTGAACAGTCTTATTGTTCAGTTGGAATGCACTTTTATTGTGCTTTTTTTGTGATTCTCAACAGGGTGCATAAATACACTTTGCATTTCATATGACTCCAATCACACATTCAAATCTATGTAGTTATTTCTGCCTTTATTTAGACAGAAACCAGACACTATGCAAACTCGTGCAGCACAGCGTGAGAACCGATGGTCTTCAGTCAGTGGGTGTCTGAAAAATGCACTCTGGAAACAGGATCTGCTTAGTTTGTGTGGGTTCAGCAGATCGAGTTGCTACTATAGTCATGGGGCATCACAAGAAAAGTAAAAAGACATTAAGAAGATAAATGCAAACAATGCCGGTCGTACTTTTGATGGAAGGCTCTGGATGAGCAAATCGAAACTCCCGTGAGCATCTGGTTAAAGCGGTTCTGGTTTTGGGGGGGGGGTCTGTGGCCATCTTTCGAAACGTTCGTTTAACTAACGCGTTCGTATCTGTTTTAATGCTTCGCAGTGGTTTTCTCCCCCTCTCTGTCGCTATCTCTCTATCTTAGTCATCGCCGAGCAGTTGTGGGGTTCAGCCAGTGCTAACTGCTGCAGCCATCTACATCAGCATGCAAATGTTTCCCTTCTCTTCACACATCAGATGCTAATTAGCAAATACCTAATTAGTGTTAGAAGATTAATCACTCTTGGGATGAGGGTCTGTGTGGTGAGACGGCACGGCGTGACAGAAACGCAGGGAGCCGTACTACAGAACAGCTCGCAAACGGCAGCGGACAAAAAAGACAGCGACGGAGAGGGAGGCAGCTCCCGCCTCCGCCGGCGGCCTCCGCGGCGGCGGCCAGGGTTCGGCGGGGCCGAGACTCGCCGCGTTTCCTGCGAGGGCGCCCTGGGGGGCACGCGCGGGCGCGCGCGGGTTCTAATGACGCTCCACCCGAGATCGGCCGCCGTTCCTTAGCGGTGGAGCTCGAGAGATGCTCCTTTTTTACCCAGCCTTATTTTATGCATATAAAAACCACTGGGTCATTGACATGAGTGCCCAGGTTTAATTACTGAAATTCAATTACATTTAATTTAGAAACTATACTTCCCAGAGGTGAAGCCAAATTACATCTCGATGTAAGATATTTTAAGCTTCCGGGAGAGGAGGTTGTGCGGTGCAGACAGCTTTCAGCTGGGTAAGTAGCCACTTCTATGAGATAAAGGTCGCTTTAATTTTTATTGTTAAAGTCTTGCTTTTAGTAAAGCTCATTGGCAGGGCATGTCCACTGTCTGGGTTTATCCAAGAGTTCAAAGAATATTGCCAGCGGTCCCTGAAACGTCAATAGGTTCAGATGCCCGTTTGGTACTTTCCTTTTTTTCCGGATTTATACGCATCATTTCAGATCTGCTGTTTAGCACGGCCTTCTGTAAAGGTACAGATGGCGGGCAACCTGGAGTCCAAACTATGGAAACCAACCACACCGATCCCCCTCGCCTCCCACCCGTCGCACAATTCTCCTTTGGCGTCTTGTCCCGCACCTCCCCTGGCTCTCTGGCTCTCTCCACTGGCAACCGGCGGTCCAGCCGGTAAGGCCTTCCAGACCCCTGCAACTCCCTGCTTGAGGGTGGCTTTCTCTATGTCTATTCAGACCCATAACCAAGGAAACAAGGCAGCGAGACCTTTCGCACATATAACGCCTTCATCTTATTTACTTTTTCAAGAATTTTTTTATGGACTGGCACGTCAGATTTACCCACTTGCCTGCGTTATTTTCAGCCGATGAAATTGAGAAAAATACAAATTGGGAATTGAAAGGCTTTTGCTGGTGCTGTCCACATTATTATTATTATTATTATTATTATTGTTATTATTACTATTTCATTGTTTAGCATTTGTCCTAAGCTGTGATCATTTTGCCATTGTTGTCATATGCTGGCGCAGTTTAATAGAAGAACTGTAGCGAAGACACGGCACGATCCTTTCAGCGAGGATCAGGTGTGTGTCCTTCGAGGACCATCCCTTTAAACCGTTTCTGCCCGCTCGCGTCGATGGCTTAGCTACAGCTCCGTTCGCCCGGTGCGTTTTATCCGCCGCCGAACCTTTTCCGATGAGGAACGTACTAATTCTCGATCAAGTGCCATTTAATCACTTTGACGTGCACGGCGATATATTACAGGATTGCGGGCATCCGCCTGGAAAAAGCGTCCAGCGAAGCGTGCGGGCGGCGAGCGGCGCAGTAAAGCGACGCTCCCCTGGTTAATTAGTTGACGCGGGCGGCACGAAGGCGGTCGAGCAGGTGCCCGGTGGCGAGCGAGGCGCGCCAGAGCGGCCACCTCGAGGCGGGTTTGCGGGGCCGCGGCGTGCGTTTCCCCCCGGCCTTCTGCCTAATTGGAGGGCTGTGAAACGAGGCCCCGCGGGGGGGAGGGGGTATTCGTTCCGCGCGAATTTTAATGCCCGATCGCAGGGGCCCGCTCCGAGGTGCTCTGCCTGTCACTCACATAATTGGCACAGGCTGGCTATCACAGCTCGGGTCTGATTCTTTCAGTGGTGGTCTGCTGTCTACCCCCCCAGCCCAGCACCACCTACCGCCTTCTCAACCCCCCCCTCCCACTCCTCCGCAGGCAGGCTGAAGAATTGACAGCCACAGTTTGGCCAGATGAGTGACGGCTGCCCAAGGCGGCGTTCGGCTGATTGCCGAGACTCGGCTTGTCGTCCGCGGGTCTACCGGAACGTTCCCGGACGCCACGCTAGGAACTACACGCTGTCCTCTTGGCCGGAGATATTTAGGACTTATCGGGAACGTTATTCCCGGCAGCCGAAGCTCCCCATTAAAACCTTTATAATTATTCCATCCTACGGTCATCAGATAGCGCCTGGCTTTACCAAATGCCCTGTATCCGATCATTAATCTTTGCCAAAAAACAGAAAACATTCAGCAAAATCCAAAATTCATAACTGACACATTTATTTTTTTTTTTCTGTTGTGTTTGGATTAAAACTATAAATTGTTTCCTTTCTTCCGAAATAATGGCAACGTCTGTCAGGGACGATTAGCTAAGACACCAATTTTGGTAGTTCTGTGTGAGACGGCTCAAACTTTTTGTGAAATATTAATGCTGCGCTGTGGCTCATTCCGAATTTGCATATGCGTGCACAACACATTTCGGAAGTGTGTTAGCCCGCTTTTCATAAACACGAAATGTGCGGTTGTAGCTAATATCAACCGAAGTTCCGAATAACTGACAGGACCCGCTGGCGGTGCCGCGTGAGCTGTGTAAGTTTCTGCACGTATTCAGATGTGTTAGTCAGGGTCACTGAGTCTCCATCCCTTCATAAACAACAGGAGGGAGCTGCCGATGAACTTTAAGAACCTGTGCAGTTTTTTTCCTTGAAGCTTTTTGGAAGGTGTAACCAAATATGGTCTTACTATTTTCAAAAAAACATTTGTTTTGTCTGTTAGGAGGGCATATTTACTTTATCTTTTACGTGGATTTAATACAGCGTGTTTACACGGGGACACGCCCACTTTTCGTGCACATTTCCTTATAACAGTTTGTTTGACTAAAAATTATTAGCTGAATTTTGAACTTAATAGAAATATAGCACGGTGTTCAAAGGCGGAGCTCTGTGCTCGCCGAAGTACAGTTCACCTATTAACGTATACAGACGAAAAAAATGTGTGACTTGTTTTGTTATGAAGAACAAACTGGAGCTTCTCTTAGCTCTGAAAATAAATCAAATCAATGAAAGAATTATTTTCTAATTGCTTTTCCTGGCACCAGAAGTGTGTACCGTACATTGCATTCTGCTATGCATGTCACGTATATATATATGAACTGTAGATTTCAATCAAATTTACTCATAAACAAGTCAACGTCTTGCTAGATACAGGTCTGAGATTCAGAACAGAACCTTGTTTTTTTTTTTTGCCACGGATTTCAGTATAAATGAGAGTCCCGATCGCCGGTTGAGGTGCAGTGCACCAAACAGGGCTGTTAATCATACAACAAGAGCCAGCATGTTTGGTCAAGTCCAAAATTCCAGATTTTTCTGTTAAATATAGAAAAGAACCTAATGAGTTCCTTTAGGTCTAATACTCAAGGCTGGCCAGTTAAATATAGATCAGAAGACAATGAGTTAAATATAAAACAGGGCTCAGCAAGTTTTTCAGATCCAAAATCGAGGACAGAACTGTTAAATATAGAACAGGACCCATATGCCATCTCAGGTCCAGAGTTTTTGGACTCAGAACCAGCCCAGGTGGAAAGGAGGGACCGTCCATGTGTTAACTTGGAAACCTGTTATCCCCGAGCGCGGTGGCGCCAGAAGGGCAGCTTGTAGCTGGGCAGAGTCAGCCAGGCCAGGCATTCTTGTCTCGCCCACGTCCCTCCTACTCCACCCGCCGGCGCGCTTCCATGTCAAACGGGTTGAGCTCCGGTCAGGGCAAATACTTACACCGAGTGGTCGCTGTCTGACAGCGAGGAGCTGCGGATGCGGGCCCTGCTCCAAGGACTGGCTTTTGGAAAGGTGGCGGTATGGCTAAAGCTCCTGAGATCCCTGCTGGCCACTCCAGCAAATCCACAGCACACACACAAGCGGACGGTGTTCCCAAACTGCCCCCTTATCTCCCCAACACAGGTCTGCCCCGATCGGTGCAGCATGCCCGCACGGTCCCGAAAATGGCAAAACCTTTACCCGATGTCGCGTGGTGTTATAACAGCGCTATCAGCTGTCACGAGGAAACGACGGCGTCGTGTCTAAGCAGCTCCGTGTCGTGTGAGGTCTGCGTGGAGAGACGGGGGCATCGGCCAGACAAGTAGCCCACAGTTAAGCGTATTCTCCCATTTATGTGGCCCATCTCTCATCATCTTTCCCTTTGATGAGCTCGCCCTGTCACATTCTGGTGACTCGCCCCTCCAATGCCCCCCTCCCCACTCCTCACCCCCCCCCACACACACACACGCGCACACTCCCCCACAGCTGGTACCACGAACCATGTGAGGCTCAAGGATGGAGCGCCGAGCTCATCACTCCTTCTCTTCACTCCAGGCGAGAAGCTGAAAGGAGCTCTTTCTTTCCAAGCATCTATCCCCCCTTTCTTCTCCTCCTCCCCTTCCAGCCCTGCGCACTTCCCTTCTCTCCTAGTTCTCCCTCGCCCCCTCGGCTCAGGACTAAGATTGAAACGGAAAGATCTCCTCCTTCATTTGAAGTTAACCGCCGGAGAGCAGCTGTGCATTTTTCCTTCCCTCTCTTTGGTTTGTCATCTCCTCTTTTTTTTTTTTTTTTTTTTTTTTTTTTTGTGTTTCTTCACTCTTTCTGGCTGCCTGTCTGGCTGCGTGCCGCTGGGGGATTTTGTGTGTCGGGGAGCCAGAACAGCGAAGCGCAGGGCGCACCAATGCATCCCTCCGGCACCGGCAGGGCGAAGGCGCTCGCTCGCGAGCCAGGTAAGCGGCGGCAGCACAGGCAAAGGAGGCGAGGGGAGAGGAGTGCGTGCAGGGGGCGCCCGGGGGTCGTGCGCGACACACTGAGCGATGGGCAGTGCTCGCAGCCTTGTTTACACAGCCACAGCAACAGCAGCCTCTGCTCATTAAGGGCTTTGTGGTGCTTGGACCACAAAGGAGGACCTCAAAGCATCTGGAGAGGAAAACATGCACATGGATCAGTCTGTGTGGTTTGGTGAGAGTTGATGTTTGCTTGTCACCGTTAATGGGTGACGCTGGGAATTGCTGCTGCCCGACGATGTCAAACTTCACTTCTTTTTTTTCCACTCATTTATACCTCTTTAAATCTGTGCTATACATAACAGTGCAGTAATGTCTGTTTTCAAAATGAGAATTTTTTTCCACTTGTTTTCTGCGTCGCATGCACGCGTGAAAGTGTTCCGTGGTTTAATGGCACAAGTTGCCACAAACAGAAAGAAATGCGCCGCTGTTAAAGAAGCACAGGCAAAAATGCTTTGGCGCATCAAGTCTGGTCGTTTCTTTAGATCCGACACAAAATCCCTCACCGAATATGCCGACATCTAGGTATTTCGCTGCTCATCCGCGTAAGTGTCTGAGTGAAAGTGCGTAAGACTGTTAAATAACTCAGGTCATTTTTACACCTTTCATTGTGTTTGCAGGAGCAAAAAATGTTAAATAATTTTGCAGCGTTTTGCGGTTGGCTGCACATTATTATGACTGAGCTCTGAACCCATGTATATGAAATAATTGTTTCATGTAAGCGTCTCCTCGTGTGTCTGGCGGACCGCTGTGCCTTATCTGTGCACGGAGAGACACAGCGGTTTACTACAAGTTGTTTACTTTAGCGCCTTGGTGAGCTCAGGTTCTCTTCGAGCTACACGCCTTTGGACTGCGTTTGTTTGGAAAGAGCGCCGGCTGTCTCTCTGCTCCCTCTCCCTGGCCTTGGTGCTGCAGGGGAGAAGCATCTGTGTTGACACTGATGTGCCTGGCACAGGCGCACAGCAAGCGCACAGGCAAAGCCCACGGGGTGTCATCGGGGCGGCGGACGAGAGCGAACGTGGCGAAGGGTAGAAGGACGAGCCCCCGTCGGAGCGGGCTCAGGCGCCGGCCTCCGATGCGGGGACCAGGCACAGACTCTGCGACAGTTGGCACATGGGCGTGTGCGGCAACTTTGCGTGGTTAAATCACACAATTGGAGGACATTTGGACTTCGGCGGCGGGAGGACGCTACTCGGTAGCTGTCGTAAAAGAAAGAATTAATTGTACCTCTGGGGCTCGGCGCTTCGTGAAGGACCACCTACGTAGTAGTTTTCCGGCTGGAAGAATACAGATAGAATGGGGAGAGCGGCAGACGCACCGGTCCTTTACAGGGGCACCACTCTGTCAGTGAGAGGGGCGTGTGCGTGCGTGTGCCACGCCCACTTTTTCACCCCACTGAATCCATTGAGTGTGTCTGTGAGACTGGGCAGAGCACACCTACTTACACACAAAGACTCAGGGAGGGTCACATAACAGCTGTGATTTCAGGATGGTCACGCAGACAGACAAAAGCGCACAGAGTCACTCGCTTCTTTCCTTCTCTCCTACTCAACCAAAGGCACGAGAGACAGCGCCGTGTCTGGAGGAGACAACAGACGGGAGATCGCCGCTACGACGCATTACGATCACCTTTCTGCCCAAGCGGGGCTTGACAGGTGTTAGGGGTCAGGCGGATCCAGCCCGACGCTCCAGCAGCAGAGGATGGACCTGCCCAGGTGTCACCCCACCGCAGGGGACACTCAGTGGCACAGGCTGGTGCCAGAAGGGCCTTTGAAACGTGACCGGCCAGGGCTGCGGAGTTCGCCGGCGCAAAGCGGTTAACGCACGCCCGAGACCGGACTTCCGAGATTCCTCTCCTGCTCACAGTACGCGGCGTGGATGCAGCCGGCCTGAGCTGTCGCTTTTAAACTCAATGGCCGTGCGTAGGTTTGCGTTTTAAACTCCGCCGTCCTTATTAAAAGTCCGCGGCGCAGCCGTTTAATCCGTCCTCGTGCGACGCAGTGCAGGAGCGCGAATTAGTTAACCAAACACCTCTGTTTTCTACCTCTCTTTTGCAGCCCAATTACAGTCACTTGTGCGGCGGGAAAAAAACTCAATGGATTCCATTAACCCCGCAGCCAAGGGCCTCTTGCGAAAATCTAATTAGAGGGGAAGACAATTAAAGAACAGCAGAAATTCTATTATTGTTTTAAATGGGTAACAGTTTATAATTTGCAGTTTCTAAATTGTTTTTTAAATCTTTGGTATAATCGGAATGGGAAGAAGGAACGTAGGAAAGCCTACGAACCAACTGAGGGTGAGGTACTGAGGCTGAAGGCTGTACTCTCACACACACACACACAGTGGCATTTTGTCAGTAGGTGTGTTGATCGGATTCCACCCTCCTGTTCAGTCCAAAGACACATGGGGTTTTATTTAGCTGTGAACGCCGCGCTCAGCTGCCGTTGGGGTGTTTATCGCTCTCAGGCCCCAGGCTGAGCTCACGGGCTGTTTCTGAAGCCTGAGCCGGGGGCAGGGAGTGCCGTTGAACGTAGGTCAGGCGGGGGGCCCGATATCTGAACGAGGAACCCGAGCGAACAGCAGGTGCTCATCGTTCCAGCTCTAACAAGAGGCCCGACAAACAGGTACAAATGCGAGGAGCGTAACTAGGCGGATGGCGGAGCGAGAGCGGCGACGGTCCGACAGGATCGACGCAGGGCTGTGCTGTGCGGTGCTGTGTATTTCTGCGTGGACACGGCTACCCTCCTGTCTCTGTAGTCACACCCTCGGGAAACTCAGCCACCGTCTCTGCCCGATGCCTCGTGTGCTAGCCCCCTCTGATGGCCACCGGCGGTACTGAGCTTGAGAAGCTGTTCCCCGATTGTTTGGATGATGACTTTAGTGAGCGGCCACTTCCGTCACCTTGCGGGGCGTTTAACAGCATAAGGGGCTCTCTTTCAAGAATGGACCGTAAAGTTTCCCAGGGAAACCCGAAAACTGCAGAACGCGTGGGTGTCGCATCGCACGAGAAGGGGATATGCTTGCTTTCATTTTAGATCGCAAAACGCACCCGGTTCAGCTGGAGGTGTTTGCTCGCACGTTTCACTTTTTGAGGCAGGCGTTCGACTAAATAAACTGAACTCTCATCGGATTAACTTCTTCGCTGTCCGAGGCCCAAGATTGAATTTGAGGGAATTTATAAGAAGGAAATTGGATAATTAAAGTTTTAATTGAGCGAAATATAATTGTCCATCTTGTGGTAAATCACATCGCGTCTTTCTCATGGGAAATAGATACAGTAACCGTGGAGCGAACAGTTAATTTCCGCGCACAGGAACGCTCCTGCCTTTAAGGTGAAACGCAGTCGAGGAAGGTGTTTTTATCTGCCTCTGTCGCTGACGGATTACGAAGCCATTTTCCAACCGTATTTTTGGGTTTGATGTTTAGCCACAGGGTACCTAATACTATGTATCTCGCCGCATACTTCTCTCTTTTACTTTCCCCTTCTCTTCTTATTTTAAAGCTTTGCAATCTGGGGACTTCAGGATACAGACAATAAACGCCGAGTTACAGTTACTCTTCCCAGTTTGTGATTCATATTCTCTTTCTCCCAGTTGTATATACGTGAGGACACAGATGGTCAGTCTTTTGAAGTGCAGTATTAATATACATTTAATATTAGCATGCATTTTTCAAACAGATATTGCAATGTAGGAGGTGTAAAGGGTGAGGAACTACAAGAGTGTCAAACACCTGTACGGAGTGTTTGCATACAGTGCATCCTTCATCTTTCAGTGGGGACCTCGTGTAACTTTTCACTGCGGGCTTCGTGGGCTCAGGGTGAGACGGTGAGAAGAGACCAACTGTGAGGCCGGCCTGTCGTTCTGTGTGTGTGTGTGTGTGTGTGTGTGTGTGTGTGTGTGTGTCGTCCTCACCAATGCCAGTGTCGATGTGCACCTGTTGTCTAAGGACCTGTGAGCTCACCTGAAAGCCCTGGCAGTCTCCTGATGTGGCTTCAGTCATCTCCTTTCACAGCAAAGCAAATGTGACACGGCATTCTGCCTGTGGTGCTCTGCTCCGTGACATCCTATGCTGCTCTCATTACATTTGGAGAGAATGTGGTAAAATGCAACAACTTCACGGCGCCCCGTGCTTGAGTTTTGTCACCCTGATGCGTATTAGTAACTTGCAGCAGCGATTAGTTCATATTTTTCCATGGTTTTGACCTTCTTGCTAATAAGACATCCGTTATTAATAACTGCGCAGCCGATGCAGGGACATAGTGGTCCAGAGCCTGTCCTGGAAGCACAGAAGCCATTCCATCCGAAGGCGGTCACACGCACTCTGTTTTCACAGGCAAAATAGTCACCTGTTCAGCTCAGACACGGAAGAAACTGGAGCATCCAGGGGAAGCCCATGCAAGGATGGAGAGAACATGCAAGCTTCATGTACATTGAGCCAGATCCAAACCCAGGTCCAAACACTCAACACAGCAGGAACCAGTCACTGTGCTACCCATGACCTCTGTATCTATAAAGCTCAATCTCGGTTTGTCTGTTTGTCACATGGTAATATGCAGAGCATACACAAAGATCCTGATGGATTTTCTCACTCCATCCATTCACACATACACACACACACACAGCAGCAGACACCACACACATGCACACACTGATGTACTGACATAGAAGGTGCTGACAGATTTTCTCGCTTCGCTCACACAGAAGCACACGCAATAAAGTCCGTAATAAAGTTGGAAATATAATTTGTTATTACTGTCTACACGTCAGCCGGCACACGCCGTACACCTTACACACACGCGCTGATGTACTCTGTCACTCCAACACACACAAACTGAAGGGTAATAAAGGTTGGTGATATATAATTTGTTAATCTGTTATATGTGAGCAAATGAAAAAGTAAAAATTAATAAGGAAGTAAGGGAGTTACCCAGTGCTACCCGGGTCAGAAAGTGGAAAGGTAAACAGCAACGACACTTTATTTAATCACCAGTCTGTATTAGCCTTAAAGTGTTTGTATTAAATACTTGAGTACTGATGGTGCTATTGAACAGGCGAACACACAGAGACTGATGCAACCCGGTCGTAATCCATTTGAAAGGTGAAAAGTTATACCTATATATACCAAAATGGGTCCTTTTTTGGAACTTGCCTATTTGAGAACACTTACTAAATGCAATATATGACCAAACCTTATTACTGTTACATAAGTAATGTTTGTAGTGCTGTGTCTGTGTCATGTATAATTTCTTACCCTTTCTGTCCGTAGCTCAGGTCCTCGGTGCAGCCTGTCACCCTTCCCTGGTTCACATGCATGTGTGTGAGTGCGTGTGTGCGTGTGTGAGTGAATTGGCTTGTTTGTCTTCATCTTAACAAATTAGCTGGGTACTTCCTGCAGGCACTCATTACAAATGTGTGGAGCTCCCTGTATCTGTGAGTGTTTGACATAAAGAACAAACAGACAAACAAACAATTTGCGCTTTATAGAGATTAAATATGACCAACAAATGGTGCTGCACACATTAGTGATGGAGAAGTAATAAGGTTTTGTAATGTATGTTTTGTGTTTCCGCTTGAATGGGTCATTTTTTGGCATTTGCCTATTTGACAGCACTAGCAATACTTATTTACTAAATGCAACCACTTTAATGGTAAAACAGTTTATTGGTGATAATTTTGTTTGGTGGTAATTTTGCTAGTACGTCATAAAAAGAAAAAATAACAAGGATATATATAATAATAATAATGATAGGAATAATAATGATAATGTTTAAGGAAATATTATTTTGTTTACATTTTATTGTATTCTCCCTATGAATGCAAAAACAGGTGTCATGCTATGAAGATGTGTCAGTTAATACCACGTAAGCGTATGAATGTAGGGGGAATGTCGGATATATTTTAAGAGACGTTTAATCCAATGTAGCTTTATACTTATAATGAGGCTTTTACATTCTCTCAGTGTTCATTTTTCCATGTAAACGGTATGCGTTTCCATTGTTTTCATTTCATTAAATTGACTCTTTACTCTCAGTTATAGCTGATGCTGGCTGTGTGTCTCCAATACGGATAAAAACAGGTATCATCAAGTAGGTTGGCATGTAAACATTGCAAAAGCTTAAAATTAAAACTCCATCATAAGTTTGGCCACGAAGCGTACGGAATTCAAATTCCAACTTGACGCTGGCCTTTGACCAAAAAATTAATTATTAAACTATACCCTGTTTATCCGTCGAAGCCGTGTCTCACGAGCTCTTTACCCAAATTTAAACAGCTCCTTATCCCCAAAGATGGGCTTGTTTATCCACAGCCGATTTCCCCGTATAAAAACGACCGTCGTGAATCTGAATTCTAATGCTGAAGTAAATTGCTCAGTGACCCGTAATATCTAGGGAAATATGCTTCACTGGTTGTTGCTGGTGAGGTGACGCATGAGTTTGAGAAGCTGATGCAAGAAAGCAGTGACAGATACAGAGTGAGAGCGAGTGAGAGAGAGAGAGGGAGAGAGATGATGGCAGAGTTGGCTCTTCTCTCTTATAGGTTTTGTGGTAAAGCTGTGCAGCATGATGTCTTGAGGATACATTAATGTACTTTATATCGTTTTCTAATATTTTGGGGATGTTCTCTGCGAGTGTGCCGAGACGGTTCAGTCGGCGCGGGACAGCGTGCATCCAGTGTGGCGGGTTCCTTGCTGTGATGAATCGGCTGCGACGTCCCTGCGTGACCTTTCTCTTGNGCAACCGGCCATTCAACAGCCAGCGACCTTTTCCCCAATTCTGTCAGAGCCACTCCACAGCCCACCATTTTGCTATTATCTATACATTCCTGCACCATTGCAGTGGCTGTGGGCGGAGGCGGGGGGGGGGGGGGGGGGGGGGGGGTTGGAAAACACAGCAGCCTGTGGGGAAGGCCTTGCTCAAGGGCACCGTCGCACTGCAAAGTCGCACAGACGGGCTCTCCTCGGCGCGTGTGCGCGTCCTCGCGCGAGCGCAACCAGATATAGTCAATTTTTGTAGTGACGACGGTTTTCTGAGCCGTGACGATGTAGAAGTACGGGAACACACTTAGGGCCGCGCCGTCCGTCTCCGAGTGATTTATGTGTGTGCCGAAGTGGTCTGTTTGTCTATACAGTGTGTGTTTTAGTGCTGCGTGTAAATGTGTAATTTACTAATTTGTGTTCCGCTGGGTTGTCATGTTGTGATGGATGAGCAGATTAATCTGTTTGGTAACATGGTTGGACAGACCACATCTGGCGCTCCTCCAAGCTCTGCACGAGCGGACTAGCTGCCCGCTCGGCCGTTTCACTGGCGCGTGGCATTTCCGTGCGCTCGCTCTATTGCCCCCCCCGCTGTCCGGGCAGCGGGCCTCCGTGGCACGTCGAGTAACACCGGCAGAGCATGACAGAGATCTCGGTGAGCGCACAGGTGAAAATGACTTCCCGCCGTCCGTTCGGCCCCTTGTTAGCTAGGACAGGTGCGCACGTTTCGCAGGATTTGCTGCCTTTTTTGCGTCTCGCTGAGCCGTGGTTTGAAAACGCTCCTGGAAATAGCACGGCTTTGTGGAATATTTTCAGCGCCTGGGCTTGCTGCTTCGCCGAGATGCCAGTTTCGAAAGCATCGTGTCAGGATGACCAGATGATTCAGACTTGTTGTGCATTTGTGGGGATGCTGCAAGACCATACCAGAATGAGGCGTGAGCTGGAGCAGGAACGCGTGCCAACGGGCGAGGGGCTCTGACGTGCCCTTCGTTTTTGAACGCTCGGTCCCACGGAAAAAAAGACCGCTAAGAGGACACCTGGGAGAGCACCGCTGCAGCCATGTGTGCCCGTCTCCTTACTCTGGCTGAAAATGCGCTATTTGTCTCCTACTTAACCACCAACAACTGTTGCGTGCGGATCCTACGTCTGCCGTGTGCCGTGCCAGCGCACAAATTTACGGTTCTGTCGTTTGCATTTGGCAAAGGAGCGGCCGTTCGCTTTGCTGCCATAGCCATCCCCGATTCGACTGCTTCTGGCCTGCCAAAGGAAGTTGTTGCTTTTGTTGTTGTTTATTAACAAATAAAATATCTTATTTAAATATTACTTCAGATTTTACCACGTAAATATTTTCATTCTGCCAATAGTTTGCCTTGCGATCGAGTGAACAGCTGGAGTTATATTGAATGCAGGGGGGGGGGGGTCACCAACCAATCCGATTTCAATCTGCATTCTTCGTACCTGGGCCAGATTGGAACTGGTAAGATCCAGGTCATGTTATCCGATGTTTTTTTAGCGTGCAGTTTATCACGTGGATGTTGTGCCAGAGACTTTACTGCGTCAGTCAAGATGTTGTGAAACCGTAACCGTTCCCCGTCCAGAATGTCCTTGGCACACGCTGCTGCGGAATGAATTTTCCCTTTAACTGTATACGTCCTTACGTGTCAACGTAGAGTTTGGCATCCTGGATCCTTCTGTCGCTGGAGGTCGGGGGGTTAACAGGATTTAACACAGTCACCCGTGATACACTGCAGAGGTGCCGGCGTGAGGAAACAAGACAGATGACAGCCGTTCTGTTTGTCTATTCAAGGAGCACTCTGCATCCAAGGGCAATAGCGCTCAGGCCATTGACCAGCAGGTTAGAGATTGTCAATCTGGAAGGATCTGGGGTATCAAACAGGTCGATGACCAGTGCTCGATCTTATAGCTGACATGGTTAATCCCGATAAGCACTCAACGCACTCCTAGATATTGGGCCGATGCAAGCTTTGCTAGAAATCACCGGAAACGTTGAAAAACGTCGCTTTTTGGTCATGTTCATCTCTAATTCGTTAAACTTATATGAACAAAGGCATTTGCGCTGTTTTAGGTGAAAAAACGTAGCTTCTTTTGTGCGCTCTGTGTGAAATGACGTGTATTCATTTATTTGCCTAACACTTTTCCCCGAGTTACTTGCAGTATTAAACTGTTTACCATGATTTACCCATTTTAGTGAAACCATCTAAAGTAAGTACTTTACTAAAGAGACTACAGCATCCCTGACCTTATGCCATTTGATCCCGTACAAGAAAATTACCCAAAGAGTATGTCATGTGCAGTAATACCTCTATTACCTACCGGTAATAAAAACTGTTGGCTGGGGGGTCACCAACACCCATCAGTGAAATACATTATAATCTGGAATAAAAAAGGATGTTGATCTGTAATGGTAATAAGCAGGTATCTCAGGGCACTTTGTTGGGATTCGTTTTTTTCCGTAGTTAAATGGCCAAAGAACATGAAGCAATTCCACTCCGGTAGGTTTTCCCTGTAGCATAACGCACAAATCACAGTGTTCCCATATTTCAAAACAATGACCTCCCAGTAAGCACTGCCCATGACTGCTGAATGGAATAATGGGTGACTCTGTGATACCAGAAGGAAGTCAAACACCTTCAGCTGTCTTCTCACAAGATACGAACACCTCTGTACGTTGGTGTGGGAAGTTCGAGAAGATTATTTCTGGTCACTTTTTTCATCCTTCAAAGGCGTCAAGGTTTTTCCTTCTTGGACCAGAATGGTCTGCTGTGCCTCTCCATGCAGTTCAGGACTGGTAGGATGCTTGAAGCTATTTTGATGGTAAAGTCATGGCAAACAGTTCCTGATCAGTTACCGATACCAAGGTGCTGAACGGTGTCGATGTGTGTCTGTCTGTATGTGGAAAAGAAAAGGAAGATCACAGCAGCTGTGTCAGTTGTCCAGGAGTTTGACCTGGACTGTCTAGTTAGAAGCAAGCCGTGCAGCTACCCGAACTGCTTCTTCCTCTGTGAAAGGAGAATGGAAGACAGCGGTGCAAAGGGGAAGAACCTGCCTTGCAGACGGCGGCCTTTACAGGCGGGCGAATCACTCGGCCGATCGACCCATCATCGGGGCTCAAAGACAGGTCCGACGCGGCAGCTGGAGAACATTCATTCAAACGGTCCAACAGACCAAACGTTAAAACAGACCCGTGCACGGCGACTATACACAATCACACATGGGCTTCGTATTACTGCTACAAGCATAGAGTTGTTTAAGTTCTTAAGTGGCTCTGTGCTCTAGTCGGGCCAAGGACCTTCCCGAAAGGGAGAACAGCGGCATGTAATACAAACAACCTTCAGGTTATAAGTCCATGGTAACCACTACATCGCCTTCAGCAACGTGCATGCATACCTAGGGTACATGCAGAGTTCTACGTGTGCCCTCTGAATGGCGGGTGTAATGTACGTATGCTGTATGCGTAAGGAGCACGAGAAGACTTTGTTTGCTCGTGGTGCTTTAGTGAGAGCGTTCCAGTACGAAGAGCTCCCTTTCGTGTAATTTCATGTACAGAAGGATTAGGGGTTTTGTGCATGTTTCTTCTCAGTGATATCCCTCACCAAGATGAAAGGTGACAAGGAAAGAGACAGATAAATATTTTTAAAGTTTGTTTCGTTGTTCAGATCGTTTCTGCCACGTCCGTCTCATTACAGGGTCTTGTTCCTGGCCTTTCTCGGGGGCCGTGGTCAGGATTAATTCCTCTTTGGGTGAGGCTCTAAATGTCATCCGTGCTGCTGAAAGTGCCCCTGTTTTGGCTCACCCCACCATAACAATTTATTTATGTACTAATTTTGCTCTCGTTCTGGTTCTTTCTCCTCGACTGCAAAAAAGTTGCAGACCTATGCAGAAAGCTTGTCGCCTTATCAACACCAATACGCTACGTGGGACTGCTAGCACACCCAGTAACTGGAAAGCACATGACAGTGGTACTGTGAGGTCAGATACAGCTGTCCACGGTGGAGTTTCACATGAACGACAGAAGATCCGATGGGTTTCCAATGGAGTCAAGTGCTGATGACTCTGGAAACAGCATGACACAGATGTCCTTCTACTGCAGTCACTTTACAGACCTCAGAACAAACTATTATTGTTGTTGTTGTTGCTGCTGCTGCTGCTGCTGCCTGGACCTTTTCTTTTCCTCTCCTCTGTTGCCAACTCGCCACTTCATCATAACCAAGTCCATTGTTGACGTGATTTATGATACTTATTGCAGAGTTTATTGATTTGTTTAACTGTTTGCTTTTGTCCTCTATATTTTCCTAACTGTCAAAAACGGGGTCAAAAAGGTGTTGTAGCGGGAAGGTATAAAGTAATAACCATGAAATAATCAGCACCATGTGTGTGTCATATTTTTTATTGACTTTCTCTGTTTTCATTTGAAAAAATCAATTTGCATGTAGTATGTAGTGTGTGTTGTGTCAGCCCTATGCATGTGGGGCGGCAGAAAATCTGTCAGCGTGTGTGACAGAGTGAGAAACAAAAAGTGTGTATTGGGGGGGGGGGTCCTTCAATGTGTCTTATGTCAGTATGAAAACCCGTCTACATTTCATAAGGTGTGTGTGTCTTTGACTGCACAAAAACCGTGCACGGTGTAAGAATTACCCACGTGCCAAATTCCATGTCTTGAAAAACAAAGCCGTGCATGAAAAACAAACAGACAGAGGTTCAACTTTATAGATTGGTCTTACTTTTTAAAAAATCTCTGGCGATGTCATTGGTCTGTCACTCGCTTTCTCTGTAACCTTGTGAACGCTTGGCTCCTTAACAACTACGCTGCTCGCACTGCAGCTCCAGTTCCCGGAGAACTCCGTTCATTGTACAGTGTCCCCAGGTGGTAGGACAGGGAAAAGCCCACACAGGGGTGCTGATGCAGCGGTGGGCACTGAGCGCATGCCGGTTGGGCATAATCCACTGCGGCTCCATAGGGTGTGCAAAAAAGGATTAGGGGCAATTTGTGTTAAAAACCCCGCTGCCTGCCTTGTTCACCTCGACTCCATTGGCACCCCACTGGCACCGGAATAAGGCCAATCCAGGACCCATCCTGGGTAGTGAATGAGCTTACACAAGGGCCATTTTTGTCCCTTCCGTCTCACTTAGTTGGAGAGCAGTTATTTAGAAGGTCTTTTCCACAGAGGATGGTATAATACAGGTAGAATTTTTGATCTGCGCTAAAATGTCTTGTTTGAGGTTGACTGCTGTCTTTGTCAGGTGGGCTGTCTCCTCAACACTTTGTGAAGTCACTCTATTTGTCTGGAAGGTCCAGAATTTGTCTCTCTTACTGCAATTTTACCCATTTACCCAAATCTGCTCTCTGGCGTGGTCTTCAGGGCAGTATTGATCCTGGGCAGCTGTGTAAATGGTTTTAATTACCTGAGTAGAGCCGGCTGTCATGCTGTGTCGGACAAGGGCTCTCGGTGCAGCTGCGGCTGGCTGCGATGAAGGCAGAGGAGTCGGGGAGAGGAGGAGGAGGAGGAGGAGGAGGAGGAATAGCATTAGTTACCTGACTCCACACAGGTGTGAAAGTCAACGTGATGGGACGATGAGGTGGCGCCACGGCTTTTGGTGCTGAAGGAGTGTGTCTGGGACAAGGGTGGGGGGCGTTGGATGAAACAATCCCACAATGGTGTTACGAGGAACATCTCTGTGCCGCATTCATTCATACGGACCTGTTTCCTCATCCACGTGCGATTCAGGATTCAGTTCTCGCACGTTTTCTCATGCCTAATTGTTTGCTCGGCAGAACAAATAAAAAAAAAATCCAAATGCAAATAAACAGTCTATCAGCAATCAGGTGTGGTCCAACTATGTTCTAATGCAATATACAAGTAGGTGAAGTGAGAACTTATTCTTCATTAAAACACCTACCTGATCAATGTGGGGTCCAATGCGATGCCTGTCAAGTTGTAGATAATGTAAGATGAGATGCTGGTAAATCAGTGAGCGCAGAAACTATTGAACATATGGGCCTGAGTCTGGAATGAAAAAAGCCAAACTTTGGGACCCCTGGTGCTGGTGGAGAGGTGCTCTGCCACGCGACGACTTTAAAAGTTCTCTGGATTTCCACGGCGGTTCTTGACTGAGGTGAGTGAAAATAATGAACTTGAGTGAAAACAATTTGCATGGCGATTAAAATTTGAGGTAACCCACAAGTGACTTTCTAGAAACCCCGAAGGTAAGCCACCAGCGTGCTGCAGGGTGAAGCCAACGTGTGCCTATAAACAGAGGGAGGAGATAGATGGGTGTAGGTCCTGAGGCAGAAAAGAGGGAAACGTATTGTGTGCAGAGACGGGAGGGAAATGGTAAAGAAAAGCGACACTCTGAGGCTATTCAGAATACATCCGCATATCTTACAGCTTACCGTCCGTTGCCTGTGCCCGGGGGCAAACCTGGACACAGGAACAGACCAAGGCACAAGGTGAAAACATCATGAGGCACGTCTGCAGAACTGCGCCGTTCTTTGTTTTGTTCATGCTGGGTTTTGCGCCATCAAAAATTAGAATTTGTTCTAATTTAAGAACAAAAGCAAACAGTTAAACAAATTTATAAAATCGTCAATAAGTATCATAAATAATGTCAGCAATGTACTTGATCATGATGGAGTGGCGAGTTGGCAACTGAGGAGAGGAAAAGAAAAACTGCAGACAACAACAGCAGCAATAATAATAATAATAATTATTATTATTATTATTATTATTATTATTTGTTTTGGGGTCTGTAAAACGATTGCAGTAGAAGCACAACTGTGTCAAGCTGTTGCCGTCCATTGGGAACCCCTCAGATCTTCTGTTATCCATGTCACTTTTTGTTGAGTCGGTTCTGCAGTTATTTCAACCGTATGACGTCATTAATTCTGCGATGCAGGGACTCCAAACCCATCTCTGTTCATTTCTTTCATTTTACACCATTTATTTCTACTTTCCAGCAACTTTACTTTTTAAACTACTAATAATTGTAGCTTTGAATGTGGTCTCACCCAGCCTCCCCTCAAAAATGCAGGGCCTCCAAAATAAGTCCATCAGTTGTGGAACATCTGTGCTAGTTTGTGCGATTGAACATAGAAGTGCTTTCCTTTTTAATATGACTGGGATGCGACATTTGTGTTTCTGTCTTCTCCACGCAGTGACGGTTCGAAGTTTCACCTGTCAAAGTTGTACCTACGCATTACGTTTAGACATGTTTTCATCTATGCAGGTCATAAGTGATAACTCCTGTAATTTTCTGTCTAAGTATCTCCTGTTACACGACAAAACAAGCTTTTTTAAACGTCATATAACTTTCTTTTGCACTAAATGTACTAACGCAGAAAGCGAGCTGCGCCGGGGTGTGCGTCGCACCGCCGGACAAGCGTAAGATCCGCGACGGTGTCCGTTGCAGAAATAAAGGCAGCAAAAATAAGGACAAACAACAGTACCTCATGTCGAGATTTCATCATTCCGTCTCAGTCTGTTTCCGCCGAGTACAACTGTAATGCGTTTCACGCACAGAAACAAAGAGTCTGTACCCCTACATTCCGCACAAAACATCCCGAAAAAATGTTTAGGATATTGTATCAAATAACGATCACGACCCTGTTCTCAAAGTTCTTCTAAACCCCTACGTTTTATAAGGCAGACCGGATCCCAGGCACAAACTGGCACAAACACGGGGCAAAAGAGAGGCGAACGATTGATTGTTCGCGAAGATCGAATGAAGGGCAAATTGATAAACTTTTTCGGCCGTACAGAAAATAAATTAGGGTCCCCTGGCCGTTCCACGCAGTGCCTGGCTTTACCATTACCGAGACAGAAGAAAGCTGGAGTGAAGTCCACCATAACATTTGTGTCCATTTATCTATTTAATTAATAGTAAGCAGGCAAGTTAAACAGGTTTTCTTTTCAGACACAAATGCTGTGATAACACACAACAAAGAACACATCTTCTCCTGTTTTGCTTAAGACCCTGTTAATGAGGAGTGATGAATGGGAAATATGCTGCCTTCCCAGCGAACAGGAATGAGGGCTTTTGTGTTCATCGTACAGGAGGGACCTATATTGTCTCGGCCGTTTCCAATTAGCTCGTGGTTCCAGGAAAGGAGCCCGTTTCACAGTCTGCCGCCCAGACGTACGTAGACGCAGCAGAAACCCCTGTCGACGCGACGGTCCATCCAACGCTTCCATACGAGCCGGGCACAGCTTCGGTTCCGTGGCGGGTGTGGCTCTGCCTGGTGGAGACGTCCTCCTTTTGGCTGCGGCTCGGTCTGGCATCGAGGTCGCGATCATACGGAAGCAATCGTTCCGTTAGGCAAAAAAGTTGTGCGTTTTGTATGAATTCTATTCTGCACGCCAAGTTAAGATTTACATTGAGATCTTCGATCTTATTGTTCCGCCACCTTGGGCTGAAAGGAGCGGCACCGAACAACGGAGCGAATCCGACACGTGTGGTGACAGATCGCTTACTTACTCCTCCGCTCGGCTGTCCCGCACGGTCCCGTGCGGCTCGCATGTAAAGTGGACACGCGTTTTAGCGGAACGTGCATCGCAGGAGTGTTTCCACTGCTTTTAAAGTGGTCAGGGGGCCTACAGCTCTGTGGAGGAAAGTCACCTCTAATTTAGACATGAAAATGCCTAATTTGTAGAAATCATACGGGTTAAAAGTCACAGCGGTCCTAAAATTCACTGTTGACTCGGTGCAGAAATTATTACTGCGCCTCCGTCACCAGTTATATTAAACTGTTGTTTTTTCTTATAAACTCGATGTTGGCGTTAACATCGGCAGCACCAGTCTCGCAGCCCTTGAAGCCATTTTCTGGCTTTGATGCCTTGCAGCCCAGAGCCCAGTATTATTTTAATTCTCAGCAGAAGACGGAAGCAGGAAATTAATATGACGGGATCACGAGGGGTCGGCGCTTCCTCAGAAATCTCAATTAGAGGCAATTTCTATTACTGATGTGTAATTCATAAAGGGTTGCAAGCGTATGAAGCCAACCCTGAAAAGAAGTCACTTGAACATCAGGTAAACATTTTAAATGAAATCCTTGTTTTTTGTGTGTGTGTGTGTGTGTGTGTGTTTTTTTAATTCTTTGAGGTTCAGTTGATATAATTTCATACTGCTGATATTTTGGTCATGGTGCAAACAATAAATGGAAGAAATATTAAATCGATCTTATCAACGCCTTTGCATACGTGTAGCTCAGCTTAGAAGGAGCCTGAAATTCCGTCCCGCCTTTGGTGCGAGAAGATATTATGTAGGAAAATTACACATTTGCAGTGCGATATTGGTTAAGGGAACCCTTAAGCTGCCGCATTTGGACAACACCCTTACCGTCCTCGTAGCAGCGTATCTGAAACAAAGCACACGCCTGTGACTGTGAGATACGCGCACTGTGCCAGGGGCAGTCCTTTCACCTTCTCTTAGAAGGTGTGTAAATCACAGTGTTCCTTTATTTATTTATTTATTTATTTATTTATTTATTTATTTATTTATAGCACAAGGATAATAAACAGTTTTATGAGGAGTGTGACGTGCTGGCCCAGAATACAAATCGCACAGGTGACGGTTTCGAGCAACAGTAGCCCGCCTATTTTCACAAACACTGACGTCGCTGGCTGTCAGCTCTCCCTCTCCTCGGTCGCTGAAGAAGTTTAATTTTCCGACATCGTTCGGCGCTCCTGGTCCTCCTTTACTGAAAACACGCGAGCAGGCTGCCCCTGTTACCTAGCTACACACGGTATCATTTTCCAGTGGAGAAAGCTGCGAAATGACGGCGTAATGGCAAAGGGATGTTCCTGCCAGGATTAGCGCAGCATGGCCCACACTTAGTCCTCCTCCCGCCGCTATAGACCAAGGCGGTTTTAACAGAACTGAGCAGCCGAGCGTGCCAGCCAACGCAGGCATAACTCCCGATGTTGTTGCCTCTACGTCTTCATTTTATATTGGTTTGGTATCGGCACCGGAGTGGGTTGCTAACTCTAAATGTAAATCACTTCCCTCTGAGTTGCATTTCTTTTTTTTTCCATTTTTAGATCTGTACGCGTATACTTTTCTAAACCAAAGAATGAAAGGAAGAGCAAAGACATTTATTCTGAATGTTTAATGTTCATGACCGATATAATTCGCCTGAGGTCCAGCACTTTAGTGCAAACACGCGTATTGTACCCGGACACACGGTGTAAGGACAACTACGGATGGTTTACTCGAGAAGCGGATTCCTCTTGCGGTTGATGACCTGGTTAAGTGGTTGTCTGTACCCAGCTGGACCTTCTCAGTGGTCTTTTGCCCTTGTTATGTGAAGGGGGAACGACAAAGGGACACGCGGTTCTTGATCCAAGACGGAGCTCGGTGCTTGCCCATCTTCTGGACATCACTTCCTTCGTTCTGTGGTACCGCTTGGTGGTGCTTACTGTACCGGATGCAATCTGGAGCCACGTTCTGCCAGATGCTGCCTGGTCCAGTACGCCGGCTGTTAACTTCTGTGTCCGCGTTTGTTCGTGTCCACTCATGTTATAGTGCTCTTCTTGCCCACTCAGAAATAATGTTCCCATTGCCTGCATCCCATTACTGGGCCAGTTTTAGTCCTGTAGTGCTAATTGTTTGAAAGCACCGCTGGAGGTCATCTCCGTGTGTCTGTCTTTGTGTGTGTCAGAGAGAGAGGCCTTAAATCTTTTCATATGTAGTCTGTTTTTCATTATTCATCAAGCAAAAATGCCTTACAATAAAAATATAATTTTCCAAGTGTTTTGTGTACTCTTCTTATACAATGTCACCAAATGTTAATATTAAGCATGTGCAAATGTTATTACTATCAAATGAACCTTTTTTTAAATACATATCCTGAAAATAGCAGTGTCTAAATATGGTTGTCTATACTTTTTACTGTACTATCTTTACTTTATCTGTTTAATGTTAAAACATGTTGTGTATTTGCTTCAGTTTGTTTTTATAGAGGCTTCATCTCACAGGGGGACTCAGAGTGCTGAACGGTAGATTAGGAGGATGGAACCGAAAACAAGTATAAAGTGAAGCTTTAGATGAAGGTTAAATGTTAATGAGAACAACTATACAGGGTAGAAGTGCAAAACAGAAAGCCTGCCAGCAACTGAGGAGAGGAAAACAAAACAAAAAAAAAAACTCCCAACAAGGAGGTGAGGGAGGAAAATAAACCTCTGGGGGTCCGAGTACCAGCGGCCGCCCCCCTCCTGGGCTTCTACACAAAGGAAATAGTGCCAGTAGTAACAGCTAACAAACGTTGGATGGATTGTTGGTCTCACCACTGGTTTTGTCTGGCCTCAGTGGTGGGGGTCAGTAATATGTGATAGTGGTTCGAAGAAACTCAAACGGAACAAGTGGGGGTTGCAATCTGAAGACGTTAAAGACAACGTAGTTAAACAGTGTAGACAAGATGCAGGATTCAACAGCATCGGAAATGCCAAGGAAAAGCGATGAGTTTTAAGCAGTGGTTTAAAGGCCAACGCAGAAGGGGCGTTTCTGACATCACCAGGCAGACCCTTCCAAAGCTTACTTGCTGTATAGCTAAAGGCACATCTTCCTAGTGTAATCTTATTGATCACAGGTACTTTAAGATAACCAGCATTTAATGATCGTAGGCAACACTGTGGAACATAAAAGTCAATGATCTCCCTAAGGTATACAGGACCGATGTCATGTATGGCCTCATAAATTAAGAGTTTATAATCTACTCTAAACTTACCAGGAAGCCGACGTAAGGACCTAAGAACCAGTGTTATATGGTCGTACCTCCTGGTTTGAGCGACAATTCTAGCTTCAGCTTTCTGTGTTAACTGTAATCCGGATGCGGTCTGGTCCAGACGGCCTGATAGCAGAGCGTTACAGGAATCGATCCTGCTCGAAAAAAAAGGCACGAGCCAGCATCTCAGCATCTTTCCTACTTAGGAATCGCCATAGTTTAGCTATATTTCTTAACTGAAGGAAGCAGGATCTAGTCAAAACGGCAAAAGGATATGTCACTGTTTAACAGAACACCCAGTTTTTTTACACACTCGGTACACTTAAAGGTTAGTCTGTGAGTGCCAAAGGCTGGGGTGATTTGGTTACAGGCTGCAGCACCACCACCCACCACGACTACTTGAGCTTTACTAGCATTAAGGGACAGAAAATTATTATTCACCCACTGGGGTATATCAGTAAAACAGTTTGCTAAAGATACAATGTGCGATGGATCGTTGGGCTTAAAAGAAACATATAATTGAGTACCAACAGGCTATGAACGAAAGCTCACGTTGTGCTTACGGATGACATCACCCAGTGGCAGCAGGGGAAGGGAAAACAGTAACGGACCCAGAGCAAACCCCGGTGGGACACCGTGATGCACTGTAAGACATAAATGAAGGGAGGCAGTCATCAGATTTCTGCACAAACTGTTGAGGATGAGGACATCGTGGTCCAGCAACATAATGACCGAGGTATAACCAGCATCAGATGATGCAAGGATGTCATTAACACCGCGATTTAGCGCCGTTTCAGTGCCGTGCGATACAGTGCTCTCTGTTCCCACAGTGTACAAATCTGTAAAAAAAAAAAAAACCAGTGGGGGGGAAAGCAGTAGCGTAATTCTGGGTGGATTTTGTTTGTGCAGGTATGTGTGTTTATTCCCAAACACGGGACTGCACTCGCATGATATCGTTGTCACGAACATTACGCCCCGCTGCCCTGCTCCGAATGTGGGCGTCGTGTAAGAACAGACGTGGTGGTGCGAATTAATAAATAATGAACCGGGGAACCTGAAGTCCATTTGCGTGTCCCAGAGAAGAGAGTAAATGAAGCGAGGTGAAGGACCCTGTTCAACTTTTCTGTGTTAAACGGCACGTTTGGGAGCGCGGGCGAGAACATCTCCCGGACTCCCGGTCCGAGGCGCTGTGACTCCAAGATAACCTTGCTATTACCTAATGAATGTCACATGCACATCTCACTTGGGAGACTGCCTTCGAGGCATTCATTTCTACCGTACCACCGTGAAGCTCTCTTTAAGTGACCGAAAAATGGAAAATACGTGGGCTGGCACTTTCAGATGTCTCGCGGCAGACAGTAGGATGACGCTGTTTCCCACTGCGAGGGTCTTCTGACCTAGGGCCCTTTTTCATGGCGTTGAGTTTGTTTGTAGTTGAACAGAAAGTCACTGAAGTTACGATCAGCATAAATCAGAGCTTTTCAACACTAGGACAGTTGACATGGGGCCTGTTATTGGAAGCTGTGCAGCTGTAAAGTTGTTAAAATAAGCATGACTGTTAGTGAAATATTATTACCTAACAATGACTTTGTTGGGGGTAACACGGTGACTCAGCAAGTAGCGCTGTTGCTTCACGGTGCCTGAGCTGTTGGGCCGTGAGTTCGTATCCAGCTTCACTTGTCTGATGGGTTTCCCCCCCACAGTCCGAAGACTTGTGTTTTAGGTTGTAAATGGCTCATAACGTGTGATTGTGTGTGGCCACCCTGTGATGGCCTCGTATTGTATCTGGGGTGTAGTTTCACAGCCTTGTGTCCAATGATTCTGGGATAAAGTGAAGGTTAGAACATGATGCTGACAGCATCTTTAAGAGCAATATCGCTCTCGGCCCTTTAACGCAAGCCAGGGTTATTTTACATGCTTTTAAAAAGCACGGCTGACACCTGTCATTTTTGGCAGTGGTCTGCTTAGTTAAGTTAGCTGCCTCACCATGCTTAGCACTGTTTAAATAACAACAAACCTGCGTAGTGCAGATGTGAGCTACTGTACGGGAGAATCGTACGCGGCACTTTCAATAAAAATTATTGACAAGTCGAAACGCCGAGACGACGCAAACAGGGCCAGAGGGCTAGAAATGGGTGGCGTCGTAGTGGGATTTGAAGTCAACTTAGTCACAGAAAGAGCAGATAGTGATGCAGAATAGAAGAAACAGAAATTTAATTCCGCTAAACCGGAATAAACCCCCATCCTCCAGGGAGGACTGACACTCGCGAAAGTGCCATTGTAAGCGATGCATATTTACTAAGCAAGCGAAACTGCCTTCACGTGCATTAAGGATGCAGCGATTTTATACTTTAGTAGCACAAAGTTCCTTTGCACGTTGGCCCTGGCGCACGTACAGTTTTGCATTATGTATATGTAGTTCTGAGCTTTATTGTGTGACGATGCAAATTGAGTCATAAGTTAATTTATCGAGCCACCTGTGGTTATGCACCTTGCCCGTATTCCGTGATAGATAGTTGAGGAAAGCGTTGTCACTGCCGGCCATAAAAAAGTAATGCATGTCATTTGCAGTTGCGCATAAAACAAGAAATAGCAGAAGCGCAATCATTTCAATTTTCAATTACGCCGACAGCCAGCAGTCAAATTAGACTGAAGGAGTTTCGCTCGTGTTGGTTTTGCTGTCGTTGTTGTTGTTCTTCTTCTTAGCCGCCGTGGCGAAGCTGCCCTGTTGTTCAAAGGTGGCACCGATTTACACGTAGAGGCCGAGTTGGCAGGAGAGAGAAAGTCGCTTCTCTGCTCCCTAATTGTGACAGTTAACGCTCAGGAATCCTCCTTAATGCTCCTTAAGGGATATAACCTTTAAAAGAGTTACTATCGACCTGCCCGGGCTCCTTTACAGCAAAGTGACTCTGCCAGAATCTCGCGAAAAACACCTGGCCTGCTGTCGGATTGAATAAGACTACTTACAATTAAAGGGAAGATGCTGAGACAAGGAATATTTGGGTTTTGTTGCTTTGGCAATGCTGCAATATTATGTTTTAAAAAATATACATTTATAGAGTGTACAGCGACAAAGTTACTTTTAAGCCGAAAAATGAACTGAATAGAAATTTCGGTTGATTTGGGCGGTAGAAAACTATTGTTTAGTTCTTTGCCAGGTTCGTTTTTCCACAAGTTCCTTCCTCTCTCGGCTTCAGTTGCTTCACCCCCTGCCCCCGCACCACACACACACACACACACACACACACACACACACACACACACACCCTTTTTGCCCCCATGCCCCTGAAACACAAGCCTCGGGAGAGAATGATTAAGATAAATGGAGACCTCTCCGTCTGCAATGCATTGATTTTTTCAATAACTCTCATGGTCAGCATTAGTGATTTGCCTGTTTATGTTTGTAAGGAGATGTGTGCTTGTGTGGGTATGTACGCCTTTGTTCGTATGCTGAGAAAAGACATAATAAAATCTACTGGGTTATGACAAAAGCTTTTCTTACAAGCTGTTTTATGCTGTTTCATGCTGCCTTTTCAACATGTTTATGAAAGCAACAATTCTGGATCCCGCTGCACATTTTGATCTCTGTGAAATTCCAGCCTTTTTCATCTTGGCACATTTCGGTAAACTCCATATAACAGAAAGGAGGAGCCGGACGGTAAAAGGGTTTCTTTATGTCTTTAGTCTTCGCTGGTTATTTATACTTGTCTCACTCATTGTTTTTTCCCTAAAAAGCTTTCCTTTTAATTTCTGTCGCCCCACCTGAGATAGCTGATAGAGATCTACAGCTTCCGTCCATGAAGGGTTCATTAGAAGAAATAAAAATGTTATTCCTCTATGTATATATATGTGCAATACCTGCTAGTCTGACAAGAGACTACAAACTGTTATTATTAGATTTGTGTAGAACTTATAAAACAGTATTTTGGTGAAATCTTTTTTATTTTATATGTAAACAGAGGTCAATACTGTTTGACTGATATCCAACAGTCAGAGAAACAGAAAGTGAGCTGGTGAATTTGTTTGTCCTCTGAAAGAAAATGTAGACGGCGGGATCGCAAAACAACAGTTTTCTTTATTCACGAGTTCAGTTCAGTATCAGGGAGTACGACGTGGCGGGAGAGAGCGAACCACGCTGTCTCTCCCCCCAACAGAGAAAAGGGTCCGCGAGACATACGGACACGGAGTTACACATCTTTATGAAGGGAAAGGTGCTGGTAGTGAGACAGACAATGAATGTTCAAACACCAGCACGTTTACATTATAGGTTAAGGTGTGTGAACGTATCCGGGTTAAATGAGCTTAGATGGTAAGAGAAGGTTACACAGGGCTGCAAGACAGCTTGCAACACGGGCGGTTTGAATGCAACTTGGTTAAGTTTTTAAATTCGTTCGCATCTAAATGCAGCAAATTAGAAAAATCCTAAATGTAAGGAAAGACTTGGATAAACTTCTGAATGTCCAGCATCAGTCGTTTCCAGTTTGAAACAATGACAGCAGAAGAGCCCTCTGTGCACGTGCCCCTGTTTAGGCCTTCAGCGGGAGCTCATCGCTACAGAGTCCGCGTCCACGTCCTTCTGCAGCCGTGGCTCTTTGCATTCGCATCAGCGCTCCTGAGTCCTCAGAGGTCGGCATCGTGCAAGAAAGATTCAGGAACAGAAATCCGTGTGGAGGAAAATGCCTGCAGCCCAGTCTTTAAAACCGCGAGAAAAACAACATACCGAGACGCTTCATTTGCATGCACCCGCCCCCAGTTATCGTGTGTAGCCACGCTGGGATGTGTCCTGCCATTTAATTAGATGCGGTCCAGGTTTCTTTGAGAATAGAGCTTATCGAATTAAGTCCTTTGTGTTCCCTCAGCCCCTGGTCCACCTGAGCATCAGTCTTCATTAGCTGGGCAGTTTCAGTGACCTGCGGCCTGGAGGGAGCTGAGCTGATGTTCGGGAGTGTGAGGCGTGGCCTTGTTTCTTATTCATTGTCTCTCTTCTTTTCTAGCGAACTAGATATGACCGGGCCCAGAGTATATACGTGCACACACTCACCGGCCACTTTATTAAGAACACCTGTACGCCTGCTCGTTGACGCAATGACGGAACGTGATCGGCCAATCGCGTGGCCGCGGCGCAAAGCGTAAAAGCATGCAGTCACGGGTCCCGAGCGCCAGTGAATGCTCACGTCAAGCTTCATTATGTTTTTTCACAACATTTAAACATCAAAATCTGGTGCCAGATGGGGCAGTTTGAGTATTTCAGGAACTCAGATGTTCTCCTGAGATTTTCAGGGACAACAGTCTTCCTGGCAGGAAGGCTACAGTGACCCATCTCCTAATGGCTTCTTCCAACAAGATAATGCCCCATGTCACGAAGCACAAGGCCATCTCAAACGGGTTCCATGAACATGATAATGAGCTCAGTGAACTTCAGTGGCCACCCCACCCACCTGGGGTGAATCTGAATCCAACAGAGCACTCTTGGGATGTGGCAGAACGGCAAATTCTACCACAGCAGGAATGCGCAGCTGGCAAAGCTACAGCAACTGCATGACGCCATCGATGTCAACGCGGGCCAGAATCTCTAAGGAATGTTTCCAGCACCTTGTTGAATCCGTGACACAAACAATCCAGGCTGTTCTGAGAGCAAAGGGGGCGTCCTACACAGCATTAGAACGGTGTCCCTAATAAAGTGGCCAGCGAGAGAGTGTGCATGTGTGTATGCATGTATGCATGCACATGCATCGCTTTTAGAACATCCTAATATTCTCTCAATTGCTATTTGCTCTCATTGTCTTTGGCATGCAAAATTGAACGACAGGTTAAAAGGTGGACAGTTAAATCAACCTGCGTTGTCCCTGTGTTGTCGAATCAGTGTGACGTTCTGTTTGGAGGGTGCAGTAGAGGGGTTTGGGTGGAAGGTGAAAAAATCATCCGCTGTGCCTGGCAGCTGAGTGCCGTTGTTCCTCTTCTAAAACAGAATAATTGGATTGTTGCTAACAGCGCAGGTAATGTTGACAGTACATAAATCCCTGCTTCTGAAAATAGCCAGCAGTTTGTCATCTGATTCTGGGCTTTGTGCATTTTTGCCTCTGTAGTTTCCCCCTCCCCTCATTGTATCCCCTCGTACAAGAGTTTGGGCTTTGAATGGGAAACGGAGTTTGGGTGGGGCTGACTGATGCCGGAGCTCTGCAGCTACAGTCCAGACGGTGCTGATGGCTCATCTCTGGAGACTCGTGGCGGAACTGAGCCCTGTTTTCACTTGTTCATTTTGTTGATGGTTTTCATGAAAGCAACATGCAGCTGAAAAAGTGCGTTTAATGGAGATTTAGAAGAGATTAAAATGTATATACACAGTGATTCCTTATATAACTGGTCTTCAAGAAGAAAAAACCACAACAGATTTTTGAAAATATAAACCCTTTTTACAGCATGCTTCTTATTCAGTGAAATGACAATATTGCCCAATTATGGAGTTATTTTGGTTCACAACGGGTATTTTATTCTGCACAGCAAAATTGTCATAGTATCGGACGTTCTGGAACAGAGACACACACTTGGCATCTCTAACTCAAGTGGGATTTGTCCTGTGTTGTTGTCAGTCTGTTTTCTATCTAAATTAAATGCATAAACCTTTGAAATGCACTGGAAATTTACCTCTAGTGTAAATAAAAAATGAAGATCATCTGACATGAAACATTTATTAGTAAGGCTGCACAGTGCTTCTAACAGCATAGTATCCCTGTGCTTCGCAATGTGAAAGACACAGGCAGTGGTCTTCAGAGCTTTTATTTGTTACATCACCTCCATCCTTTAGTCAAATTATCAAATGGTCTCCTAAGGAGGTTGTGAATATGTGCAAAAGCCATTAGGGAAAGACTGCAAAGACACAGAAAGATAAACTGGAAAGAAAAAGATTGATATCGTAAGAGGTCATATTTTTCGTTCAGTAGAAATAAGGATAATTTGATCCCTTCACGCTGGGAACTCAGCTGACAGGATGGTTTCATGAAACAAGTTAAGCATGTTCCATGGGATATGGTTACATATTTCTCTCATACATGAAACAGTTGTGATGCGCATAAAAATAAGCCATTCTGGTGTCTTTGTCATCTAAAAAATGAACTTTAAATGAAAATGAAAAAATGAACTGTAAATCTCTCGGTGAACTGTATGGTACTTTAGACCCCAGCACTGCCCGGGTCAAAAAGGTGTAGCGGTGGAATGGTGAAAATAAACAACATTGTGTGTCATATATATTTCTTATTAACTTTCATATTTTTCATTTGCACGCATAAAATGAAAAAATCTGTCAGGGTGTAGTGATTAGTGTGTGTGGTGTCCGCCCTGTGTGTGTGGTGTCCGCCCTGTGTGTGATGTCCGCCCTGTGTGTGTGGTGTCCGCCCTGTGTGTGTGGTGTCTGCCCTGTGTGTGATGTCCGCCCTGTGTGTGTTATGTCCGCCCTGTGTGTGTGATGTCCGCCCTGTGTGTGTGGTGTCTGCCCTGTGTGTGTGTGGTGTCCGCCCTGTGTGTGTGGGGTGCAAGAAAATTCATTAGCGTGTGTGAGTGACAGGAAAGAGAACACGTGTGTGTGTGTGTGCGCGCGTGTGTGTGTGTGTGTGTGTGTGTGTGTGTGTGTGGGCGGCAAGAAAATCTGACTACACACTCTGCATGTAACATTACTACGTGCTGTGTCTGAGCCATTACTCCCACCGCTCTGCTGAGCCTTGTCAGAGAGCCAGAGTTTTAAACTTTCAAAATACTAAGTAGCCTTTCTGGAGTTTAACTGAATTTTACTTCGCAAAAACTTAACTTAATATGAGAAGTACCTGTGTGCCAAACTTCAAGCCTGTGGCTTGAAAAACAAAAGCCGTACACAAAGAACAAACAGACAGACAAATTCAGCTTTACAGATATAGAGATTGTAGAATATTCAGACAAACATTATGAAACTTCTTTCAAGAGTCGTACCTGTCGTGTTTTATTAAGGGAATATATGTTTTTGAGGGCGAACGTTCGAAACGTGAGGTGCGTCTCGATTTTCGACAACCACTTGTGTCCTACCATAGCAGGGCTGTTAGCAGTACGCTGCACTTAAGAGCCACCTGCCCCCAATATCAGCATGACCGAGAACCCAGATGTATCTCAAATTTAATCTCACGTGGAGATTGTGTCCTTGTACAGAAGCAGTAGAAAGAAATTGTGCCGCCGCACTTGTGTTTTGAAGCTTTGCCCGGGTGTGGGCTCACGCACTGAGTACTGGTTCAATAAATACTCTGAGGAAATGGGGGCATGACTTGTGACAAGCTAGTTTGCCCATTGTCTAATAACAGCAGCATCGCATGAAACTGAAATATGGGGTAGCAGTCCAGCTACTATTGATCTCTAGGTCTGGACAGCTCAGGGTAGGAAGTCATACAGTGCTTGAGAGAGTGAACTTGAGATGAAAAGGCTGTAGGCTTAAATCTCACAAGTGGTACATTGGTCCAGCGCAGCAAACCTAAGCAAGACAATTGGCCTGAATTTTTCAAATAAAAATATCTTCAAGAAAACACCTAATATGTTGCCCATCTGGTAGTAGCATATGTTTGGAGAAAATGAAAGAATTACTTTGTTTTTGACAGAAAAAGGAGAACAAATACTGTAAGTGGAGAGAGAAGCAGCAGATAGGTTGGGATGAGCTGTGACGGGTCTCATTTGACCAGAATCAGCCTTTTGCTGCTTTTGTTCCACACTCTTGCTCTTCAGGCTACTTTTCAATTCATTCTTTGCTCTGACACCCTACACGTCAACAATGAAGATGTCACCTTTCTTGGCGGGCTGGTTTTTATTTGCCGAGGTTTGATTCCACGGTGAGCTTCGAACAATTGAAGCCTCCTGTCACTTGAACACTCTGAGTCTCCTGCTTCCCATCTGCAGCAGGTCTTACTCCCTTCCTTTTTACACAATACACTCGAATATTGCCTAGCAACAAACATAGTATTGAGCCAGAGAGATGGAAACCATTAATGTGACTAATTTGTAGTAAATATTGTACGTGGAATTTCTCCGGCTCTCATTACTGCAATGAAGCGGCTGTTTGGTCTCAAGCCTCGTGCCAAAGGTTGGTGGAGATTTTGTGGTAAAATATTTAATTGACCTGCTTCTAAAACACGACCGACTTAATGGTTTAATTGGTTCAACCCCTTGGTAGGGGGTAGGGGAGAGAACCCGGCGAAATGCCGAGTGTTACTGCTGTCCACCTGCGATTTACGTGTGGATGTGGCGACAGTGTATTGTGCCCCTGTGTGAAAATTAAAGCACCAGTGGGTTTTAAAGAACTACAATACAATGTACCATCACTTTGCGGTCGACAATTTCCTGTAATTCTCCCTGCATAATGTTTTAATGGCTGGGATGACATTATGTCTTACTTCAGACTTCCTCTTACTCCCTCTTGCCCAAATTCTGGCGATTTTGGATAATTTTTTTGAAATTGGAAATTAATATTTTACTCTTGCTGTTAAGTCTTAGATTATGTACAGTACTGTGCAAAAGTGTTAGGCATGCAACTTCAATGTGTGTTGAGAAGTACAAGAAGATTCTTATCTACCATCAGGGAGGTTTCTGGTTGGTCTCAAATTCATTCTGCAGCCTGAGAATGACCTCAAACACCCAATCTCAGTCATACACAACTATCTTGAGCAAAAAGAAGGAATCGTGCAACAGATGGTATGGTCCCCACAGAGCCCTGATCTCAACATGATCAAGTCAGTCTGGGAGGACATGCAGAGACAGTCAAAGTCTGCAGAAGAACTGTGGCCAGTTTGGAAGAACCTACCAACCTCTACCTTAAACTGCATGCAAGTTTGCATAAGAGAATTGATGGTGTTTTAAAGGCAACGGGTGGTCCCACCAAATATTGATCTGATGGAGGTTTTTTTTGTCTACTGCACTTTTTAGAAGGTTTATTGATTAATAAGTATTCGTGGCATTATTTTTGGAACCATCCTCGCTTTATAGCGTTTTTCCCACAGGTGCCTAAGACTTTTGCACAGTATTGTACAATTGCAAAGAAAAGAAATATAATTTATCGTGTAGTGTTGCTGATTTTTTAGGAGTTTCGTACTGTTTGGTTTCTCTAGGGACTCCAGGAGCTTTCAAAGAAAATTAATGGCTTGCTTTGCTTTGATCCTACAATTTGTTGCCATTGCTCTGCTAAGGAAGCGTGTCACACTCTACCAACGTTTTAACTAAGGAGAAATGTCACAGGAGGGTACGAGCAAATGCTGGGGATGCTCAGCGTATGTACTGTAGATTTCCAGGGCTTGTTCGGCTGTTTAAATGGCTGGAATTAAATGAGCACACCAGAGATTAGTCCAACACCGAAAAGGATGGGCCAGCTATTACTCACACACCGCCTACCGAGAGTTTGGAAAGTGCGCAAGCAGCCTCCATCTCAAGGCCTTAGCGTGTTTCAATATTTTTTATGTGCCTCTACATTTGTCTTCATTTTCGGTCCGTTCCTTCGAGTGATGCCATCCATTTGAAGGACGGCGTGCTCCATCACGTGGGCTCGTGACACTGCTCGCTCATGTCATTCCCAGTTGGAAGGAGGACGACTGCACCAGTTCTCCTTGTTATGCCTTTCTGTGGAGGTAACCATTATACAAGGCGGACCGGGGGGTGATTCCATTGCGTAAAAACTGTATAGTTTCACCGCAGGATTTATGCATTAGTTCTGTCCCGGAGCGTAAAAACCTGCGTTTGGCGCTTACTCGAACCTTCCGGCTTAAAATGGTCATTTTCGCAAGGAACAACTCAGCCGCTACAGTGAGTTTTCCACTAAATCCATGGTGTCTTTAAGCGAGAATCCGCAGTTATACGGCGTTGGTCACATGTCACACAGCGGCGATCAGCACGGCAGATGCTGTATGAATAAATAATGATATACTGTATGTAAAAAAAAAAAAAAAAACGTTACTACTGCGGCTTTTCATCCGTCTAAAAAGACAACGGAAAACCCGTGGCCTTCCATTTTGCGTGATGTGACCTGCGAGAATAATTTGTAAATTATTAATATGTTCTATACATACCATAAATGTTTTAGATTCTTTTGAATTACACGATGATACAGTTTTAGTAAGAAATAAGGCTTGTCCCATAAAAACAAGTGATGGAACAGCAGATTGTGGAACTGCTGTCAGTAGTCGGTGGCTGCAGCTTGAGCACAATGTTCAACGTCACCTCAGTGGTCCTCAGTGGTCCTCAGTGGTTACACTGATTTTATCACTGTTAGCTCTTTAACCGTGAGTTACTTACTCTTTGGTAATAATATTTGTATTTACTCGCATATGAGTGCTGCCCATGGTTTCCAACTGGCACGATTTTCTGGCAAATGTCAGGCTTAAAAGGAGACGGGCGCCTTTGCACTTTACTAGGAGAAAGTGTCTGAAAACGCCAAAACGGCTAGTGACTCCGATGAGGTTGTCCAGTGTTGCACGGTGGAATGTGTTCAGACTCTATCAAAATTGCCTGTGTTACAAATTATACTTACACACATTTTTCCAGTCGGTATTTTTATTGAGACCTCATATCTTCTAAGATCAAATAATCAGGGCCAAAATAAGTAAAAAGGAAAAACTGAAATATGCTGCTTGCATAATTATTCAAACCCCAAACATTAATGTTTGGCACAATAACAGCTTTAAGTCTTCTGGGGGTAAGTATGTAGCAGCTTTGCACACCGTTCAGGAGTTATTTTATTCCATTCATTTTGGCAAATCTGCAGCAGGCTGGTTGAATGACACTTTCAAATAGTGCCACATATTCTCAAGAGGATTGAGGTCAGGACTTTGACTGCAGGGTATTCATCTTTTTGTTTTTGAGGTAACTGAATCTCCCAGTCAGCAGCGGTGGATCAATAATAAGGAAGTGGAAGCTGGATCACACCATTCAAATGCTGTCTGTCAAAACTCAGTGCCCGAGCGCGATATAGTCTTGTGAAGGAAGTCACATATGAGACCAATAATCACTTTGAAGGAGGAAAATGTTTTAAGTTCTGAAAATGTTATGAAAATGCATTCAAACTTTGCGCACATACCTGCACGGTGTGTATGCGTGACATCATACGAGACTGTCCGCTATGACACAATCTCAGCACCCGCGCACAGCCAGCCACCATCTTCTAGGATCTCACACAGTGTTAGTTGTTCTCAAAAACATAAACATCTTTCCACATAAACATCTTACGAGTGCCGCCATATCCCCTAGAGCACCAAATCCTCCCCTGCGTCAGTCACACCACTGACCAATGACTGGTCACCAGCGAGGTCACGGAACAGTTGCAAGAGATCACATCGCTTGCGCATACGCTCATCTGGCATAGAATACTGAAGTTTTTAACAACATTTTATGAATGTGTATAGTGTTAAAAAAGAAATTTTGGCAAAGAATACAATACTGCGTTTTTGCACTGTTATGCATAATATGCTATACTTTGGCCAGGAATAAAACAAATTGAGTCAAAAAAATCAATAAATGTTAGAAAAGAAGTTAGTGTGTCATTGCCTACACACAGAAATAGTCACTGTGTCATACGGTGTGACTTTCGACCTTGGTGTCAGTCCCTGAACTGGTTGTAAGTCAAGGACTGTTTGTATATGGTTGCTTTATGCAGTAAAATAATAATAATGTAACTTGCTGTGATTTTAAAACAAATTGCTGTTCGACCGGTTGATAGTAATGATTGTGGCCCTTGGCCAAATAAAGGCTGGACCCCTGATCCGATGTGTGTCCCAACACATGCACACATATCTGCCTGAAGTGATGACAGGTTCTCAAGCAGCATTACTGACCAAAATGAGAGCTTTTCCTGAACTGAAGCAAAAAAACTGCATCAATGAAAATGTGAAATTCAAAATACAGTGTACAAAAAAAAGTCAAATAAAAAATTAAATCAATAATCCGTGTAAATATGTGTAGACATTCCTGTTTGTTTGCAGTTACTCTGAGTGATTCAAGTAAATATAAAAAAAAGAATGAATTTAAAGGTGGCCGGAATAGCAAAGAGCAGTGAATTCATGTTGGGCACAATGACGGTATAAGTGAGTGGAAAAAAGAGCCACACAGTGTCTCCTTTATAGAAAGTACAGGGGAACATCACTGAAAGGATATGCACCGAGACATGACAATTTAAAATTAATGCATTAAAAGTGGTCGACAATAATACGATTTCAGTGCAGCTGCTCAGTCTTTGCTTTGGGGCTGAGCCCAGTGGACTAACAGCACTAAATGCACTCTATAAATAATCCCAGCATTTCATTTACTCTCATGGCAAAGACTTCTGTGGGTGGTCAGAGGTATAAAACATTTACAGGAGGTTCAGTCCATGGCAGCCTACTGTATTAATCTCAGGTATCGGTAACTGCTTCTCCCTCTGCAGCAAAAGACGACAGTGAAGGAGAGGTTAAAATAATTAATTTAGAAATAAATGTGCCGGTGTTTCAGTGTCTGAAGAACTGCCTCATATGATACAACACAGTTGTGTGTGGACCTCTTTCTGTATGAATAGTCAACACCAAACAGAAAGGAAAAGCTGTTGTTTTAATTCCATTCTATGGATAATAACATATTATTATTATTATTGTTGTTGTTGTTGTTGTTGTTGTTTATTAATGAATGGGTTTTCACAGGCCCACAGTCAAGTTCCTGTTTCTGTCCGTGTTTTCTGTTTATTTGTTTACTTGTTTTGTTTATTAGTTACCGTCTGAGCAGCCACGCGCTCTGCGCCCCGACTGCTGTCTGTTGCGGTGGTGCGCCTGGTCAGGTGTGTTGAGGCCCGCGGTGATGTTCATTGCCACGCTTAAATGGCACAACAGAACGGTACAGAACGCAGACTCCTGACACACAGAGAGCCAACTTGAGATACCGTGGAAAATCTGTGAAGGCACCCCGCTGCCCCCTTGTCTTCTGCTGGACCCTAAGGGTATGGGGCCCTTTCAAACACAGTGATAAGCCTAGTCAGCTCAGATTTTTAGCTGCAGGAAAATGTTCTCCTTCCTTACACTTCAAGGCAACAGCAGCGCAACAGGCTCATTACTTACTAACAAGCCCCATCGCCTGCCCCCATTAATATCCTGTAGTGAACGACTGGATTACAACAGGAGGAGTAAATCTGTGTCTCCAATGTGCTGTGTTCTGCAGTTTCCATGGCATCTCTGTCCAGCTCAGGGCTCCACCTATCTTTTTGTTTGCATGTTAGTCTTGCCCCCACCCCACCACCACAATGCTATGTGTCACTTTCCCCCTAATGAATCAAATTCTCACTGGATTTTAATTGTTCAGCCGCCACTGGTTCAGGCCAGATTTTTTTCCTCTGCTTATTATCCAAAGAGTTGAAATTGGGGCATATTAATGCGTTGAGGGATGAGGGCTGAATAAACAAATTGGGATAGTTAACAAATAAATCCTCTGTTCAGATCATTGCCTTCAGTGGTTAACGGGAGCGAAGAAACGCACCTGCGCGTGTGACAGTGTCCCACCACTGCTACCAAAACCAGACAGACAGATGCTTGTTGCAAAGCCGCAGTGACGGAGTGTGTATAATAATTTACTCCAACATTCTTTGGCCCCCGATTAGCCGATCATGGCGGATATTACTGTGTTTATGGTGGTTACTGGGGTGATGCATAAGTGCCACGGCCAAGTAAAGTAGCCGCCGCGTCGTCCTCACCCTGGTGTTCGAGTGGCCGCCGGAAAAATGTGTCGTATTTTTCTTAAAACGACGCAGGAAACGCAGTGCGTTTAATTTACTGGGCCAAGCGAGACAAAAGAAGAAAGAAGTTCTTATGTTCAGCCGGTCACGTGTGGTCTGTTAAAAATGTAATGCTGTCAAAAATTAAATGAAATCTTCAGACGATAAAAATTGAAATTGACACTTCTAAGATGGAAAAGGATAGTTGTCTTCCTCCGGTATTTAAGGAAGAAAATTAGTTAATGGTTTAGCTGGGATTCAGCTCAGATTTGCCTATAGATGTGAAGCATATCTGCATATTTTTACATAAATTGGAAATATTTTCATAAACTGTTCCTTTGAGCTGGCAGCTCTGGTGCTTATTATTTCCACTCAAATGCAGCTTAATTTATGAATGCTGTCGCAATGTTTGTCGCAGTCGCAGTTCCCACTTTCTGACCAGTTCGGTATCTCACATCGGCGCCTTTTTGTTTCAACCGACCACCACGAAGGAAAACTCCTTTTCTCCTTGGCACCCACGACAGCACACGCACGAGTCCTTAAAGCAGACGAACGTAGACATGCCTGTAGCCGCGGATTGGAAGAATGAGAAAAAAAGGATAACCTTCCATCTACCCACCCATCCCTTGTCATTAACCACTTGACCGATGCAGAGTTGTGACGGTTCAGAACTTATCCCAATGACATAGGCTGCGAGGCAAGTTGCACCCTAAACAGGTCACCGGTCCATCTCAGAGCAAACACACACCCTTGCACTCGCACGTTCGCACACCTCGGCTAATTCCAAGTCACCGATTCACCCGAAACACACGTTTGACCCAGAGGAAACCCATGCGGACAGAGGAAGACCAGTTTAACTCCACACAGCCTGAGCCACGTCCGAACACATAGCTCAGGAGCTGTGGGGCACCGGGACCCCCCGCGCTGCTCCAAATGAGGGAGACTTTGATCGTAATTGCAGCTGGTCTTTTCTGCCACCACTTCCAGTATCTCGGGAACCTTTGTGTGTTTGGGACGCAGAACGTACCCGTGTGTAGCACTCAGATCAGGCACAGTAAGAGCACGACAGAGACACTGCTGTGTTTCCAATCTAATCTATTGATTTCATCACTTCTTTTTTCATTTCCTTTGGACCCGAACAGCTTGATTTCTCTCTCACTCGCCCGCGTCACAGATCCCTATCGGGACAACTTTCTGTCTGATTTTGGTCGCCTGTCATTCCTCAGTTTCCTCTTTTCCTTCCCAACGAAACCCATGGCAACAGGACTTCGGCTGGGTCTTCCTCAGTGGTCTGCTTTGGACCGCTCCAGATGGGCGGCCGCGCGTGCCCGGCTCTGTCTCGCTGGGCCCCTTTGCCTGCAAACCGCAATCTAACGGAGGGGGGGGTGGCTACTTTGTGGAGGGGAAAACGCCTGCATTTTGGTCCAGAAATGCAATCCTGAAAAGGGACATAGGGGTGGGGGTGGGGATGGGGGACTCTGTAAAAATCCTGCTATTATCTAATGCGATCTGACAGCAAGATTTGGGGCACGGCAGGCAATGAAGTTGCCCTTGGGGCCTGGTCCGCAGGGAAGCCCAGCAGCTGTGCACAGCAGTCTTGGTCCAAGCGAATTCCCAGAGGGTTCATTTTACCTTCCCAACTGTGGGCCGCAGCTTGGGCAAGAGATGCTGTTATTGTTCAGCAGTGTTTTTGGTGCTCTTCACAAAGACGCGCGATTAAACAAGTCACAGCCAAACAAGTTTGCTAACGCTAACTTTTTCCTTTCTTCTGGGAGGTGTGGAAGCGATATCTGTTCGCTGTCTGCGGGGGGTGCGAAAGTTGGATCTGTTCCCAGGCTGTGGGAGGAACATGGACGTGTTCCTTCTATACCGGCTGGGGAACAGTTTTGTTCCCAATTGGACGGATTTGGAACCAAGCCCCGTCATTGCGCGAAGAGTGATGTGGGGAATGTGCGTCCATGTCTGTCGGTGTCTGTGTGTACGTGTTGGGGGTCTCTTTGTCCTTGAGTAGTGTGGCTGCGCTACCAAGATTTCTTGGCTGTCTGACTGTCACACTTGTAGCTTGGCGGTTGGCGCTGGCCAGGTTTGTGTTTTCTGAGCCACACTGAGCTCCCAGCCCGTGGAGGGAGAGTAATGTGAGTCGATGTGCAACAACGCTCCGTGCTGTCTGTTTATCAGTGACAATGTTGTGCGAATTCGGCTACGCGTAGTCTGGGGATGGACAATATGTTATTCTATAAGCTGCAATGCAGCGAGAAACAAGGAAGCAGGGTCTGTTGTTCAAAGATTATCTCGGTTTTCAATATCTCGTTTTTTGCCAAAATCCGCACAGTTACTTTTTTAGACTATTCAGTATTACAGGAAAACACACACATTAGGTCCACTTATATAAGATCCAGGTGTTTTGAAACATTTCATTCTAAATGCCTCTGTGGAGAGATCTCTGTGACTTCTGTTTTGGGAGTAGTTCACAGCAAGGAAGTTTGCCTGCCACCACAGGAGGCTTCCATGAGATGACTTCATAGGAGACAAACAAGCTTGCGAAAAAGAGCGTGGCAAATCACCCCATAAAGACGGCAAAGGGACAGAGCTGGAATTCAAAAACAGACAGATGAACCTGTAGGGGACGAGTTTCACAGGAATGTGTACCCCCATGCTGGCTTTTTATTATTTTATTCCTTTACCTCATTCTCTGGAAAAGGAGATTGAGAAAATGAATTATTGACACGTTCAAAGGCTCAACTCTTCCTTCTGGCCCTTCAGTTCTGGTTGACAGGCACTCACTGAGAAGGGCACCACAGACGGGGGGCCTGGAGCGGCGTCTCCAGCGTGCAACTCAGCATGTGTGTGAGCTGAGAACAGACGTGGTCTGCAAAGCCCTGACCTTAGACATGATGTAGAGGTGAAATGTGGTGTGGTCCAAAAGAGAAGATCTCACCCAGTCACTACTCACTCCTTATCTTCGTCCCACCCAGTCCTCATCGTAAGTTGAACCCACTCTTTCCAACTGCTTGGTGTGTAATGGAAAATGATCCGCTCTTCACACCTGAGAATGCAGGTGCCGTTTTGCATTTACTTTTTCACACATACATTTGACAGTGTAAACATTTTTCATGCATCCACCTACAGACCCTAAATTCAGTTGCGTGCGCATGCACGCGCACACACACACACACACACACACACACACACACACACACACACACACCCGGAGGTGGTTGCTGTTACACATGCACACGCTTGAGGATACAACCATTTTGCACAGTCACACTGGAGAATACTGCCACAGTTAAAAACGTTTCCAATTTGCACATGTGAGGATGTCGCCATTTTCCATGTCAGTAATGATGCCACCACATGCACATGGGACACGCCCAGCTGCGTGTGCCACATTTCCGTCTCTCCCACCCACCTCGCAGAGCAACGAAGGCCTACCGGGGGCCTCGGTGGGGCAACTCATCGCACAGCATTAACACACACACAGACCGCCTCTGCTGGAGAACCAGAGATAGGGTCCCACTCCTGGGGGTCACTTCCATGACAGCAGTGATGCACAACCATCCTGTGAAGGTCAGTGCTGAAAAGCCTTCAGCACATGTAGTTATGGTGACATGACAGACAGAGTGCAAAGGGGTGGGTAGGACAGCAGTCTCCTCCAGGGGGGAGACGTACAAAAGGGTTCCTGTGTTTGCACTTAATCTATCGATCTATCAATTCATCTTTTCATTTCCTTTGGACCTAGAAAGTTTCAGCTGCACAGAACAAGGTATCTGCAGAGGGAAAGATTACATCAAACTCACTCTCTCACATTGCAATGTTCATTTTCACATTTTCCTTTTCATAAAAATAAAAACAAATTTTTTGAAAAAATTGCCGGTTTACTAGAAAAGCAAATCGCTGGAAAGTTAAGCCGTGTCTCATTTCCGTGGCCGTGTATAAAATGCACTACAGGCCATTAATTCATATCCTCTTTCTAATTTTTTCCTCTTTTTTCCGTGATGAGTAAAGCCGTTAATAGTTACTTGCCAGACCCTCATACAAGTCCCAGCGTTGTCATCTCAGAAAGCAACAACTTTTGTAAGCGCCTAATGAAATCCACGGTTCCTCGGTTCCTCTTTAGTACGATCCAGCCTTTTACCGAATACAAGGAGCATCTCCGCAGCATCTTGATGTCCAAAACAATTTTCTGCTTTGCTCCCCCGAGAGGGACAGCAGCTGAATAGGCCGGCATTAGTATGTAGAGGGCGGCGTCCGGATGCAAAGCGATTGTGACTGCATTTCGGCTCCACTTCCGCTGGCTTGAGTAGGCACCCGGCGAGAGGAGACGGAGGCCCGCGAGCAAATCCATCCACGCCTGCGTGGAGCACAGAGGGCCGCTCTGTGGCTGATCCTCCGTCAAGCAAGCTGTTACCGGGAAGAGCGAGAACTGATAAGAGCGCAGAGGGAAGGCTGGAAAGTGGAGAGCGGAGGCACTTGTGCAAGTGTGAAGGGAGGAGAGTCTGCCTTAAGGATTGGGCTGCATAAAAACATGAATGTCCAATTTGAACCACACTGAATCTTCTTTTTCTATCGCTCTATCTGTCCATGTCTGTCTGTCTGAGGTTTGTGCTGCACTCTACTGTGCGCAAACCTCTATGTCTGTTAAGCCAATTCCAAATTACCCTATTTTTATTTCTGGCACATCAGTGTAAGTGTTGCATCTTCCGGCAGACAACGCAAACCCTCTCACACGGCTGCACGCTCCAGTCACTTAGTCTGATTTCATTTCCAGTTTGTCACCATGTTATGCGGAAAGGACACATTATGCCTTGTTGCCTCTAAATCCCTGCAGGAACAAGCGAGAAGGGCGTAGGCAGAGTGTTTCACAACCCACCCCCCTAGCCTCAGCCCCAGCCTCACCCCCACCCCACCCCACCCCAAGCCAGCGCAGACCTGTTTGCCATTGGCTCAGTGCAGGAGCCCAAGGCTCCAGGTGATCAGCATCCATTCCTTTGACATGGCTGATACGGCAACTCGGGGGACCCTCTGCGAGATCCGGCCTGCGATACCAACTGACCACGTTGGACAAAAAGTGACGCAGTTTGCGTGTCGCCGGGCCCTACGACGCGATTCCTCCACGTATCCGGCGTGCTGCCGCACGGTAAATACAGCTGTTCCGTAACAATGGTCCTCCAGGAAGGAGCCATTTCATTCTGAATTAGAGCTAAATAAATAATCTCAGCCACACTGCGCTGCAACTGAACATATTACTCTTGAGCTTCCTGCAGCTGGGGAGTGTATGTATCCGATCAGCGGAAAGGAGATTTGTAATAACAAAAAGTTCACATTCAAACTCACGTCTGCATACATGGGTTTGCGCGAGGCGTTCGTGGAAGAAGTTTATTCTCTCGCTGAATTCCGAACACAGAACGAGAATCAAAAGAAATGGAGGGAAAAGGTCTAAGATCACTTGTACATTTGAAAACAACAGCTTTGTTTTCTGAAAAAAGGCGCTGGAGATTTGGCAACGTGGCATGTAAATCTCGCGCACACAGAACATGGACGTATTAAAAAAAAAAAAAAAAAAAAAAAAAATCCCTTGCGGCGGAATGGAATTAAGTGGGATAAATCCGAAAGCGCAGAAATTAGAGAAAACATTGGAAAACATTTCCCGAAGAACTCACTCACGCGCCAAATCGTAACACTGATTCATGTTCCAAAGAACAGCAAATAATTTGGAAACACAGTATATGTTCCTCAACGCCGGTGACAAGAGTACTTGTCAAAAATCCAGTTGTAAAATATACCATGAAGGAGTAAGAGAAGCAGAACAACCTAAATTGTTCTGCGTTCTTCTTTCCTTCGAATTTGCTTAATATATTTTCCTTATTTTTTTAACCCTTCCGTTACTCCTTACATTTGTATGTTTCACTGAAGCAGATAAACTGAAATTGTTTAACTACAATACATGACTTGATACACATTACTGTGGAGACTACATTTTATTTATTTGTAAGATATAAAACTTGAAATGTAATTTTTGTTTATGGCCTTAATGTACAACAACAACATAATAATAATAATAATAATAATACAAACTTCTTTGAATACCCTTGAATTTAGAATTGTTCTGTAAAATTAAATTTACTTTGTAAAAGTAACAGTCCTTCAATTGTTGCTGCTGCTGTTGTTGTTGTTGTTGTTGTTGCTCTTGTTGCTGTGCAGCTCCCAGGTTGGCTGTGAATCTGGGTACTCAGTTTGGTCATGTCTGGTGAGCACAGGATAAGCTACATCAAACATACTTTTGCTGAGCCCTTTCCTCCATGTTTCATCATTTTCTCTTGTGCTGTACCTCCGCCTGGCACAGCGAACACGCCACATTACCCGTACCGCCTTCTCCTCCGAAATCCCTTACCGATTATTAAGGCAGGATGAGCTGACCAGTGCAAACTGGTGGTTATTCTTATCACCAGTGATAACAGAGGGAAACACAGGCGGTGAGGGAGTGTGTGTGTGTGTGTGTGTGTGTGTGTGTGTGTGTGTGTGTGTTCATAACTACTAAAACAAGGTCTTTAAGAGCCCAGGGTGCAGAGGGAAATGTCACAAACACAATGTGACTGGCCTGCTCTGAAAACACATAAAAGCCACTACTTTCTCCTTGGGAGGCTCCTGGCCAGCGGCGGCGTTGCACCTCCAGAGGCAGCAGGACGGAGAGAGAGAGACAGACGGAAGGAGGGAAGGAGAGGGAGAGCGAGAGAGAGGGAGGGTCAGGAGAGAGTGGGGGAGAGCTGGAGCCCTGAGCTCAGAGCCTCCATGTCTCAGACCATGAGCTCAGAGGCACCTGCAAGCAAACGCCTCCCTTCTGGACGCCCACGGTGTCCCTCTGTGGCTCTACCGCCCCCCTCAGCCACTTAGTGCAGGAGCAAAGCAGTGGAGGAGAGACAGAGCGAGAGAGAGAGAGAGAGAGTGGGACTAGGGGCTGTGCTTCACACCGGCGTCAGTGCGAGCGCTGCTGTGCGGACCGGGAGCCGGGATCCTGGTGCCGCCCGGCTGGCGTGCAGCGGACTGACGTGCTAATTTACCTCCTGTCAATGACTGAAGTCGGCCGGTGTGGGGTTTTAGGCAGCGTGCGTGACATGGAGAAAAAGAAAGGTAGGACGATGGCTGGAATGCTTCCGACCACTACTGGAATATATGCAGAGGGTCCATTTATGCCCATCTGTTGGACTTTTTTGTGAGTGTTTTCTCTTGGGAAAAGTTAATCGACGAGCTGAACGCGCATTTAATGTAGTATTTGTTTGCGCGTGTGCACAGACGCGATGGAGTACCGTGTGACTGTACTCAGGGTTTACTGGCTTTTAACGTGTCACTGGTTCCTGGAGGACGACAGTCCCAGAAAAGTAGCCCGTGGATTCCTGGGTATTCTGTCATATTCAGACGTGTACAGCAGGATCTCCGCAGGGGGTTTCACCGCCGAGGACTGAACTTAAAGCACTTTCCTTAAAAGCTGCTTTTATTTCGTGCAAATTTTGCGTGATTAAAAAAAAAAAAAAATTACAGAACGGCGACTGGATGAATGTCATACGTTCGTTATTTATAATATATTCAACAGAAATGTTTTGGAGAACAGTGCATAAAAATATGTTGTAATATAGCCGTCGTAAGATATAGTCGTATAGTCGTAAGATACATTTTCATAAATGTTGTAGAAAAAATCATGGCAGGAGGGACTTATAATAACCATATATTATTATTATTTTTCACGTATTTGATGTGATATATTTTTTGGAAGGAGCTGTGTGGTTGAGAAGTTATGGTCTGTGTTGACCGAGGACTGATGCAGCTGATATTAATGCAACTTATACTGTTGAACTGTTTCTCAACTGATGTGACTGTTGGGCTAAACAACTGTACATCAAGACGATGACATTGCGGTGCACTGAACTTCTGAAACTACACAGCGGTCAGCACCACTTTCATATCTCAAGTTTTGTGGCCCCCGTCTTGATTTCTTCACATCGAATTCCTCGCTGTTCAAAAGTGATAAGTAGCTGACTGTAAGGGAAGTGACCCCCAGGATTGCGACCCCATCTCTGGTTCTCCAATGTCATCCTCTGTGCATTTACACGTCCATTTTGGCATCAATGGGGTAGATACACTGACAGTTTGGTTTCTCTGAGCACCATGTCACCTTGTGTGTGTGTGTGTGTGTGTGTGTGTGTGTGTGTTTGGACCTCCTTGCAACAAACTTTCTTGTTTTGTTTATTTATTAATACGTCTTGAATGTAAATGCACAATCAAGCAACCACAGACTAAATTTTAAACATGTAACACCTTCTTTTATATAAAAGAAGAAAACAAAAACAGCCCCGTTTCTCTTATCCTGTTATATACATTTGATTTACTGGGTGTTTTTGACATGTGTTCATTTTGTTTCTTCTTATTTGTGTTTCTTTTGGGACTCGCTTTAGAGTCCATCGCTTAAACACAGTCCCGCCCGCTAATCCACGCGCGCCCCAGGGTCAGACGGAAACTGTCGGGATGGACACCGTGCTTTTGTGTGTGTCCGTATTAGTGTTTGTGCATGGCGGCACAGGGAACCCACTGCAGGGCTTCAGCAAGTACACACACGTTCACCGGCACCCCAGCACGCCACGTCGCGGCCTGTACTCGTGTGTGTTCGTAGTTGTCTAGATCTAGATTTTGAGCGAGTCACACGCACTCACCTGCGCGCCGCAGGGCAGCTCTGTGGCCCGCAGTCCTCTTCGGGGTGAGGTGACGCCGAGTTAAGCCGTGTAGTCTCGGCGTCGCGTGTGTCGCTCCCACTCCCACACGGATGGAAATGTCACCGCCAAGCACAGCTCACGCCCACCGACTCGATGCTAATTAGCTAGGCTCCGCCTCCTTTTGGCGGGCAACACAGCAGTCGGAGCGCAACGCCGTCGGCCTGTCAGCCGCGCGACAGGTGATTGGCAGCTTGTCTCCCAGGCCGGGCGCGGCAGACACACAGCCCCCCGGGGCTTACAGCAGGAACACATGGCAGTCGCCAGCGACGTCTTTCTCTAACGTTACGTGCCAGACACGCTGGCTATCTCCTCCAGCCCACTTCCGCGCGTGTGTGTCTGTGCGTCGTGCGTGGCGGTGCTCCTTGTCACCCATTTTCGGCAGTCCAGGACTATAAGCACGATAAAGGTCTCTTTCAGGCTTTGGAGATAAATAGATGGAGTGCTGCATGTGAAATGAATAAATAATGTCACGGGGCTGATGATGAAGAAGAGGCTCTCCTTGGAGGCCGCTGACTCATAAACTCATTACTGCGAAGGCCTGCTTGAAGAAGCCCGAGCGATGCGGTGTGACCGTGACCAAATGGAGCACGCTTCACGGGAGCCGGTTGAGCTCTGTAATCATCCGTCCACCTCGACCGCGACCTCGGGCAGCGCACGCAGGCACGTTCCACAGCGGCGTGGTCGCCTTCCCTGTGACGTGGCTAAGGTGGCAGTGAGGAAAGGGTGGCGTGGTTTTGGCAGCGGGGGTGGGGAAGAGGTGGAGCATCTGGATGCGCACGTTCTGGAGAGACAAGCCTCCGAAATGTTTGTGACTTGATAAGGGGTGTGTTGTCAGGGGAAACGCCACTCTCACCAGTCTGGAAAGGAATTTAATTTCTCTGCACTTTGATCTTCTGTGAGGGTGAGGAGTTCTAAAGGCTCCAGATGGGGAATTGTGGGAGTGGAGGGAGGGTGGCAGCAGCGATCGGGGCGTGTGCGGGTGAGTGTGTCTGTGTGTGTCTGCGGTGGGGGGCATTGTGGAAAAAGGGGGAAGAAAGTAGGGCAGTTGTTTTTTTTTTGTCTTCTTTTTTTTTTGTGAAGGAAAGCAAAAATAGTTCTTGCACAAAACGGCGAACTTCAAAGGCAGATATTGAAATATAATTAGGCGTGTGTGTTATCCGTCTGTCAGCAGTCAACAGCTGAGTGCAGCAGTGCAAACACTAATGTAATCCTGTGTGGCTCGTAGCAGACGGCCCAGTCAGCGTTTTCTCAACCGGCCTCTCCAGGTCTTAATAGCCGTCCGGTGATGATGGGCACGTAATTGGTGAGGTGGACATGGAGGGAGCGCGGAAATACCGCGGTAAACACTGACACGGATACAGGGCCGATCGTTTAGCCGAGTCGCGCAGAGAATCACAGTCGACTACACGTGTAAAGACGCTCACGCTTTATCGCTGTTGCGTCTATTGTTGCTTTTCCACGCTTGTTTTACTGTGGATCGTATGGTAGAAACGGCGCTGGTCACAAGGAGACGAGAGATCCTCCGAGCGGTTTGGTACGATACGGCAAGAGGCGTCTTGACAACGCTAATTCGGAGATTTCATCCCTTGGCCTGTGTGTGTGTGTGTGTGTGTGTGTGTGTGTGTGTGTGTGTGTGTGTGTGGCTGAAAGGCAAATGATCCAGAGCTCTCAAAATGTCAGCGCTGTTATTTTTCATGTCTGTCTGAGAGGTGAAACACAAAATAAACCCTAGTTCACAATGTGAAAGTGATTTGTATTGAAGAAACAATCTTTTTGAGCAAATTACAGAATTTCTGTTTGTTCAGCAGAGTTTTGCAGAATTTCTGTGTATTCTTCTTTATAAGACATAGTGTTTATTTTTTTGGGGGACTGGTGCAACAGGCCCTATAACCAGAATCTGGGCTTTACAGCAGGATCCGGGGTGGGGGGTGGGGGGCGTACGGTCGGACATGTCAGATGGCCATTTTCACACATCGCTCCGATCACCTTCACCGTTCACACTGGGGACAATTCTCAGCGTCTCCGCAGGGCAGCTCCCAGAAAGGCATGTGTCCACGGTTTAAACGGAAGCACAAAGGGCAGGATAGCGTGTAGAATTTTGCAGTTGTCAACGGTCATTTAATAATAGCGGTAGTGTCCTTCACTCAGCGGTCAAACGTTTCATTCAAAAAGTATATTATTTTAAAGAAACAAATAAGAAAATATATAGCTTCCAAACTATGTAAATGGAGCCTTTTCTTGGACTAGCTAAGCACTGGCTGCTGTCGCTGAGGAGAAGGACAAGACATCTTCTAAATACACAGCGTTAGTGAACCGACCTGATTACGGACCCGGAGCCGTGACCCGAATGTCGCGTGTTTACACCCCTCGAGGGTCCCTGCTGGAGTACCCATGAGCGAGGCACTTGTGATTAATAGTCTCGGGGAAAATGTGAATTTTTATACATGAACCTGTCACCCAAAACAGCAGAAATAAACATTATGACAGGGTATAAATGGAAGAGAGTGCTAACTGACAACACACAACCAGCACCTAGTTATGGTATTAAATGAAGCAAACCAACACTTATTCTTGTAAAATTAATACCTCTTTTTAAAATAAGAAAAATCAGCTTAAATCCGATCACAGTGGTGAAGCGTAATGTAGTTTTCAGGTATGTTTTCCATATTTTCTTGCATGTGTTTTTAACCTTCTTTCACGTTGCTCTCAGTTTAAGGTTAAACTGTAAAATCTGCAGTACTAAATATAAAGTATCGATATTTAATATTTTTCTATTTTATTATTTTTTACTAACTTGATAGTAGAATGTGTGCCACACGTGTTGAACAAGAATATTTTATGTGTAATGCATGTGCAACTCTAACAGTAATAATAAATGGGCAAATAAATGTCTTTTCTAATTGTTATTTTTTTATCCTTATAATTATTTTTCTCACAATTGTTATTATTAAATACTGCAAAGAATAAATATTATTGTACATTTAAATTTATTCCATATATTATTATCGTGTTTTTTTTTGTTTTTTTTTTTAATTTCAACAGCATAGGGCAGAATACAGAAGTGATCTGTGTTCGGCTGGGATGTTCTCAAACTGCCTTAAGCTGGTTTGCAAAGCAGTGCAGCTTTGTTCTGTACCACAGAAAGCTACCTAACCTGCACAAAGCGACAAAGCTGTGAGTCATTTTTTTAAAAATTTGAAAGGGAAAGGCAGGCTTTTTATGAATAATTAAAATACTTCTCTAACATACAGACTAGTGTCTGTTTCCTCTCTCTGCTCCTCATGATGAGCGCTGGAGAGCACAGCTGGGTGGAAAAGAATTTTCTTTCACACAAAACAACTTTCATACACAGTTTTTAAATGAAATCAAAATGAGGACATTGGTGTTTTTTTACAAAAAAAAGCACATTCTTCAGGGAGGAGGGGATGGAGCTGGGATTAAAACTACAAGGGGTGGGACACGTGCTGTGCTCACGAAAAGGATTGGTGGTGCCGTCCACGCTGTTGTCTACCGTAGCTCTGCTGTCGCCGATGGTCCGCTGTGGTTCAGAGCCTCCTGGCTTGGAGGAGTCCATCTTCTTGACTGGCATGGAAGCCTGACACCAGAGAGCGTGACTGCCAGTCTTTGGTGGCCTGTCAAACCCCTCAGAATGACAGCCCACAGTGCCGCATGAAGACCTGCGGTCACGTCTAGTGTCAGACGAAAACCGTAAACTCTGGACATTCCCGACCTGATTCTTTCGGCATCTACGTGTAACTATTCTGTGTTAACTACGCAACTTTCAGATTTTGGTTACCTTGGCTAAGTTTCCACGCCTTTTCCTTGGTCACGACAGATGATCTGTCTTTTTTGTGTCTACGGACTACGCGATTCGACTAGACGCCCTCAGCAGATCATGAACCTCTGTGAGGTCAGCCTAGCAGGCAGAGCAGTAAGGAGACACACCAGGCCGAGTCCCTGGAAGCCAGAGAGGGGTCTCCCTCCCCTGCAGCGTCAGGCACGTGGCCGACGGCCACCAAATACGCTCACCGCTCCAGCCACTAACGCCACCGGGCAAAAATCCTGCCTTTTTCTGCCCACACGTTTCTAAGGCGTCGCTCGTCCTGCTTTTGTTTCCATGCAGGTGTCCCCCCGCGCAGGACGGGCAGCAGGTGCCGTCGCGCGGATCTCACCGCGTGTTAATGGCCGATGAAAAGGGGAGCGGCGGCGCACGCGTCGCACGGTTCCTGCCGTAACGAGAGCCATTTGTCAATGTCTCTGTGACGGGGCTCCAGCTGTCTGCCCCTGCACTGGGCGTGTGGTCAGGGCACACGCAGATGGGCGCTCTCCTGCCGCCGGGGCGCTCGGTGGCGCCGCTCCGGGTGGCTTCCTCTCGACCTGAGAACGACGTAGGATTCGTAGCGTTAAATGCAGATTATTTATGCCTCACTTTAGCACATTTGGCAACTACAGGTAGCCTTCCAGTTCTGCGTAGAACACAAGCCAGGATCTGATGGATGATCAGGTTTGGAGGCTCCTAACTCGAATGATTGATTTATAAAATTTTGCAACTTTGTGCGAAATCTGACTGTAAGAATCATAAATAGTTGATATCATTAGTAGGTGAAAATGTTAAAAATGTGCCTTATTCACAGCACCTAGTAGCTTCTGTCACCTTCCAGATTTGCAGCGCCGTTGGAATATCGGTGATGAAATGTCAAGAGGACAACTAGACTCTAAGTATCGACGCAGGAGAAAAAGGCACGAGAAAATGAATGACAAAGTGTAACTGTTTTCTGATTTGTGCGCCTTTTAAAACGTGCTGCCTCTGACAGCCACCCCGTGACCACAGGGGGCTATCGGCCGACTTGCCCTGAGCAAGTCGCCGTTAAACACGGCAGGGTTTCCGACAGACTGAAAGCTTTTAGTTGCACCGCAGTGTTGACCCCCAGCGATCCTGTTAGTGCAACAGACATCAACTTTCTGTTGTCATTATTATTCAGCACCCCAGCAGAAGCACTGTTCCGGAAAAAAAAAAAAAAACAAAACACGGCTCACTCAGCGAAGCTCGAGGAGGGCATTTCCAGCCACGGACCGTCCGCTGGGTCAACCAGCAGACCCTCCCCTACCTGTTTTTACCTGAGCTTAGGGCTACGGTTAGAACTTCTACCACTGACGTCCACTTTTCTTGACACGCTTTTGCTCTAGACATCGCCTCCTCCGTCAGCTGCGGCGAACATCACCTTGATATTGATCATTGGAAACTCATGCAAAGGAGGTGCTTAGTTTCTGGGACAAAGAACACGGTCAGTGACACGTGTGTGAGCAGCTGCAACAAAGCCTTGCAGCGCTTGGGGGCTGTTTTCGTGTCCCGTTGGACCTGCAGGCGTCAAGAATCACTCAGACCTGTGGATTCCGCGTTGTTCGCCAGCAGGGGGGCATGTTTATACCTGTGAGAAAGTACACGGCAGCACGCAGGGGTGCCTGTCTGACTGGTGTGTGTTTCAGCTTCTTGCCCTCGGTGCCTCACCCCTGTCTGTACACCCCTCCAGGTGGCCCCCTCCCTCCCACTCCTGCATCTGGCCTTCTGCCACCTGCCCCTCCACCCCCTGGCACCCTGCAGCCTGTACCCCCTGTGGTCAGGGAATGCCAGGTGCCCCTGCTGGACAGCAGCTCCTCCCGGCCCACTCTGGAGGCGCACGCCGACGAGGAGTTCTCCCCAAACTCCTATCTGTTGCAGGCTTGCACCCCCTTTCCCCAGCCACCCCCAACGGGTAAGAGCCCTCAGCAGCCTGGCCGCCTCCTCGCTCTCTCTCGCTCACTCTCTCTCACTCTTTCTCTTAGTCTCTCTCTCACAGTCTCACTGTCTCACCCTCTCAGTCTCACTTTGGCTGTTTCTCCCACTCTCTCGCTCAGTCATTTTCTGCTGGTGTCAGTCCTCTGCACTGTGTCCTGTGGGGGTGCGAGTGTGAATGTGTGTGAGTGTGATGAATCTACACACAGAAGAAGCTGTATTGGTTTGACTGTGATGCTGCGCTTTAATTGAAAACTATAGATATATGACTTGAGAAGGTCTCAGGGGTCATTTGTGTCCCATTTCAACCGTTTTATATTAAAGAAGGAGCGACAGTATCACTGGGCTGTTTTCAGACTTTTTCTTTCGCAGTTTGCACAAATACATTGCTTTCGGTTAACTGAACTGTACTTTTTATAGCACAAAACCAGCTCGAGCCAAATGTTGAGCTATATGTTTCTTTTAGTGTTTATATTTCACTGACACATTATGCCAAAGCAAAGTCAAATTTTAAGCTTGTTACACTTTTTTATACCTTTGTACAGTTGAGTAACTTTTACAGATGTAATTCAGGGTGTGGACCTTATTTACAGCAGGAGGTGTGATTCAGAGGTCCAATTATTATTGATCCAGTATATTATTATTATTATTATTATTATTATTGTTATTATTATTATTATATTGCTGTTGTTTTTGTTCTTGTTATTGAGGCTAATAATACATGTTCATTTTTTGCTACGTCATTATTTTTATTTTTAAAATTGATTTTACACATTTAAAAGAATGTCTGCATATTTTATAAAATCAAAATTAGAATTTGTAATTTTAACGTCATTTGAAACCATGTTTCAATGTGTATTTTTTACCTAAAACAGTTTAGATTATTTTTTTTTTTGCTGATTTAGAACAAAATGAAAATCCAGGTGAGTTTTTTCACATGTTGTCATCTGGCAGAGAGGATATTTGACCATCTTTTCCTCTTGTGTTTGTGAAAAGGGAGCAGCCGAATGGTAAGGGACAACTATGCTGAATCGCTGCTCAACCAAAAAATCAGACACGGCATCAGCAAAAGAAATAACTGAGATACTGGTTCCTAAATAATCTTTTTTAAATGGTTTTCCTGAAAAATATGGTTCTTATGTTGTTTCCAAAAGTTTGTGTAACAGTGTGACTGATTTTAATAACTGACATCAAACAAGAGAACTATGTAGCCATAAAGTCCTTACATTTTACATTACAAAATTATGGTAAATTGTTTCAAATTTTCTCCAAATTCTCAGTTTATTTTGAGGGCAGTGAATAGCGTGACTGAAAACTTCAGTCCTTTTTTAACTTCGGGTCCCCCCTGCTGTGTGTAGACCTGGGATTTTATCCAAATTGCCCAGAGTATCAGGTCAAAGAAGATATATTCACTGTCTGCACCTCTTTGGAAAAAAGGTTTTTGCTAAGCAACTCAGTAATATAACGTGGTTTTACCATAAAACTCGGAGAGGACAGGATAAGGTTCAAGATCGCGATTTTTACGTTTTTAACGTTATTTCTAGGTGGTGCTATCTCAGCAGTAGCAAAATGGAGAGCATAAATATTTCGAGCCTGTTTTCCGACGTGTAGCGAAAGGTTTGTCCACGATGGTTTGCTGTCCGCTGCTAACGCCTTAAGATTCATTCCGCATTCTTTGCCTCTTCTTTTCTCTGTGGGTCCCCCTTAATAAGAGGTGTCTGGACGTCAAAGCCGTGAACACGACCCTCGCTGGCAGGTCATTAACCCCCATTGGGCTAAATGTACATTTATTCATTTAGCAAACATTTTCATTGAGGAAACCTGTCCCGGGCAGCTTACAATGCTAGATTCCCTAGACAACAGTCATCTCTTCTTTTATAGAGCAAAGCAATGTAGCGCGCAAGCGCGCGCACGCGCGCGCACGCACACACACACACACACACACACACACACACACACACACACACACACACACACACACACACACCAAGGCTACTCATGCGGTAGTTTAGAGGTATGAAGTGTGGAGGCCCTCCTGCCTCTGGCATTGCCTTGTTATCGATGCCCTCATGTTGTCTCAGTTGGTGTNCACACCAAGGCTAAATTAGATCCCCAGCACAGCTGAACCCCATATCTTACCTGTGATTTGAGTTCTGCTTTCACCGAAAGTTCAGACTTCAACAATTTTCTGATTACCGACGTCACTTGCATCAGCCTTCAGAATGTCGAGAGCAACGTAACAATGAAAGTGTTGTTTAAAGAGCCTTGGCCTGTGCTGGCTCATCAGTAACTCTGTAAATGCAAGTTATATTTAGCAAAGGAAAATGTGATTGGAATAATCAGATAATACAATTTTTGTTGGAATACAATCTATTGTTGATGCCATTAACTGCTCCTTTAATCCTCTATAAATCTTTATTAGAGCTAATGATGGTTCCAAGCTGGCGAGCAACGTGATTATAGGCCTTTTAAAATGACTTCACATCACAGTTGTAATTGGTTTACTGTTTGGTAGAGCAACATCAATCATACACAGAGTAACCACACAGTAAATGAAACCTTCTCCAGCTTCAACACTGACACCGTAATTGCTCCGGAAAAAGAACACTGGAAAACCGTTGAAATTAAATTGGAAATTAAAGTGTCTCCAGGTCTGTTATTAATCTTGCGTGTTTATTTTGAAACCCACACCGTTGTTTGTGGTGTTCGGATGCTTGTTGGACTGAAGCGGTTTAGAGAAAAAGCACAGCGAAGGTGCCCAAAAACACATACTTATTAGTGTCATTTGCTATGTTTTCGTGGATTCTCCCTTTGCGTTAATTGTGCCAATGTTTGTGCACCTTTTCCTATTACAGAGTCGATTACTTTGCAGCATTTTGGTCTCATTCTGCTCTTTTGTAGCTGAGCAAAGTGACAGGCATACATCTGTGCGCAGGTCTGTGTCGCATGACGTTTTTGAACGGCTCTCTTTTGAACCTCACTTGATTCTTTCAAACTGAACACATAAATAATTGGCTTAAATTATTATTGTTGTTGTTGTTGCTGTTATATTTTTATTGCTGTTGTTGTTGTTTTTTGTTGTTGTCAATATCTATAAAAAGTATTCATTGAAAACTTAAAGTGCAACATTTGGTAACATTTAAACTGCAATTCATTTACTGAAGTAATGCCATAATAATTCAAATTATTAATCATTAATGGTTTCCCGATCGCAAAGACCCTGTTCAGGATTAAACGGCTAGCAACGCTGAACGGATGGATACGTGCTGAACTTTACATAAATGCGTATAAAAAAACCACTTGTCATAAAGTTGAAGTTCTTCATTTTAAATTTGAAATATTTTTGCTAGCATTCGCTTTTTGTGAATGTATTTTGCCATGATTTTGCCACGCAGTTATTTTTAAGAAGACATTATCAATATCTTTGTGACACATGAAAGAATGGAAGAGAAAATAAGGGAATGATTTGGGGAGCCAACAAGAGGGATGCAGCATTCAATAGTGGGTATTTCACCTTGGGTTGAACATGCACCAAAACACAGTTTGCGATTAAAATCTTGTACTTGATGTGGCCTTTAAGTCCTGGTTGCTCCTCGCGGTTTTTTACTTACAGTCTGATCCTCTTTGGGGTAGTTAACTCACCTGAACTGTTTCTTCTTTGTTCAGAAATACAATGCTGATCATTTTTCAATCTAACACGACACACATGTGATATATTATTTCATTTATTACAATTTTACAAGATAAGAAAAGTTAATATTGTTGCTGTTTTAAGCTATTATGTGTTGTTATGACTATTTTCAATTACCCATGTCTATTCTGAGTAGCAAAAAGAGCAGCTTATTTTAAACAGTTTTTCTGATGACTCCATTTATATATTTGGATATTTAATGAAGTATTTCAGGTAATATTCCTCATTAAGGACTCCAATAACAGTGACCTTCCTGGCACTTGTCACTGCCCTGGCTTTATTTTAACTAAAGTTATTGTCATACTGATTATGGAATAATATACCCTGTGATCTATTTCCAACTGAGCATGAAAATCCATCATAACCCAAATTCTAGACCTCTGGCAACATCTGAAAGGACCGGTCATTTTTTTTAAATAGCAAGGGGCAATGAGAGGTTCCCGTTTTTATTGCATTAGCTATTTAAATTTATTACGTTTTTTTTTTTTAATGATGGGAAGGTTGTGACATTATTTAATTTGATAGTGAGGACATGCCACAGTGCTCATCCATTATCACCCCAGCCAGCTAAAGGTAGCCTTGTTCGTGCAGATAAATGCCCTGCTGTGATTCATTTTAGTGGTAACTAACACTAACAAGGTAGCACTTACTACTCATAAAGTTAACAAACAGTAGCTGTTTCCATTGATTTTGATATCTTCTACCAATGTATCTATCTAGATATAATATGAGGTTATGTATACATTAGTATAAAATCATAGTTGGGCATCTGTTCAGGTAAGTAGATATAAAATAAAAATTTAACCAAACTCAGTCAAGTTGTTTAATTATGTGATTATTTAAACCAAATTTTTAAAACTAATTATTCGGTCAGATTTATGCGCCCGCTGACTCATATCCAGCTTCACCGGCCGTATTGCTGCAAATAATGTGCACATAAACAACAGAGTCTTTGTAGTAATGATGCTGTTGGGTAACAGCCAAACATGTGCATATGATGCTGTGCTTCCTCAACATCAGGAACCCTTAACAGCCAGGAGGACAAAGTGGAAAGCGTGTGTGTGTTGTGAGGGAGCGCAGGACACAGAGCCCAGTCTTCAGAAATCCATGATTTATTTTTGTATATACTCTCGAAGCGCCGCAACTTGCGTGGTTTATCTGTCGGTTCGTTGAATGAAATATTTCGATTCTCTTATTTATTCGTTCTCTTTGTAGTCGAAAATTCGGCACATGACAAACTCCCATTGTTTTCAATTCTTAATCATTCCGAATAAGAGCAATTAGACTAAAAGGCTGTTTAGCTGGAGCAGCGCAGATGTGCACCAGCATTATTCATTTTCGGTTTTTGTTCCTGGGTGGAAAATAAATACGAGGGACGTATGTTGAGCCGTAGAGGGAAATGACAGCTGCACGGTGAGCTAGCCTGTGTACATGTTTGCCTCAACAGTCCGCACTCTACATCCCTCTGGATGTGAGCATCATTTCAGCAACTGAAATTAAAAAAAAAAAAAATGCTCTCGTTCCTTTGGCATCTCAAAAGTTTATGCAGATGTTTTGTCATTACGTATATAATGTTATTAATACACTGCAAACAAGCTGTTAATAATGGATGAACGGTTGGATATTATTAACACATGCCTTTTACAAATAGTGCAAGTGCAGCTGTTTTCAGTTGTCAGCCGCTGCACAAATGCAAACATTTATATAAAAATTCTGTTATTTATATCTGGGAACACTAACCTTTATGTCATCTTCCCATCCATTATTAACCACTCTGTCATGGTCAGGCGGACTCCAGAACCTCCCCTGGAATCAAGGAGTTCTATGTTATGAAACCACGCCCGGGATGGAAAGCCAGTCCAATGCAGCCGTAATGTTATTTGTTCCCAAAACGTTTTGTCTTATATGTGTATATTATATGTGTATATTTTCCCAGTATAGCAGGTTCCCCTTTTGGTAACATATTGTGCCATTCAAAGGCCAGCCAGAGAGAGTTGGCAGACAAGTTAGAGCCCCCATCGTACTTCCCTCCTCGCTGTTGCACCTCCCTGCTTTTTCACCATGCTGCTCATTGCAAGTGTGTGTGTGTGTGTGTGTGTGTGTGTGTGTGTGTGTGTGTATGTGTGTCACTGGCACCCATTGTTCGTGTCTCGCCGGCCTAATCCAGGCTGGGGTCTTCAAACAACACACTCCTCCTCAAGCAGACTGTTCCTTGAGAGTCCCAGGGAGAGAGGCCGTCTGTGGCAGCAGCTCGTCGGGCACTCGGTCTTTCCAGAACGTTCCACCACAAGCTGTGTTCCACCACCGGTCTCGATCCTCCCAGAAAGAGCCTTGCTCTTCGCCATGTTCCTTAATTATTCGTGCTGTGTTTAGCTATTCGTACTGTTTTTATATGTTGTGAATTATTGCCAAGTCGCCATAAGTTGTTACTATTTTTGACGCTGAACCTCACAACAACAGTCATGCGCGCTGTTAGTAGAAATGTTTTATAAATATACGATACATCCAGACATCACTCTCGTTTTTTAGAAATGCACTTATATATCAATCCTGTCCTTTATTTTTTCAGCTCCTTCTTTTTACTTTTTCACTAACTGTCTCTCTCTATAGAGAAAGACAATATGATCTATATATTAGACAAAGAGAGACTATATTACCTACATATAGACTGTATAGTATTCCTCTGTGTACTTCTCCATCCAGCCTATCCACCATCCTGCATTTAAGTAAATCTCCAACGAGAAAAGATCAAGGGAACAAAGTATAGCACTCAGGAACTGAGGTGTCCTCCAGCTATCTCAGAAGTGCTGCTCCTTTAAAGGGAGGATTATAGCGGAGAGATTCTCTTGATCCAGTTTGGCATGAAGTGTGGCTTTTTTTTTTTTTTTTTTTTTTTTTTTTTTTTCCAACACAGTACCNTTTTTTTTTTTTTTTTTTTTTTTTTTTTTTTTTTTTTTTTTTTTTTTTTTTTTTTTTTTTTACAACCAGAGTCTTGCACTTGCGGTGACTTGCAGATTTATCAATAAATGGGTTTATTCATGCAGGGCTTAGGAAGAAGCGTTGAGCTTTTTGTTCCTGCTCCTGCTGAGCATCACTTCTGAGGGTAATGGCTTCCATGATTCGCGTTGCCTGTGTGCTGCTTCGTGGGTCCAGGCCAGAATCAGCAGTTTGCAAAGGACGCAAATCAGGGCCAATCGCTGCTCTGCTGGAGCTTTTGGGGCGGGGCTGTGTGGGGGTCTCCCAGGTCACCATTGCTGGAATCGATGCGTCGTGACATCCCGAGGGTGGATGTAGGGGCCCGCGCAGAGTGACGGAGCAGCTCCAACACAAACGCCCGAGTGCAGGACGTCCGACACATCTCTCTTCACGTCAGTGAAGCCGTGGCTCCGCGTCACAGCGTGTGTTCTTACAGCAGCAAAGCACTTGACCGACCCCAGCCCTTCCGTTTATCATCCCACTGCTGCAGGTGAATAAGTGATGTGGCCCTGATGTCTGGCGGATTAAATAATCGTCATCACTTTGTCGCCGTGTGCACATCTTCAGGTTTGAGCACCAGCTTCTGCGTGTGTTAGTTCCACCTCAGCATTATTCTCTGGGGGTCCCGAAGGCAGGTGATGAACCTAAGTACTACTAACCTACCAGGCCTGAAAAGAGTCTTGATGCCTTCTGTAAGTAGAAAGGAGGAAAAAGAAGCAGGTAAGTTTAAGCGTGGTGCCCCAAGTGCTGCACCCTTCTGAGGACACATTTACCGATGATTTAGGGGCCACAGTCACTGTATCGGCAGATCGGTAATTCAGAATAATATCCGCTTTCCAGGCATTTGCACACAACTGGACGAACATATAAACAGCAAATAAATAACACGGCGGAGTCTGTCGAACTGCTGTGACTGACAACGTGGGGCCTAGTTAAGCGGCAGCAGGCAGCGCTGAGGTGCGTGTCTCACGGAGGTTTTAGGGACGTCGTCCCTGGCTGCACAGAGCGCTCTTTTGTTAACAGCGTCGCCTGTTGTAGTTTTGGCAGGGTTTTCATTATTTGTGTGCGGTCCTGGTGTTCATGTGAGCTTGTTCGCTCTATACGTTGGTACACACCCTGCTTCACCGGTAGCACCCCGTTCAGGTGTCTGCGTTGGCCACCTTGCGTGTAATGTGCCGTATCTGCCGCTGCGTCTGTGTCACCATTTTCACTTGCACCTTTAGCTGCACAGGCCCTACAGACTGTATAAAGGGAAATGTATCTGTTCAAATTTATATTGTGTGTTTATTTTTAGTATTAAACTTAAAATGTAAAGTTGCATCTGCAGCGTTGCACAGATCATTTTGTTTTTAAAGCTGTTATTATATTCCATTCTTAAATTCAGGTCTTAAGTTGTTATCAGTGGTTATCAGAATCACAGTCAGTGATTTAAAAAGCGGGATGGATTTTCTTGGCTCTTTTTGACGGTTAGTAATAAAATAAAACGCACTGTGTTGAGACGACTTGTTTATGCGCGCCTGCATATGAGGTTCTTTATAAACATGACAAATCAGCAGGAAAAATATACTATGTTCAGTGCTTAAGGTGCTAAAAATATGTAAATATTTAAACAATATAAGTGCTGAAACATTAGAGGGTTGTGCAGGATTCTTTAATGCTATTTTTGTCATTTATCAAAAGGGAAGTGTACGTCTGAAGATATTTTTTTAAAAGGGGAAAGTGGAAGTTATTTGAAGATATTTCTTTTTGCTTTTTTTGTCAGGACTGTTAATACAGTTGTTTTAGTTTTCCTTAATTTTTTAATTTGAAATTAATAAAACTAAAATAACTGGGTTGATTTTGAATACCTTCATTTTGTAGTGAGGATATATCGAGCACAAAAAACATCACTGACATTCAGTGAATTTCATTTAATTTTTTGTTAAATACATTTGGCAGTGCTACCTCGGTTTTTTGGCAGCTCCTATAAGTTTCTGTGTATGCTCTCTATTTCTGTTCCATTCTGATTTTTTTTTTTTTTGATTTTCTGTACCATCTATTTTAATTATGTTGTTTTATTATCTTTGGGGTTTTTTTACTTTGTCAGTTTTATTTTGTTTTATAGCTATAGTTTTATTTGTTATTATATTCACATTGCTAGCCGTATGTTATTTTGAAAGTGTTACTAATGGAGAAAACATTTTTTGTCTTCACATTCTGGAAAAACACTTGCAATTTTTTTCTTATGATTCCCAATTGAGACAAATATAAATGTTTCGATTTCTCTGAAAGTTATTCTGTTCCTTCCTTGATCTGCAAACCTTTTCAGCTCAGCAAAGAAGGTAAATATGAAGCAGATTGTTTTCTCATCTGCCCCTTTATTGTCGTCCTTTTATCATTTTATGAATGATCATGGAGAACTTTAGGAAAATTAAGTTAATGTGAAATGCTGCAAACATAAAAAAAATTGTTTGTGCTTTTCAGTCATACCTAAAAATATTTTTTATTAATTGTTTATTCCTATATTGCAATATCTCAATTTAGGATGGAAAAGTAAAAGAAAGTTTCGCAGAATTATGGCCAAAGTGGAAATAACAAATATCTATCAGTTTTTATTCAGTGTTTATATAGTCTTTTCAATATCCATGGTAATTTAAGCAACTACTTCAGTTAGTGATGAATGAATAAATGTATCCATAAGGAATGATGTGAGCTGAGATGTCACAAGAGAAGACATTTGTGAGGATATATGTGTTATATATGTGTTTATTTGTGTCCATTAAAAGAATTCTTTTGCTCAAAGAAAAGATCAGAGAGGGGATGTTTTTTGCTGTAGTGTGAGCACGTTGTTTCTCCGAGAGAAGACAAGCTGGAGACCACGGCATGGTTTACTCCTCCAGACTGCTGCCGGCCTCTTCTTTATAATCATGAAAAGACACACAGGGTAAAAAAAAAAACGTCCTACTTTATTTTGTCTTGCGGATCAGTTTTTAAACGGTAAGTAATGTGACTGTGTAAGAATAGTTGTAGATTCGGTTAAAAGAGTCCAAAAACACACATTTCTCACACTGAGTTTTTGTGGGGTTTCTGTTTTAAAAAAACCTAATTATCTTCATTACTTCATCAGATTAAACTCGGATAAAACAGTATTAAACCCGTTTTTGGTCATTCATTTGCTTATTGGGCATTTTGGATTTTTTTTTCTTTTAACTTGACATCTTTCATATCATTTTTGTCACATTTTTCACACTTCTACTCAGATTTTAGAACGAGCCAGTACTTCACATACTTACTACCCGCTGTGATGCATGTGTTTCTGTGCGTGCGTGTGTGTGTGTGTGTGTGTGTGTGTGTGTGTGTGTGTGTTTAGGTGTCTTTATACTTCTCTGCGTGTGTCTGCGTGCATGTGGGTCATAGTGTGTGCGCGCACACGTGTCTTTATGTGTGTCGAGGAACTTTCCCTTCTGTGTTTGTGGGACTCGGTGTGCTCGGCCCGAGTGTGTGTTAGCAGCTTGATGCTCCGTGTTTTCTTGAAGGACAGTGCCTGTCTGTGGAAAGGCAGCAGGCGTGCGGACTGAGTTTTTCGTACGACTCCTAGCTCCGTGTTTGCTGGGGAGCCCCTGTGGTGGCATCACAAATGCAGATCAGGTGCTTTGCTCATTCCAGCCTCATTCCAACACACTGTCTGATGCCCTCAATATCTCCCCCACCCCGGCTGACAGAACCAGGCTACCTGTGGTGACTAATAAAATGGTCCGCTAACAATATTAAACCTTTTTCTCCTCTGTAGCTGGCTTTTGGGGAGTGACAAACTTCTACCTTTGAAGGCACAACAGGGGGAAACACTGCAGGACAGAGACCTTTGTGTTGAAGTCATTGTGTAGTACAGTCTGCAGGAGCGCAGAGTGTGGATGTAATCTGTGTATTACGGTGACTTTCTCCAACCCTGCCCAGATCTAGCTCGAGTACAGTGCTCTTTACTTTAGCTGGATGCTGCGTTGTACATTGTCTTAGCCATGCTCTTGGGATACAAAGCAGGGCCCATGGGGCGCCATTCTGTCGCTTTAAGAGCACGTCCTGGGGTAGCCCCTCTTTGTTGGGTGAGGCTATTTGAAAGCATTCGCTGCATAAGCCTATTTAGCACCGGAGACCCCCGGACGGCCATGGCTGTCACTTTCATTTTCCTGGTGGCAGCTTGCGGGGGAAAGCAGAAGGGGGCCGCTGGCCTGCACCGGTAGCCGTGGTGAGGTCGTCGCGTTGCATTATCCACAATGCAGGCAGGCCCCAGCGTAAAGTGTCAGTGTGGTGGGACATCTGAGGGACATGTCAGAGGTATAATCCGCTTGTCCCGCTTCGCCATGGCGCCCAGATTCCTACGGAGTTCCCAGTGCTCGTCTCTCTCAACCTAGCTTTTGGAAATCTCAGGTTCATTCTGCGCCGATTTCACGTCGCGGCCGAGTTTGGCGCAGCCGATTACACGGAGCAGCATGGAGGACCTTCGTCTTTTATGCCTGTCTTCTCTGACAGTACTTTTTACTTTTTTGTTTTAGTTGTTTAAGCAGGACCTTGTTTTACTTGAGCTTTGCAATATTACAAGTTTTTGTGCAACACCGGGGTCGCTATTCTTTTCACAGGCGGCGTAAGAAAGATTTACATTGAAAGAGACGGAACAATGAAACACATCTATGCATTAAATGTCTTTTAAATAATTTAATTTACAGCAGGGAGTGATTTTTTTCATACAGTACATTGATTTATGCTTCAAGGGAAGAGAGTCCACTAAGGGCACAATGGAGACTTGTTGTAGCTTTTTCATCATTTTGGTGAAAATAAAGTGAAGCAGATTAAAAGAGAAATTCAAAACACACCTCTGGTGTCAAAAGTAGCTCTGCTTCCTGAAAATCAGCTTTACCTATTTTTTACGCACATAGATATTAAAGAAACATTAAAAGCATACTGTTCCCAAATGACATAAACAGAATAAAGCAGGTACAGCATTGGGTGTAGAGAGCTACGCATATAAACATATATATGATCCAAAAACAATGCGGTTCCACGAAAAAAAATCTTTAAAACCTCGAATAAATAACATAAATAAAACCTTAGCCGAGATGAAGTTTATCACGCTTTCATTCGTTTCAGTTTATTAGTGTAAAAGTAGTAACTGTATTATTTTGCATTACACATTCATTTATTATCCACTGGCTGGTATTTATACTTTGCAAAAGAGCCAATTATTCACACTCATATATCACAGGAAATTATTCGCAGAACTCCAAACTTTGCTCGTCTTTTTAAATAGATAAATGGGAATAAATACAGAACTTAAGCACAGATTTAAAATGTAGACGTTTATGTCTAGGTATAGTGGTGTAGTGCATCATTTCTTGCTGTGATTGACATCCTTTAAAAAAAGGAGCAGTAGATGGTGCTTCACACTCTCTTGTCCACATCATTACTTCTTATTACATTAAAAGAATACGAGTAATTTATTAGTGAGCTATTAATCACTGCCATTGTAATGCGAATGCCTCATATTCAATAGTTGCATAATGTTTCATGAGTGAATGGAAAAAATAATGGAAACAGGTTTCTTTCAGTACTTATTCATTTCAAGGACCCAAATAATTCAGCAGAAGATACTGATACCATCTACTTTGGTGGTGTAAATGCAGGCAGACTTTTAAGTAGATACACAAAGAGGAATCAAATTATAATGTCGAAAAACAAATGTCAAATGATAAAGAAGAATCACTTTAAATGTCATCCATAATGAGAGTGTGTGGATCCATCCACTGAAGCTAATTCAGCCAATGTTCTTATAATGCAAAGCACCGTAAAGCGAAAGAACATACAGAAAACAGACGTGAGTTATTTCTTTGCTATATTTGGAATTTGTGGAATTCTGACTCTTTCAGATATTCCGGACTTTTAGGAAATAATGAGGTTTGCGTGTGTTTATTTTTGATTTATAGCTAAGAGAGGGACTCCTCGTGAGTAGAGTGGTGCAAGCTTCTCTCAGGGTTGGTTCAGTTAGGCACTCGAGAGGAAACTGAATGGAAACATACAAACAGAAAAAGCGCTGCGGGGCTCGGTGGAGCTGCGGCGTGAGGTAATTGTGACCCTGAGGTGCAAACTTACCAGCAGTGACACCGTAAAAATATTTGGGACCTTGAAATCAAAAATCTTGCACATATTCCCCCCCCCCCCCCCCCCCCCCCCCCCCCC